>CM061531.1:29605414-30205414 GCA_030545055.2 Neoaliturus tenellus | reverse complement strand
AAAAGTAACAATTAACAATATTAATGAACTATTTCCTTGGACAATATTTATTCGCAATAAAATTGAAGAGCAGAAAATTATAGTAGATGTGACAGCAATGAAATATAACCTAGATAGAGAAGAATAGATACTAACCCCCTTCCTATTCCTTTGTTTTGCAAAAATAGTGGGGGTAGGAGTATATATAAGACTAAGTAAGCGATACATAGTTTGTTATTTGAAGTAAAAGAAGTAGTAAAGAAACATGTTGTCTAGAGATACTCCATTTATTAATTATTCTCAAGTTAAAGATGTTTTTGAAAGCACAAATGAAATACAGGAAGAAAACATAGAAGAAACTTATGACGAAACTGATAATGATTCTATGATGGAAGAGGAAGAAATGGTACAGATTGAACAAGAACTATTTGAAGAAATGATAAATGATAGTGATGAAGATATAATTAAGGAAGCTATTGAAATATTTATATTGGATTCATCATTGGAATCACCCATATCACCTTTACTGTCTTCTGAATCTGAATCTGAATTGGACTAAGGTACCCCCACTATTTTGAAGAAGTAGTGGAGGGAAAATATCCCCACCACAAGTTAAAAGTTGGTGGGGGAATGTTTATAAATGTGTTAAATATTTGTGCAGGAGATCAGTCTTAAAGAGACTAGTGACCGAAGATGTTTCGTAAAATACCTTTTGATCCTTCATACTACAATCTGTTTGATATACATCGTTTTCCAGACATTGAGGAGAAATTGTACAAGAAATTTTGTTCTCTACTGGATAAACCACAAAAACTACCACCTAATACTTTTACCTACAAGCTACCTATCATGGACAAGGACGATGTAAGCAAAATACCATTGGTTCAAGTCAAATTTTTGGAAGAAAAAATTCTTGTTTGTGTTAGGGAAGTATTTCACAATGATTATTCAAAAAAATTGGCTTTCAACTTTATTCAAGAACATGCGGGATCTGAAAGAGAACAGTATCCCGAACCATATTACAAATATCTTTTCGAGAATGGAGCGAGTGTAACTGTAGAAATAACCATTACATTAGTATAACTCTCCCCACCACTGACGTCTCCCCACCATTGGCATCTCCCCACTACTGACTTAAATTTGGTGGGGGAATGTGGATAAATGTGTTGACTATCTGTGTAGAAGCTTACTCTTCGAGAAATTGTTGATCAAAATGTTTCATCATGTACCTTGTGATCCGACTTCTTCCTTCAGGGAAAAACAAAGATTAAAACGACTAGAAAAAGAAAGACAAGACCGAGAAGATATGAAGATGGAATTTAATAGACTACAATTTCAAATACCAGGAATTGAACTTGGAGCACCAAGATTGAAAACTCTCCACTGGGCTGGAAGTTATATCAAATTTTTGAAAGTACAAGTTGAAGCAAGAGATCTAAAATTGAAAACATTAGAAATGGAAAATCGAGAATTGAAGAAATTAATATCACACATGTCTGGTAATACAACTGTTCAAGAAGGTGAAGAAGAAGGAAAAGAAATTTTAGGAATCTAAATTATCAGCACCCCTTTTAGAGAATAGGGAATAGATCACTTTGTGGTAATGTAATAACATGCCGCTTAGTGATCTATTCCCAGTTCTCGCTTAATATCCGATGACCTTGACCTACATAAAAGTGGTGGGGGTAAGAGCATATAAAGAGATAGTTATGGATATAACTTTCAGTACAAGTCTAACACTATGGACAGCTTGTTAGTTTTGTGTTTACAACAAATTATCAATAATGGGTTTCTTTACCGTTATATAATAACATCAAATAAATGTGAAATACCTCAACCAATTCATGAAATGGTCATGAAATTTAAGAAGGACAATAGTGGATTTGGTATTTATCTTGCTTTTATTTTTGAAGATGGAACAAAAATGTGTCATGATTGTGGAAAAGCATCTGTTTTAGACTTTGAACATTTGAAGATGATGGAGGTAAATTAGTTCACCTTGTAAAAGGCCAAGTGATGAAATTTGAAACAGTCAAGAAAAAATGTAACATTTGTGCACAAAACTTGTTTGAATTTATTAAGTATAGTGCATTAAAATCATGATATCCCTTCTACATATGAAGAAGGTGGGGAAGAAAAAGAGTGGGGATTATAAAGTGGTGGGAGAACTTGTATAAATGTAGGCTGTTTGAAGAGACTTTTAATATTGTTGCAGCATTTGTTGAAACAACATGCAGTTCGAAATTTGCCATTTTAAAATTAAATATGAAGATTGGAGCTCTGTTGCAGGATTTGTCAAGTCTAAAGAAGAAAATCAAAAGTTGCTAAATGTACATTGCTATATTCACAATGAAGAAAGTCATGACAAAATAATGGCATATTTAAACACACCTAATGTAACATCAGAAAGCTCTGCATTTATAAAATATTTAAAAGAAGAAGATTTGGATGTGACCCTAGAAGTTTGGTATCTAATTTAAATTATTGTGGTGGGGGGAAATGTAGAAGTTATTGGTGGGGGAAATGAGATAAAACCAGCAAAATTGTAGAACAGAATTCACTCTATACAACGATGGAGCATCCTTCCACAACACCTGTATTGGCATCTGTGGATTGGCATCAAAATTATCAACTAAATACTTCAAGTTCAAATTGTTATGAAAATCATCAGCCTAGCACTTCAAATTCAAATTGGTATGAAAATCAGCTGCCTAGTACTTCAAGTTCAATTTGGTATGAAAATCAGCAACCGGCCACTTCAAGTATAAATTGTTATGGAAATCAACAAACTATTACTTCAACACAAAATTTCTATGAAAATCAACAGCCGACAACATCAACTAATTTTTGTACATCAGTATTTAAAGTATCAAAACCCCATTTGGAGTGTAATAAGTTAATATCAGCTCAATCAGGAAGAATCAGGAAAAACACATACATGAAAGAAAGGTGCAAGAGAGAAAGGATAGAATTTACAAAATTACAGTTAACAGTTCCCTCTATTAAAGTGGGATGTACTAGAATACAAACTTTGCAAGCAACCAATGCATATTTGTTGGAATTGTTAGAAAAAATTGAAAAGTTGGAGAAGAAGAATGAACATTGTAAGAAGTAAACACTCATTCCCCCCAAGAAAAACAAAAAAAATAATAAAATAGTAAAATGAAAAAAAAAAGTAGATGTAGAATAGAGAGCGAGGAATAGATCACTTTGTGGTAATGGACTAACATGCCACTTAGTGCTCTATTCCTCGTTCTCGCGTTATATTGGATGACCTTGACCTACATTAGTAGGGTGGGGGAAATTGAAAATGGTGGGGGAAAGTGTATAAAGGAGAAGCCTACTGTAGAGGAATCACTCTGAAAGTAAACTTGTCAGAAGTATGGACTTGACCACAAGCAAAGGAGAAGATAGAAAACAAAGATTTCGAGAAATGGCTAAAGTAAGAGAGTCAAGAATAAGGTTGAGATTTTACAAACTACAGAGATTGATTCCTGGTGTTAAGTTAGGAGAAATAAGATCAAGAACGGTAGACATGGCGGCTGATTACATCAGTTACTTACAATCGGAATTAATGATAAAGGAAGCAAGAATAGAAGAGCTGGAGCACAAGATAAAACAACATATTGAAACATCGTACAATGAACCTATAAATTGTGTAATAAAAGAAGAAGATGTAAAAGACTTAAATTAAACAAAAAAATGAATTTGGACTTTGGTTATTGATTGGACACTTTTTAGAGAATGGGGAATAGATCACTTTGTAGTAATGAATCATCATGCTGCTTAGTGATCTATTCCCAGTTCTCGCTTAATCAAAAATGACCTTGACATACTTAGCAAAATATCATATAAGCCGGATCAAAAACAGTTATTCCTCATTTACTGGAAATGGCTCCTGTAGACAACACCGATTATCCAAGGAAATCTATGATTGAAATATTGTATAAAATTCAATTAGAGGATTTAAATATGGAAGAAGATGAAAATAATAGCGAAACTTCAGAAGTAGAAACTATAAATGATATGGATGTGGATGTAACAACATCAGAAGAAGAAAATGCCAATGATGTGGAGAATGAAAATTTGGATATGGATGTAGTAATATCAGAGTCTTCGTCATCATTTGAATATGAAGAAATACATATTGAAACTCCAATTCATATAGAGAATATTAATGAAGAATCTGTTAGTAGAAGATTAATATTTTGTCCAAGACGTTTGTTTTCTTCTGAAAGTGAAGAAGAAGAAGATGAAATAGTAGTGGGGGAACTATTATAAAAGAAGGAAAGGGAGAGCTCATTTCATTTATTGGCGAAATTTTGAAGAGTGAACACCACCAAACATGTATCATTGCGATAAATGTTTGGAATCGTTTAATGATGATATTCTGTTAGAAATACATAAGGAACTAATTCACAACAACATAGAAGAACAAGAAGAACAAGAAGAAGAACAAAATGAAATAACAGCAAGACCTACAACAACTTTACCAAATTTACAAGTATCAGCTTTACCCGGAAAGGTAGTAATGCATCATAAGATTCAAAATGAAGATTTAAACTTAGAAGAATTTATTAGAGAAGCAAAACCAATCATCAGTAGAACTTTAAAAGAAGAATTAAAAAGATTGAATTTTCTCAAATTTGGATTACTACTAGAAGCTATGTTTATAAATGTACAAGAAGAATTATCACCAAGAGGATTTATAACTAAAAATCAAACTATCATAGGAAGTTCAGACATTGATTCAATAGTTGAAAAATGTATAGAAGAAATATTAACTAAAATTCAGGAACATGAAGGACGAGGATCAGGGTGGAGTCTTATAAGTATTGAAGGATTAAATATAAGAGTTCATAAACATGGATATGGACTAATGGGATCTAGTTATATTCGTTTACCAAAAATAATTGAAGATACAAGATCATGTGTTAATGTGAAAAATCAAGATAACGAATGTTTTAGATATGCGATGACATGTAAATTTGTACCAAATCATTGTAATGAACCAAACCAGCACTATGAAAATCAAAGATATAGATATAACTTTCAAGGAATTAGTTATCCTGTATCACTAAAAGATATATCAAAATTTGAGAAGAAAAATCCCGGCACATCTATTAATGTTTTTGGATTAGATAGTTCAAATAAAGTTTATCCTTTACGTATTGCTAAAGAAGAACTAGCAGATCATACAGATTTACTACTACTAACACAAGGAGATGTATCTCATTATGTGTATATAAAGAAATTTGATTCTCTTGTTAATAAACAACTTTCAAAAAATCGAAACAAAAAGCTGATCTGCAAAAGATGTTTTAATTTCCAACGAGAAGGAAGACAAGGAATGGAATGGTTACAAGAGCACAAAAGATTATGTAACAATAATTATGAAGCAAAAATTATTTTACCTTCAGAAAGCAGAGCATTTATTACATTTCAAAAAGTTCATCATCAATATCGTATCCCTATAGTTGTATATGCTGATTTTGAATCAACACTAATTCCTATAGAAGATGAAAATTGTGAAGCTAGAAAAAGTGTCAAATATCAAATGCATAAACCAAATAGTTTTTGTTTAATGGTTAAATCAACATTATCAGAAGAACATTTAAACCAATATGGATTAACTTCAGAACCTCTAGTATATCGTGGTGAAAATGTGGAAACAATATTTCTTGACCATTTATATTTAATAGCTGAAAATGTACAAAGATTATATACAAATATTATACCAATGAAACCGATGGAGGAAGAAGAGGAAATTCAACATGAAAATGCAACTCATTGTTTCTTATGTAAAAATGAATTTACCATTGACAATTATAAAGTTAAAGATCATGACCACCTTACAGGTTATTACAGGGGTGCTGCTTGTAATAAATGTAATTTGAGCTATCGTTTACCACTATTTATTCCTGTGGTTCTCCATAACCTCAGTGGGTATGATGCTCATTTTATAATACCTGAATTAGGAAGAGACGATGGTTCGATAGATGTATTGGCTGAAACTTCAGAAAAATTTATAAGTTTTTCTAAAACAGTTGGAAATGTCAAATTAAGATTTTTAGACTCCTACCGATTTATGCCGTCGAGTTTGTCTAAACTTTCTGAAAATTTAAGGAAACAAGATTTTATTGAAACAAAAAAGATTGTAAGTAACGACAAACTGGATCTCGTACTTCGGAAAGGTGTTTTCCCATATGATTATATAGACAGTTTAGAAAAGTTTAATGAAACATCACTTCCGCCAAAAGAAGAATTTAAAAGTAAACTATACGACATGGACATATCTCAAGAGGATTATGATCATGCATGTAAAGTATGGAATGAATTAGGATTTACAACATTGGGAGAATATTCAGATTTTTATGTTAAATTAGATGTAACTTTATTATGTGATATAATGGAAGAATTTAGAAATACATGTTTTGCAGCATATGGATTGGACCCTCTTCATTCATACACTTCACCTGGACTAGCATGGCAAGCCATGTTGAAAGAAACAAATTGTAAATTACAACTTCTTACTGATATAGATATGGTTTTAATGTTAGAATCAGGAGTTCGAGGGGGATTGACACAAAGTGTAACCAGACATGTTAAGGCTAATAATAAGTATCTGCCCGATTATGATGCATCAAAACCAACAACATTTCTAGGTTATTTCGATGCAAATAACTTATACGGATGGGCAATGTCAAATCCCCTTCCATATGATAATTTTAAATGGATAGATCCAGAATCAATTGGAAACATAATGGATATACCAAAGCATGGTGAAACTGGTTACATTTTTGACGTCGATTTTGAATATCCTGAACATCTTCATGATCATCATTACGATTTACCACTTCTTCCAAAGACTGAAATTTCTCCTACTGGAAGATGGCCAAAATTATTAATGACTTTAAACAATAAGTCTAGGTATGTTGGACATTATTGGATGATACAACAGGCTTTAGACTTGGGATTAAAAATTACAAAAATTAATCGAATACTACAATTCTCTCAATCTTGTTGGCTGAAACCGTACATCGACAACAACACAAGAAGAAGAGCTGCTGCTACATCAAGTTTTCAAAAAGATTTTTTCAAACTGATGAACAATGCAATATTTGGCAAAACTTTAGAAAACAAAAGGAAACATAAGAATATCAAATTAGTAACTGATCCAGTAAAATTACAGAAACTAGTGCAACAACCAAACTTTGGTTCATCGGTAATTATAAATGAAAATCTTGTCGTCATTTCTATGAACAAAAAATCAGTTGTATTGGATCGTCCTTTATATCTTGGAATGTCAATATTGGATATTTCTAAAACACACATGTACGAGTTTCATTATAAGAAGATGGTTAATTATTATGGAAGAGATAACATTGGTATTGTATATATGGATACGGATGCACTTATTTACTGGATTAAAACAAATGACATGTATGAGGATTTACGGACCTTTGTATATAAAGATGATTTTGATTTTTCCGATTATCCTAAGGACCATCCAAATTACGACTATGACAAAAACAAAAAAGTATTGGGAAAATTTAAAGATGAAACAAATGGTGTGCCGATGATGGAAATTGTAGCATTAATGTCTAAACTCTATTCATTTCAACTGTACATAAATGAAAGGAATGAATATCAAGTCACAAAAAAAGCTAAAGGAATAAAGACATCTTTCCTAAAGAAGAACGTACAGTTTCAACATTATAAAAGATGTTTGTTTGAAAATGTTGAAACAACTGCAACATTTAACACTATTAGAAGTTATAACCACCAACTTTTTAGTGTCAAACAAACAAAGTGGGCATTAAGCTACAAAGATGACAAGCGACATATTTTAGAAGATAAAATTAATACTCTACCATTTGGCCACTATTCCTTAAACCCTATCGACCAGTAAACCTATTCTTCGTCCTTTACCTTCTTCCTTTTTCCTTTCCGTAAAAAAGAGGGGACATGGCAAGCTCAATGCCATGTTCCCTCTTTTTTACACTAATATTAAATGACCTTGACCTATATTTCAACTATATATAAGAGAATAAACCATTGTATGGATCAGTATTTCTACAAACAGTGTGCAAGCAACACTTTAAGATGGAAAGTGTAAAGGATAAGATTGTAAATGAACTACATAAACCAGCAAGAAGAAGATTTCCAAGAAGAAGTACAATCATTAAAGGAATGAATGATCTTTACCAAGCTGATCTTATTGAAATGATACCACACAGTAAATTAAACAAAGGATTTAAATATATTTTAACAATTATAGACTGTTTTACTAAAATAGCTGATGCTTTACCCTTGAAGGACAAGACTGGTAAAAGTGTTACCAAAGCTATGGAGACAACAATACAAAGAAATAAATTTAAAATTAAACATTTACAAACGGATGATGGAAAAGAATATTTTAATAAAGATTTTGGAGCTTTGATGAAAAAATATAAAATAAATCATTATTCTACAAATTCTGAAGTTAAAGCTTCAATAATTGAAAGATTTAATAGAACATTAAAAGGAGCTATGTATAAACAATTTTCAAAACGAGGATCATATGTGTGGTATGACATATTACCACAACTTATAAAAGAGTATAACAACAAATATCATCGCACCATTGGAATGAAACCTATCCAAGTAAACAGTGCTAATGCTAAAATTGTATTACAACGCATCAAAAATAATACAACACCAAAAATAGAAAAGTTACAACCAAAAAAGTTTAAGGTTAATGATAAAGTTCGTATAAGTAAATACAAAGGTGTATTTAGTAAAAGATATCTGCCAAATTGGACTAATGAAGTATTTACAATTTATAAAGTGCAACCAACTATACCTGAAACTTACATTTTAAAGGATAATAAGGGTGAATTACTTCAAGGTGGATTCTATGGACATGAGTTGTTAAAATCAACAGTTGGTGATGTATATCTTGTTGAAAAGGTTTTACAAAGGAAAAAGGATATGGTTAAAGTTAGGTGGTTAGGATTTGATAAAAGTGAAGACTCTTGGATTCCTTCAAAAGACTTGGTATAGTTATTAAATAGCTCATTATGTGTTTAACCTTTAAACAAGATGGAGATTGTACAACAAAAAGATCGATTTAATATTAATAATATTGATGAATTGACAGTTGACAATAATAAGTTAAATCATGGTAAACATGGTGAATTACTACCAAATACTATAAGATGTTTAATAACTGGTCCTTCAAATTGTGGAAAAACTAATGTTGTCTTTAACCTTATAACTAATCCTAAAGGTTTACGCTTTAACAATATATATATTTTTTCAAAATCATTGCAACAACCAAAATATCAATTATTAGATAAAATACTTGCAAGTGTACCTGAAGTGAATTTCTACAAGTTTAATGCTAGTGAAACAATAATGCAACCAGGTGAAGCAAAACCATTTTCCATTTTTATATTTGACGATGTTTCTTGTGAAAATCATGATACTATAAGAAATTATTTTGCTATGGGAAGACATAATAATATTGATAGCATTTATATTGGTCAAACATACAGTAAAATTCCAAAACAACTTATAAGAGACAATGCAAATATGTTGATCATCTTTAAGCAAGATGAGACAAATTTAAAGCATATATATAATGATCATGTTAATGCGGATATGCCATTTGATAAATTTAAAGAAATGTGTGGTAAAGCATGGAATGAAAAATATGGATTTCTCGTTATTATGAAAGAAGAAGATATTAAAAATGGTAGATATCGTATAGGATTGGATAAATTTGTATTAATACGTTGAACTACCTATGCTACATCTAGTAACACTTTGAACTTCACAGTGTAAACATGGTGAATCAAGAAAAACTATTAAAAGAAATAAAATCACTCAGTGATTCTATTAGGATAAAGAATCGTGCATTAAGGATGGGTTTAAGTGAAAGAGAAGAATTTTTAGAGAATACATTTAAACCTATCACAGAACCTTTAAAACAGATATCAGAAACTATTGGTAAACCTCGTTATGAAGGAGATGTTTTACTACCAGTTTCTAAACAAGAAGTACAAGCATTAAAAAAAGAAGATGATGATGATGATGATTCATATACAAGTGCTAGTGAACAAGAAGAAACAAAAAATGAAGAAGAATCAATTGTTGAAAAGGAAGACCAGCCAATACCTGAAGCAGAACAATCTATTCCAAATTTAACTCAATTGAGTAGTGATATATTACAACATGGACCTCTTGGACGAAAATATATAATGAAAATGCTACATGACATGAAATCAAATCCAAATTTAAGTAAATCACATGTATATGGAGCAAGAATTGATGGAAATGAATTGAAAATTGGTAACTCTAAGCTTGAAGTAACTCAAGACGATTATATCATTATTGGTGACCATAGATATAAAGGAACAAAAGGATTATATGAATTAATTTTTAAAAATATACCAATAAAATATTCAGCAAAAGATTTAAATACTTTTAAAGAAATTTTACAAAATACTAACGCTCATAAAAGAAACTACTCAAAGGATGGAATGATTAATCGTTCACGTGCAACAAAATATAGTATTGTTATAAAAAAATTGTTTCCTCCACGAAAATTACCAACATTACGTACCACACCGGCTGTGAGACAACCTTTAAAAAGAAAATCTTTATCACTTATGGATTTATCACTTCTTGAACAACATGGTAAAAAGAGTAAAGGAGATACTTCAACATCTGGTAAAGGATTAATGAAAAATCTATACAATACAAATGTTATCTATTACAACGACATCAATAAATTAGTTGACAGAATGAGACTATTGCATGAAGCTATGGAAGCCGGTCATACTGGTTTAAATAATGAATGGGTGGCTCTAGTTGATGAACTTAAAAATCGTGGTATAATTGTATAATTGTCCGCAAATATAAAGAAGTTACAAGTATAAGATGTATCAGTTCTAACATGAGCGTCGACAAGTTCGGACGCTACTCCGCATTAGGAGTGCAAGTTGGAGAAGACAGAAAAAGAAGCGGATTACCGCAAACACCTGAAGGTGACTATAACATAAGTAATAAACGTTTAAAATTAGTTAAAGATCCAGAAGAAGATACTGATGGAGCAAATTTAAAGACAGTAAAAGAAGCTACTTCAACATCATTGAAATTACATAAGAATACTTATGATGTTGAATCACATAGATTAATTAATGTTGGTAAACCAACTGAAGGTTCTGATGCAATTACTAAAGAGTACTTATCATCTGAACTTTCAAATACTTTAAAATTGCAATGGGGTAACAACTTAAAAGATGGACAAACATATGATGCTGGAAATTATAGAATAACCAACGTGGGAAATCCCAAAAATGATAAAGATTCAGTTAATAAAGAATATTTACATTCTATAATACCGGAAAAAACTGAACATGGATATTCTTTTTATAAATTTATTATAAATGACATTGGATACCCAAAGGAAGACGGTGATGCTGTAAACCTAAAATACATCAAGGACAACTGTATTTTACAAGATGTTAATGAAATCGATTGTCATGGTAAAACATTGACAAATGTAAAGTTTGGTTCTCAACCAAAAGATGCTGTTACTATAGAACAATTATCTAAAGAATTAAAAAAGGAAACATCCAATTTTGTAAAACATGAAGATGCCGTATTAAAGCGGGGAGATAAATTTATACATGGAAATGAAAAGTTTGATTTAATGCAAGGAAATAATGATGAATGGAATGCAGGACGTAAAACAATAACAAATGGAAGATTTGGTATAAAAGATACAGATGTACCTCTAATGGTGCAAACATTAATTGCTACTGGTGGTACATTAGGTACATACAATGGTCGTAATAGAAGAATAAAAGATATTTATCCTGGTTACGAAGCAAATGATTGTGTTACAATGAAACAAACAATAACTTGGGATAAACACTTTGGGACCAAATATGATGCAAAGATGAAGAAAATAATTAATATTTTACCAGGCGAAGATTCAAATGATGCTGCTACTATTGGACAAGTCATAAAAACATCAAAAAGTGATTCAACAGCTTACACATGTAATGATAAACGTATTATGCAATTACATGATCCTCAACATCCAAAAGATGCTGTAAATTTAGATTGTTTAATAAGAATAGTGGGCAATTTACTTATTGATACCCATAATCATATAGCTAGTACAACGAGTCATGTGATAATTCAACCCGATGAACGGGAAGCTTGGATTAAAAATAGAATTATAAATCAATATATAATTAATTTGAATAACTAAGTGTTTAAATATAAAAAATTATACATAACTTATTCATTTATGTAATGTATCTTGTGGAGTAAACACACCAGTTTATATAAGACTACATAATGAAGGCCGTATCACTCAGTCATCATCAAGACAGCAACAAGAGAGGACGTGGTATAACTTCAACTGCGTTATCCCTGCTTAGACGGATACCTATTGGTGCTGTTGTAAATCGAGCAATAGACGCTTTACCATACGAATTACATATTCCTGGAGGTTATCAATATTGTGGACCTGGAACTAAGTTGGCAAAACGTTTAGCAAGAGGAGATCCTGGAATTAATAAATTAGATCAAGCTTGCAAACAACACGATATAGCATATTCAAAGTTTAAAGATTCAACAAATAGATCAATAGCAGATAAAATTCTAGCAGAAAAAGCTTGGCAAAGAGTAAAATCAAGTGACGCAAGTATTGCAGAAAAAGCAGCGGCTTGGGCAGTAACAACAGCCATGAAGACAAAAGCTAAGTTTGGTGGTGGAAGACGACGTCGCAGAGGAAGACCTGCAAAAAGAAGAGCTCCCAAAAAAGGTGGAAATATTAGAAAGAGACGTCGTAGAACTCGTAAAGCAAAAGTAAAAAAGGCTTCTGTTTGGTCAATGGTAAAAAACGGAGCAGGTTTATACCTAAGACCGTACCGTGTGTACTAAATAAAAAAAATCAATTGATAATTCCAAATAAAGCCTTAACTAATCATCAGTTAAATGATTATGTAAAATGTTTGAAAATACCATTCTTTCGAGGAGTTTTTATGAAAGATGCATTACCAACTAAAATATGGAAAAATGAAACTGGAATAGTAAATTTGGATTCCACCTATGGTCCAGGCACTCATTGGGTATGCTATAAAAAGCTCGGACAAACCGTTTACTACTTTGACAGTTTTGGCAATCTACCACCGCCTAAAGAACTTCAACATTATTTTCAAAACTCCAAAAACATTTTTTACAATTACAAAAGAGAACAACCTAACAATACTGAAATATGTGGACATTTATGTTTGGAGTTTCTAGCGAAAAGTGTCAGTCACCTTTAAGATGTCATCGTATACAGTGTCACTGAGTGGAAATTCATCCACATTAAAAAGTACTCTATTCCCAGCATTGCGTTTATCCAAAGAAAGATTATGGGAAGCTGCATTACTTGATTTGACTACCTACAATTCAATTCCTAATGTTACAGAAGGAAAAAACAATTTACTACATTATTATGAAACTAAGGATGCTGCAGGAAAATACTCAGAATTGAAAATAATTACATTTCCTACTGGAGCTTATGAAATTGATGATATAAACCAATTACTACAGAAAAAACTCGGAGAAGAAAATATCACCGTTAAAGGAAACAATAATACTTTAAAAGCAGAAATAACTTCAAAATATTATATCGATGTCGGAATGAAAAACTCTATTGGCAGTTTACTTGGATTTACAGATACAAAAAAGAAAATCTTAACTCCTGAAACTACTCATTCAGGTAATACAACTGTTACAATATTAAAAGTAAATAGTATTGATGTAACATGTAATATTATACATGGATCATATAGAGAAGGAGTAAATCAGCATATTTTACATACATTTTATCCAACAGTTGCTCCAGGTTTTAAAATTGTTGAGAAGCCACAAAACTTGATATACCTACCGTTAAACACCAGTTTCATTTCAGACATCGTGCTGAACATATTGGATCAAGACGGTCATAGTGTTGACTTTAGAGGAGAAACAATTACTATACGAATACACATCAGAGCGGCGACATAAAAATCAACATGGGATTATCATTTAAACCACAACGGAAGAGTCGGGAGCTCAGTAGCTCCTCGACATTGGAAGAGTTAACATCAGACAACATTCGTTTTCTACAAAAGATTGGATTGAAACTTAACAACGATGGATATCCTGGATATATCTCAAGGACCGACATTCGACGAAACACTATGGGAGAAGGAATATCACACACACAACCCTTACACTTCATCAAAATTAAACAATAATGATGAAATAAGAATTCCCATTCAACAACAAGATATTTACACATTACCATGTGAAAGTTATTTGTACATCGAAGGAAGGGTATTAAAATTGGATGGAAAAACTGCTTCAACAGTTCCTTTTATAAATAACCCAATGGCATATCTTTTTGATGAAATAAGATATGAGATATCAGGGGTGACAGTTGATTCAACAAAAAAGGTTGGTATAACAACTACATTAAAAGGATTAACATCATTAACACCACATGAGAAGAATTCAATAGTCACTGCCGGATGGGTTGCTCCTGATAAAGACACTATAACACCTGCTTCCAACGGTCATTTTGATTTTCATGTACCTTTACGATTGCTTTTAGGATTTGCTGAAGATTACAAAAGGGTTATAATAAATGTTAAACAAGAATTAGTATTACTCAGATCTTCAACTAATAAGGACTTAATACTTGCAGACCCTGCAACTACGGAAGATAAACTGGAATGGCAACTACAATTGGATAAAGTTGTTTGGAGAGTACCTCATGTAAGATTGGCTGATGAACATAGAATCGTATTGTTAAGAAAGTTAAAATCTGACCGTGACATTGTAATGCCATTCCGAAGTTGGGAATTTCATGAATACCCTACATTACCTCAAACAGAACGACAAACATGGACCGTCAAAACATCAACTTACTTGGAACGTGCAAGGTACATAATACTCGGTTTTCAAACTAAGCGAAAAGATGTTATTACTGCAAATGCTGGTCAATTTGATCACTGTAAAATAAAGAATTGTAAAGTTTTCTTAAACTCTCAATTCTTTCCATATGACAATTTAAATGTCATGTTTAGCAAAAAACGTTTTTCCATTTTATATGATATGTATGCAAGATTTCAATCATCATATTATGGAAAGACTAATACACCACTATTATCACCTGATCAGTATTATTCCAAAGCTCCAATAATTGTAATCGATTGTTCAAAACAAAATGAATCAGTAAAATCATCAAGTGTAGATATAAAAATTGAAATGGAATTTGAAGAACCAGTAGCGGATGGAACTTCGGCATACTGTCTAATTCTACATGATAAAATAGTTACTTACACACCACTGACCGGAATAGTGAAGAATGTACTTTAAGAATAATTAGTACAACTACTGCAAAATATTGAGGTTAGAATTATCTTCCTCAATTTTTAAGGTTAGAATTTTGTTTATAAAACACAAGTTGAAAATAAACAATTATGTAATTGTATAAATTTCAAAAATTTTACAAAAAATATAAAAGCAGGAAATTACCTAGTAGAAACTTCATTCTATCTTCAACCGTCGTTTGGGAAACATCGTTCGCAAGATGAATTCTACTAACGGAGAAGAAAATACACCTCTAATGGATGAAAATAGTTCTGATATAGAAAAGCAAGTTGAACAAGAAATGGATGAATTCCTCAAGTTTAACAAACATAAGAAGAAAGAAGAAGAAGGAGAAGATGAAAAAGAAGTAAAAAGAAAAAAGGTTGAAGTTAACATTACAACAAATATTTTAACAGAAGTATTTCTTCGAATTTTCTACCCTATTTCTTCATGCATGACAAAAAGTATATCTGTTGGAATTGTAAAATCATTGGATTATTCACCAATTGTTATGTTAAATCAAGGAAGTAAAATGGTTATCTTTACTGAAACTTCTTGGGATTCTCTAATGAAACATTTACATCTTTTGGAATGTTATTTAACTAACAACACATTTGGAAAAAGAACAAGATTAAGTTTATTAGAATCAAATATTGAAGTTGATATAATCAAACATCGTGGGGGACAAGTTGTTCGCTTCAAAGATTTAACTAGACATGATGTAAAATTACATTTCACTAAAGAAGAATTTTACACTTTAAGTTGTACTACCGGTCCTGTCACTAGATACTTAAAACAACTAGTATTTTCAAGTACAATAATTAAAGATTATCTAATCGATACATTGGACAGACAACCATTCATTCCAATTTTATATGGTCCTGTGGATACTTCAATTTTTAATCGAATACCTCAAGAAGTGGATATGTGGAGACAATTAAACAACTATCACACCAATTTTAATATAAACGAAGAAGCGCAAGAAATAAAAGAAGAACAATCGTGTTTGTAATAACAGTCAGTTGTGGATGAGACTTCATCATGAACAAACGGGTTTCGTTTTCTACTGCATCACAGTTAATGGAAGTTAAAAGAGGTATAATTGAATTTCAAGCTTTTCGAGGGAATGATGGAAATTTCATTATTAAAGAATTAGTAATTTTGGATATGAACACATCTGTAATTTATCATTACTTGTTCAAACCTCCATTTCCATTCAATAAACTAACAACTAAAGCGAAAGTTACAAACAAATGGTTAAACAAACATTTTCATAACTTAAAATGGGATGAAGGTTTTATTCATTATAACATGATGCCGCATATTATGAATCATTATTGTAAAGAGTTTAAAACTATCTACACAAGAGGATTGGAAAAAGCAAATTGGATACAATCATTTACAAGCAATGAAGTGATAAATGCAATAATAGATAGAGATTTCCAATGCTACTTTAATGAACTTTGTATTTCATCAAAAAGTTTTAAACATCGAAGGTCACAGTGTGCTTTGAAGAATGCCTACCGCTTGAATAATTTCCTTCAACAAATTGGTGGGGGTAGCATCAGTGGTGGGGGTAGTGTCAGTGGTGGGGGTATTCTCGATAATAAAAGTGAGAGCGCTACCATGACACAGCATGAGTATTACTCGAACCTCCGAAGAGACAACATCTCCAACGGATATTCTTATTAACAAGAAGATTAGCATCAGCAAAAACATTAAGATGGCATCAAACAACTTACTTCAAAATTTAGTTGAACAATTCAACGCTCATTCAAAATCAACAATCCTACCTACAAAAAAATGTTCCGAGCTGAAAGAAGAAAAACACTACATCATTCATACAATAAAGAAGATGGAAACTTCAGTAGGTGATGCTATAAATTGCACATTAAGCGAGGCACCTTATACAATTGGTGATGAAGCAAAATTTCAAATCTTCCTACCAAAGCGCTTCGTACAACTACTACAAAATGAAGATCTTCGTATAATTCAACCCGGCGCACTCTATTTGGTATCACATGGACCAAGTGGAAACAATTCTACTGAACTTACAATTCATGTAACACCTACTACTGATTAGTTTGTACATAAGATTGTAAATATTTCTTTGTATTTGTTTCTCAATAAATATGATATAAACCTAAAAAAAAAAAATAAAAAAGCAACATATTGTAATGTGTTTGTACATTACAATATGTTGCTTTTTTTAAAAATTCCATGGGATGACCTTGACCCAATTTTGTGTGATAATAAAAGTGAAAATCAACTTGTTAAATTCATCAGTCTACGACTACCTTTCGTACCGTACACATCTCACTCTCTATCACTAAATACAAAACTTCAACATGTCCCTAAAGGTTAAGTGTGCATCTTATGATACCAACACCATAACTACTTTTGAACAACTTGAAGATTTAACTAACGAAATGCGAGTTTTACTTACCGGTGGTTATCACTTAACTGTTGATGTTAGTGCTACTAATACAAGGATGTTCACTAAAACAAAATATTGCGATGATGAAATATTTTTTTCTACACAACCTACAACTTCTTCATCGCCAGCTGGTCAACATAACGTCAAGTTCCAGAAGTATTACCAATGATGAATAACTTTTAATAAATAAAATTACAACTAAGGAATCACGTGATCAATATCAAGTTCATAAAAAGGATGTAACAGTTTGATAAATAATCATTCGCTTCTCAGCTCTCGCCACAACAAGATCTATTCTACAAAATGTTATACAGAATGATGATTGAACTTGATGGGAAAATCTATGGAAAGGATTATAACACTGTTGAACAAATGACTCAAGATTTAGATGTATTAACTAAAGAAGGATATCAAGCTAAATTAATTTTAAAATTTCCTGAAGTACATCCACTATCAACAGAAGAACTTATTGCTATGGCTAAGGCGGAGAGAGAAAAAAAGTCTGAAGAAAACAAACAGAAACAAACTTCCTAAATTTCAATAATCCTTACACTTGTAAGGTATAATTTTTTAAAACTCCATTTGGATGACCTTGAAATTACCCCTACCACTTTTCATAGTACATAAAACTCGCTATTCATCACTATACAATCTTATTCTTTCACTAGACTCCGCAGCGTCAACATGGAAGAGCAAAAATACAAGTACAAACCTCGTTACTGTTGTGAACAACAGTGTACAGATTTAGGACCAATGATGGTGGATGGGTTAGCTTGTACTAAATGTGAATTCTTCGGATCTTGTTATTGCAAATGTAAAACAAAACAACTACCGCCACCGGAATTGCGAACTTTCAAATTTTACAAATCAAGATATTTTCATACATGTTGTCCTCAAAGATGTTTCAAATTTCACCCTCTAGATCTTGCTCATTGTCAACGCACCAAGTCTCATCAAGATGATTTTTGTACACATATGATAAAAAGATGTAAATACAGATCAGATTGGTATTCCGATCCTGTAGAACCATCAAATGTTTAATTTCAGTTTTACACTCTTTTTTAAAACTTCAATTGGATGACCTTGAGATTTCCCCCACCATTAGTTCTAATTTTTATATAATATTAAATCATTCCACTTCCAACACTCTAACTAACAACATGGAAGGAAAATTTATCAAGTTTGAACATATAATAACTGACAGGGAGGAGATGGAAGAATTGTTTCAAAACTTACTTTCTGTCATTGACGAATATCCTATAAGATGGTTCAGAATTGTAGTTCAATATTTAAATCCTGGTGAATTGTTTTCTTCATCGAGTGAAGAGGATGAAACAACTACTTCGGTTCAAATAATTGAATTAAAAGACGAAGAAGAAGAAGAACTAAACGTTTTATTCAATCATAAGCTCAAGGTCCCCAATATAGAAGCCCCCTCCCTAAAAAGCCCCCCTCCCTAAACACCTGCTCAAGGTCGCCATTATATAAGCCCCCTTCCCTAGGCGCTAATCCTCATTCGATTGCCAACTCTCTAACGATGAACACTTCTCAATTGGCACGAATGAATGCTAGTTTTGAAATAAACTCAAAAGATGATTTACAAGAAATATTTAATGCTTTAAATGAAATTATAGATAAATTTAACGCTATTACAATGAATTTGGAAATAACTTACGCTTGTCCTATTTGTAATAAGGTTGAAAATTCTGATGAAGACAGTTTACTAAATACTACTCCTCTTACCCCTCTACAGTCGGACACAACTTCTGAAGCAAATGATGAGCAGCATCTTTCCCCCACCGCTTCTATGTAACAACGCTCTTTCCCCCCACCACTTCTTTATTTAACCGACATTTCCCTCTTTTAACTCTCATTCCATCCTCGCCTCTTCAACTATCAACATCGCTTCTTTCAAAATTTCAAAAAAACACAAACATGATGGATATGATGGATGAAGTTCCATTTGTAACAAGGATGGAAGAGGATAAATTGAAATTGGAAATCAAACGATTGGAAATGGAACAGGAAAACCAACTCGAGATGTTACGTTTGTTCAAACTTTTTAAATACATCATCTGGGGACTCTGCGTTTACCTTCTCATCGTCGTCGGTGTTTGTGTTTACAACTCTGTAGTTCATAACAAAACTTCAACCTGTTTAAACACTGCTGTCACACATTGATTGTATGTTTTTCACAAATAAAATTCACAAACCTAATTCTATACCTATCCCGCTATCACCGGAGTTGGTTCCACTCTCCGAACTATTACTCCGGTGGTAGCGGGATAGGGTTTTTTAAAACTTACTCTGGATGACCTTGACATACTTTCCATAACCCAATTGTCAAGTTGAATTTCAAATTTCAAATAACATCTCCTACCCCACCGGAAGCTATATGGCATGGCATATGGCGGCAGCGACTGATTTGGCAGCTGGCCGATGGCAGCTGGCCGGCAGCGGCTGGCAATTGGCACGACTTCCGTTTTGAAAGTAACCAAACCCCACTACTGACCTCCCTATTTATAAACAATTGATTGGCCGCTTCATTGGAAAATATTACGAAAAGTACCAGCAGAAATCAAATAGTATTAACAAAATTAAACTATTATTGAAAAATTATTCAATAAAATTCCTATATTTTCTTTGGTTGATTCTACAAAGAACTTTAAAACATGCCGGTTCGTTGGCCATACTTCCGTACAATACGCATGTACCACATTGTACACATTAAGGACAAATACATTTATAATTTAGTTTCACTTAATGAATATGCACAGCTTAACTTCCGGAAAGTATTTCACTAAGAGTCTACAAAAAGGTTTTAAGACAAAACAGCTTTGTGGCTTTGTATTTAATAATTATGCCGCGGATATCAAATATATATTTTTTATAAAAAATGTTTCTTTTGGGGAATATATTTTTCAAAGTTCATCGACATAATATTTCACTTTTATTCCTGACATAAAGCTACACCAACGTAGTCAGGACTTGTTTCTTTTTCTTTCTAGTCCGCATTAAGACATAATAATTAACTAAATCGAATAATATACATAGGCCTATATAGTTGATACACAACTGATGTGGTTCTTTGATTTGGATTTTATTTAATTTTAAACTAAAAAGCTCTAGGAAATTTTCAAAATTGTAAAAAATTTATGTTATTCGTACATCCTATGTGTTCTGAGAATAATAAGAAAACCTACCTACCGCAAATTTATCGGATACCTTCGGCCTGCAAATTCCAAAAGGAAAAGGCCCATAACGAAATACCGTTCCCAAAGAATCGGGTACCCTTGCAATTCTCGTACACCCCCAAACAGCTACTTTGTGAAGGTTGTCGAGCTGGCGTTTACAACATCCGTTGCAAGAAAAATCAATCATTTCGTTGGTGTGCTTTACGTCAGAAGTAAAATGTCGATGAACTTTGAAAAATATATTCCCCCAAAGCAACATTTTTTTTTTTATAAAAAACATACGAGTATATTTGATATTCGGCAACAATTAAATGTCCTGCTCTATTTATCCTCTTACTCTTAAACCTTATTACAACTAGTGGTTTGAAGGGTTGAAAGCCCCTGCTACTGTTTTTTTTTTTCTTTATTTCGGCTTTAGGTTAAAACCATGTTAGGCCCACTACAACCAAATAGAGATACAAATTAGTACTTAAGAGCAGTTACAAGAAAATGTTGTTAAACACTATGAATTTGAAAATTTCGTCCAAAACTTTGTCATCCATGTCATAAAGTAAAGTCATTAAATTTACAGGAAATTGAACTTTAAGAGATTTCAACACTTTATAAAGAGAATTTCTTGAATTAACGTCACACAAAGGGCAAGCAAATATCAGATGGTCCAAACTTGCCTCATCTTCGCCACATTCACAGTTTGGATCTTGAATCACATTAATTTTAAACAAATGCATTTTAGTGTATGTATGGCCAATTCTCATTCTGCAAATAGTTGTTATTAATTTTCTTGATTGAGCAGAAAACTTAAACCAAGGAGCACTTGAAGCAGATTTTTTCAATTGATATAATCGGTTTCCTTTAAATTTTGAATGGAAGTCCCAATCATTTTGCCAATTTTTTAGCGCCTTTGCTTTAAATAGCTTCTTTATGTCAAAAAATGAGGGACAATAGAGGTGGTTTTCTGAACATGCGGTTTTTGCTGCTTTATCAACAATTTCGTTACCCGTTATTCCAATATGAGAAGGTATCCAGGCAAACTTTATAGTGTATCCGTTTGAACTCAAATCAAAGTATTTTTTCCTAATTTGAAGAATAAATGGTGAAGAATTGAAGTTAAGCTGATTGTTCATTAAAGCCATTAAAACACTTTTAGAATCTGACAAAATGACAAACAACTTCGAAGAGAGGTTTTCTATATAATATAATGAATGAAGGATGGCAATGGCTTCTGCAGAATAAATGGAAAACAGTGAATTAATCTTGAAAGCGTGCAGAAATTTTCGCTGGGAGTGGAACACCCTTGGAGGAATTATATATAAGGAGTGGCCACGTCCTTATGGATATACCATGCTAAAGTGAAGCCGGCCGCTCCCCTCCACTAGAGTGGCACGGCTGGCCGTAGAGTGGCATGGTGCCGCCGCTGTAACACGGGCGAGATAGGAAAAAACGGGACCCGCGCAACTTTGAATTAAAATCCTGAGCACACCAGGCAAATCACATAGAACAGCTTTTGCATTTTAAAAGAGGATTAAATTCTTTATCCAGTGATATAATTTTGTTCTAGATAAAAAACATATTTTAATTTATAGAGGAACATTAAAGTAAAATATCTGTATTGAAGAGATGATTTTAATACATTAAAAACGAAATTTAAATTATCTCAATATATATGTGTTACTGTAAAATTGATTTTATTGTGTAGTACAATACTTTTAACAAAAATAAATATAAGAATTGATATTCTTTTAATGTAAATTGATCATTATAATTTGTAAAAAACGTTGAGGTGTAACCTCTTTAAGTGTTTGATGTTCAGAATCATTTACATTATATTAGACAGTAATTTATTGTCATATAATTAATTACTCATAATTACTTTTAATGGGTTAATGATAATAAAATAACCAAATAATAAGAAGTACGGAATTTAGGGTACAACAACTTAAAACTAACTTATAAACAATAGACGATTATTCGTCAAATACTAACAACTTAGTAGACTATATGTACTAACAAGAACAACTACCCTTTGGTTATCAGCACAATTAGAATGATTTATTAATATTAATAAAAAATTACTAATTATGATTATGGTTTTTTATAATAGCATTAAATTTAGTCGACGTTTGTAAAATACATAGCCTTAACATGGTTATTTTTAACTTGATAAATATAGACCTAAAACTTAACAAATTATTTAAAAACTTTTCTAAAATTTATTCTGTTATTTAAAACAACTAATTACACTTAAACTTCCATGATTCAACTACCTCGTAGCCCTCGCCACTTGACGAGCGCGGCGCGGCGCGGCGGCTTCGCTTCTAGCCCCGCGTGGCCACTCCTTACATTTAATTCCTCCAAGGGAACACCGCGCAAGAGGTGAATGAAGTTTCCAAGTTTTTAGAAGCATCAGTGAATAGCAATTCGAAGTTGGGCCACATTTCTCGTGTTGCTCGGTTAAACTCGTGCATCAAGCACTCAATGACATAATTGTTATTTTTACCCAAGTCAAAGAAGTAGGGCTCTATTTTGCCAATTAGGTATTTGTAGTCGATTTGGAAAGAAGTTGGATGAAAGTAGCTGTTCTTATTCACATCGAGAGTATTGCAACAAATAAAGTTTTGATAACTTTGGAGGAGTAACGGAATTCTTTTGTTTTATCATTGCACTTCATCAATATCACCTGTTTTTTGTCAACCATTTTTAACAACGAAAACCATGCTTTTGAGGTCTGGGTTGGAAGTTTTTATTTCTATGTATTTTTTATTTTTATAGAGTTTATTGCATAGTGTACGATAATATGATGAAAAATATAAATCATAACTCGGCCTAAAACGTTTTTCCTACTCACGTTCGGTTCACGTTCTCGAAGTCTTGAGCTTGAAACATGTTCTCGAGGCCGATGAAACGCCGGCATTTGTAACGAAATATAATATTATTACCCACATGTTATTTTCCTGCCCTCTGGGCTTTAGACATTTTAATAAACAGAAATACCTCAAATTTTGTGATTTAAGACCCTATAAAAAATTTCGTCTGATGTTAAGAGTATAAAAAGTTCATATTACATTTTCACTTCCAACTGCCTTTCATAGTACAATATAACATACAAAGACACCAATTTCCATGTCATTTCTAAAGCCCGGACTCTCCTTTCGGCTACCCCTTTTCCTATGTCTTAGGACACAGCAAAGCCACATTCTTTAATGAAGACAGCATCATTTCTAAATGAGAAGAAATTTAACATAATGAGTATCATGGTAGTTTCGCCAGGCCCGGCTGTTTCGCCGTTGTCTTGCATTCGGACTCCCAAAATACAGCCTGCGGCTGCGAAACGGAACATCCTTCCGGGAGTTTTGCCGTCCCGTGTCTCCACCTTTAGCGGTGTTTAGACACACACTAACAAATTAAAGGTTACACGATTGTTAAGGCGTTATTTTTTAACTATCAAATAACACCGTCATTTTAATCAGCGCCCCTCTCAGGCCGGTGCTCCATGCGGCCGCATGGATCGCGTGACCCTTGTATTTGAACTGCTCTTACTACCTGAGTTGCGTTCCTCAACCCTTATAAATTTTTCGTCAGGACAAAATGTAACCTCATTAGCTGATTTAACTAACTGTAAATAACCGAGTGGGACTAAGTGTTTCATAGAAATTTGAGTTGGGACAATATGTTACTGTGACAAAGTATTTTGTTTGCAGGCTACATTAAACACAATAAAGGTTGTTTTTATTACATTGGGAATGCACTTGAGCTGAGTGAAAATAGCATATTGAGTAACAATCTATGAATAATTCAGAAGTAGTATGTGCAATACTTACTATACGACACTATCAAATTCCATGTAAATAATAGAATGATCTAAGAGAAACCCAAATCTATTCAGTTTCAATTACAGTAATAATTTGTTTGACAATAGGCCTATATTTTTTAATTTGAGTAATGCACAAATAAACAAATTGAATAACACCACTCTGGATATATTAGATCTTTCCCTATATGAAATTCTTATATGGCAAAGCAAAGTATAATGAGCATATAATTTTCTTTCTAAGGTCGCCACGACGCCACGCCAGCACAGCTCAGTTGCAAATATATTAATTTCTATAGTAATAAATTAAACTCTTACATAGATTGACAAGATGCACTGGTGAGGTAGTCATTTTCCGATTCATTGTGATAGAATACTTCACTTTAGAGCTCGTTGAAGCAATTGTTGAAGCTTTCTTTCTTGCGTGAAACATTCCCTTGCTTTTAGATAGATAGTACATTTACGCGGACCGTTTTCGTAGAAATTTTGGTACTAACACTAACACTTAAACTGTAACAAAAAACAAAATATTGTCCACAAATAGTAAAACTGATTAAATTAATAATAGAAGTATTAAAGTACACCACTGTCGCTTTATATAGCCCCAAGGGTTTGTATGAGTAAATTTTTGATGGAGTATGAATTTATTTGTGTGTCTTGGATATACTTTTCGTTCGTGTATTACTGATTTATTTCTTTTAGAGAATTTACTTATGGGTTCATCTTTAGCCCGTACATCCCAATGCGTGCAGAATAAGCATATGAATTCCAGTACTAATAATGGATACTAATAAGCCTATTTTAGTTGCCCTTATATTTTCCAATGACAAATTGGAATGTTTTTCCCCAATATAGATAGTAGGAAAATTCATATAAAACCCAGACCATGAGCAAATGCGCCGAAATTCTGTAAATGATATTTGCCATGAGTCTTCCCTATCAAATAGTTTCTGAAGGGTGGATTTACGGCGTGGACCGACACAACGGTGGCGAGGGGCAGGTAGCCCGCGCGTGTGCTCGTGTGTGCGCAGCGGGCGAGTGCGCGGAGACGAGCGGGTTGCAGCTGTCAGCTATTAGGCGTAATAAAACTCAAAATTATTATATTTGGGCTTGCCTCCTGCTTACAAAAAAATTTTTTAAAGTATGATAGTTATATTTTTTTAAAGTGCATTTTTGGCCAAAGAAATTGAAACCAATTTTATTCCTATTTAAAGGATATATTCTTTTAGGTCATAAATTTAAGTCGTCATATAAAATTGAAATAATTTTGTGGATGTTTTGTAATAGTTTGTTTTAATCTACATAATTAATTATTAACATTAGCAAAATATGGGTCCTTAGACTCTAAAGGTTTTTATGAAAGGCAAGCACCAATGTGACGTAAAACCACCACTTTGTATGACAATAAGTCATAAAATAATTGTGTCAAATTTTTTTAAATATTTTTCCATTATTAGAAAATATTTGTATAGTCGAATTAAACACTTAAAACGGTATAATTATCAACTACGAAAAACCCCTTGCACCACCTTAAAGCGATCTAGCTATTAATTGTAAAATTGATTTCTTAAAAGATAGTCATTTTTACGCTGGGTGTTGGTAAATTTGTTAGAGTCCAGATTGCCCATACAAAACCAAACTTTTTTATTTATTCAATATTTCAGTCTGGGATTTCGGATTTACATGTTTCAGCGTATTTTAGAGTGTTTAAGCTTATCTTAAAAATTTGAAAAACTTTTAACATTTTATACTAAAATTTGCGAGTTGACTGATAGAATATTTCTATGTCAGGAGTGGATATAAGTAAAATTAAAGTTTTCGTTATTTCAACCTAAGGTCTTGGCTTTTCGCGTTTCAGAGTGTATTAAAGCGATCTAGCTATTAATTGTAAAATTGATTTCTTAAAAGATAGTCATTTTTACGCTGGGTGTTGGTAAATTTGTTAGAGTCCCGATTGTTCATACAAAACCAAACTTTTTTATTATTCAATATTTCAGTCTGGGGCTTCGGATTTACATGTTTCAGCGTATTTTAGAGTGTTTAAGCTTATCTTAAAAATTTGAAAAACTTTTAACATTTTTTACTAAAATTTGCGAGTTGACTTATAGAATATTTCTGTCAGGAGTGACTATAGGTAAAATTTAAGTTTTCGTTATTTCAACCTAAGGTCTTGGCTTTTCGCGTTTCAGAGTGTATTAAAGCGATCTAGCTATTAATTGAAAAATTGATTTCTTAAAAGATAGTCATTTTTACGCTGGGTGTTGGTAAATTTGTTAGAGTCCCGATTGCCCATACAAAACCAAACTTTTTTATTATTCAATATATCAGTCTGGGATTTCGGATTTACATGTTTCAGCGTATTTTAGAGTGTTTAAGCTTATCTTAAAAATTTGAAAAACTTTAACATTTTTTACTAAAATTTGCGAGTTGACTGATAGAATATTTCTATGTCAGGAGTGACTATAGGTAAAATTTAAGTTTTCGTTATTTCAACCTAAGGTCTTAGCTTTTCGCGTTTCAGAGTGTATTAAAGCGATCTAGCTATTAATTGTAAAATTGATTTTTTAAAAGATAGTCATTTTTACGCTGGGTGTTGGTAAATTTGTTAGAGTCCAGATTGCCCATACAAAACCAAACTTTTTTATTATTCAATATTTCAGTCTGGGACTTCGGATTTACATGTTTCAGCGTATTTTAGAGTGTTTAAGCTTATCTTAAAAATTTGAAAAACTTTAACATTTTTTACTAAAATTTGCGAGTTGACTGATAGAATATTTCTATGTCAGGAGTGACTATAGGTAAAATTTAAGTTTTCGTTATTTCAACCTAAGGTCTTGGCTTTTTGCGTTTCAGAGTGTATTAAAGCGATCTAGCTATTAATTGTAAAATTGATTTCTTAAAAGATAGTCATTTTTACGCTGGGTGTTGGTAAATTTGTTAGAGTCCCGATTGTCCATACCATACCAAACTTTTTTATTATTCAATATTTCAGTCTGGGACTTCGGATTTACATGTTTCAGCGTATTTTAGAGTGTTTAAGCTTATCTTAAAAAATTTGAAAAACTTTTAACATTTTTTACTAAAATTTGCGAGTTGACTGATAGAATATTTCTGTCAGGAGTGACTATAGGTAAAATTTAAGTTTTCGTTATTTCAACCTAAGGTCTTGGCTTTTTGCGTTTCAGAGTGTATTAAAACGATCTAGCTATTAATTGAAAAATTGATTTCTTAAAAGATAGTCATTTTTATGCTGGGTGTTGGTAAATTTGTTAGAGTCCAGATTGCCCATACCATACCAAACTTTTTTATTATTCAATATTTCAGTCTGGGACTTCGGATTTACATGTTTCAGCGTATTTTAGAGTGTTTAAGCTTATCTTAAAAATTTGAAAAACTTTTAACATTTTTTACTAAAATTTGCGAGTTGACTGATAGAATATTTCTGTCAGGAGTGACTATAGGTAAAATTTAAGTTTTCGTTATTTCAACCTAAGGTCTTGGCTTTTCGCGTTTCAGAGTGTATTAAAGCGATCTAGCTATTAATTGTAAAATTGATTTCTTAAAAGATAGTCATTTTTACGCTGGGTGTTGGTAAATTTGTTAGAGTCCAGATTGCCCATACAAAACCAAACTTTTTTATTATTCAATATTTCAGTCTGGGACTTCGGATTTACATGTTTCAGCGTATTTTAGAGTGTTTAAGCTTATCTTAAAAATTTGAAAAACTTTTAACATTTTATACTAAAATTTGCGAGTTGACTGATAGAATATTTCTATGTCAGGAGTGACTATAGGTAAAATTTAAGTTTTCGTTATTTCAACCTAAGGTCTTGGCTTTTTGCGTTTCAGAGTGTATTAAAACGATCTAGCTATTAATTGAAAAATTGATTTCTTAAAAGATAGTCATTTTTATGCTGGGTGTTGGTAAATTTGTTAGAGTCCAGATTGCCCATACCATACCAAACTTTTTTATTATTCAATATTTCAGTCTGGGACTTCGGATTTACATGTTTCAGCGTATTTTAGAGTGTTTAAGCTTATCTTAAAAATTTGAAAAACTTTTAACATTTTTTACTAAAATTTGCGAGTTGACTGATAGAATATTTCTGTCAGGAGTGACTATAGGTAAAATTTAAGTTTTCGTTATTTCAACCTAAGGTCTTGGCTTTTCGCGTTTCAGAGTGTATTAAAGCGATCTAGCTATTAATTGTAAAATTGATTTCTTAAAAGATAGTCATTTTTACGCTGGGTGTTGGTAAATTTGTTAGAGTCCAGATTGCCCATACAAAACCAAACTTTTTTATTATTCAATATTTCAGTCTGGGACTTCGGATTTACATGTTTCAGCGTATTTTAGAGTGTTTAAGCTTATCTTAAAAATTTGAAAAACTTAAACATTTTATACTAAAATTTGCGAGTTGACTGATAGAATATTTCTATGTCAGGAGTGACTATAGGTAAAATTTAAGTTTTCGTTATTTCAACCTTACGTCTTGGCTTTTTGCCTTTTAGAGTGTATTAAAGCGATTTAACTATTAATTGTAAAATTGATTTCTTAAAAGATAGTCATTTTTACGCTGGGTGTTGGTAAATTTGTTAGAGTCCTGATTGCCCATACAAAACCAAACTTTTTTATTATTCATTATTTCAGTCTGTGATTTCGGATTTACATGTTTCAGCGTATTTTAGAGTGTTTAAGCTTATCTTAAAAATTTGAAAAACCTTGACATTTTATACTAAAATTTGCGAGTTGACCGATAGAATATTTCTATGTCAGGAGTGACTATAGGTAAAATTTAAGTTTTCGTTATTTCAACCTAAGGTCTTGGCTTTTTGCGTTTCAGAGTGTATTAAAGCGATCTAGCTATTAATTGTAAAATTGATTTCTTAAAAGATAGTCATTTTTACGCTGGGTGTTGGTAAATTTGTTAGAGTCCCGATTGTCCATACCATACCAAACTTTTTTATTATTCAATATTTCAGTCTGGGACTTCGGATTTACATGTTTCAGCGTATTTTAGAGTGTTTAAGCTTATCTTAAAAAATTTGAAAAACTTTTAACATTTTTTACTAAAATTTGCGAGTTGACTGATAGAATATTTCTGTCAGGAGTGACTATAGGTAAAATTTAAGTTTTCGTTATTTCAACCTAAGGTCTTGGCTTTTCGCGTTTCAGAGTGTATTAAAGCGATCTAGCTATTAATTGTAAAATTGATTTCTTAAAAGATAGTCATTTTTACGCTGGGTGTTGGTAAATTTGTTAGAGTCCAGATTGCCCATACAAAACCAAACTTTTTTATTATTCAATATTTCAGTCTGGGACTTCGGATTTACATGTTTCAGCGTATTTTAGAGTGTTTAAGCTTATCTTAAAAATTTGAAAAACTTTTAACATTTTATACTAAAATTTGCGAGTTGACTGATAGAATATTTCTATGTCAGGAGTGACTATAGGTAAAATTTAAGTTTTCGTTATTTCAACCTAAGGTCTTGGCTTTTTGCGTTTCAGAGTGTATTAAAGCGATCTAGCTATTAATTGAAAAATTGATTTCTTAAAAGATAGTCATTTTTATGCTGGGTGTTGGTAAATTTGTTAGAGTCCAGATTGCCCATACCATACCAAACTTTTTTATTATTCAATATTTCAGTCTGGGACTTCGGATTTACATGTTTCAGCGTATTTTAGAGTGTTTAAGCTTATCTTAAAAATTTGAAAAACTTTTAACATTTTTTACTAAAATTTGCGAGTTGACTGATAGAATATTTCTGTCAGGAGTGACTATAGGTAAAATTTAAGTTTTCGTTATTTCAACCTAAGGTCTTGGCTTTTTGCCTTTTAGAGTGTATTAAAGCGATTTAACTATTAATTGTAAAATTGATTTCTTAAAAGATAGTCATTTTTACGCTGGGTGTTGGTAAATTTGTTAGAGTCCAGATTGCCCATACAAAACCAAACTTTTTTATTATTCATTATTTCAGTCTGTGATTTCGGATTTACATGTTTCAGCGTATTTTAGAGTGTTTAAGCTTATCTTAAAAATTTGAAAAACCTTGACATTTTATACTAAAATTTGCGAGTTGACCGATAGATTATTTCTAAGTCAGGAGTGACTATCCCGAGTGGATATAGGTAAAATTTAAGTTTTTATATTTCAACCTAAGGTCTGACTTTTCGGGTTTCAGAGTTTATTAAAGCGGTTTTTGGGTGATTATTGAATTTCTATTTAGGCTTAAATGTTTTTATCTAAAGGTAGCACCGTTTTGGTGCTACCTTTGAAGTAGTATATTTATACATAAAATCTTGCTTTAAGTTTTAAACAACATTATAAGCGTTTATACTGTGTTCATATCAATCTACTAATTATGTTTATATATATTAAACACAATTGTGGTTTTCACTTTTAACACTAAATTGAAAAGTTATAATTAAGCTTAACCCATAAAAATGTTGCTACTTAAAGGTAGTCTCGTTTTTGTGCTACCTTTGATGTACTAATTTTATAAATAAAATTTTGATTTAGGTTTTTAAACACGTTTAAATGATTTTTAAGGTCAAACAACCCAATATGTTTATATATGTAAATTCCTAATAAAACCTTAAGGTTATTTTGTAACTTCCATTTCGCTTTAAACCCACATTAATGTTGCTATTTTAAGGTAGCACCATTTTGGTGCTACTCTTGATGTGCTATTTTTTATACATAAAGTTTTGTTTCAAAAATTTAAACAACACTTTAAAGAATAGATTTAAGGTCAAACTACTAGATATATTATTATGTATTTAAATTCTTAACAAACTAGTTTTCACCTTAAAGGTGACTTAGAAGTTAAACTTGGGCTTAACCCATATAAATGGTGCTACCTAAAGGTGCCACCTTGTAAAATATATCTACAAGTTTTTTAAGCAACTATTTTATGTACCGTTTTTTTTTTTTTTTTTTTTTTTAGTCAGAACTAGCATATATATATATATGCGTGTGTGCGTGTGTAAATTCTTAACCAAACATTAGTTTTAACCTTAAAAGTGATAAAGTAACCCTCTTTTGGCAGAAAGGGTAGCATCGTTTTGATGCTACCTTTAAGGTCCTATTTAATAGTGTTTTTTTTTTAATATGTAATATGTTTTTAAAATATGTTAGTAAAACATAAAGCATATTGTGTTGGTATATAATTCTGATATATATTTGTTTTTTTTTTTTACAAGAAAAGTTTTAAATGTAATGTACAATTTGTACAATTGTGTATGTCCTTTAGTATTCCTCTACTGCGCATGCGCAGAAGGTTTTTCTCCATTCTCCGTTGGGTATAAAAGCAGCTCGTTTAACCATGTCTTTCATTATTTGGCGAACTTTTGCCGAGTGAACATCTTTTTCACAACTCCGGTTTTTTCGGATATTTAAAAGGTGTATGATAATTTTAATATTCAATTAATATTTAAATTAAATAGATAACAAATTACTTTAGCATGTCTGCACTGCAGTGTTACATGTTTGATAATAAACCTGTAGCTGTCTTATTTGATCGTGAAAACAATCCATGGTTTAAGGCTAATGATATATCAGAGATTCTAGAATACAAAAGACCACGGAAAGCAATAAATGATCTAGTTAAAGAAAAATATAAAAAGTTATTTAAGGATATAGATGGAACTAGTTCAGTGCTACCCTCTAACTTTCAAAAAAGTACCACATTCATCAATGAACCAGGTTTATATTCCTTAATTTTATCGTCTAAGATGAGATTAGCTAAACGCTTTCAAGATTGGGTGTTCGAAGAAATCCTCCCATCAATTCGCAAGTATGGAGAATATAGAATTAAAAAAGAAAACCTTGAGTTGACTCACTCTTTACATAAAGTGTTGGCAAATAATCAAAAACTAATTGAAACGTTAATTAATCAAATACCTAAAGTTGCTGTTATACCTGATAATATGGATTTAAAACATATCTTTTGTGTATTGGAAAAAGACACATACTATGAAAAGTATGGAGTAATGGAGTATAAGTGCATTCGTACAGAAAGAAGACGATATAAAAGAGCGCTAAAGAGAGCTAAGAAAGATGGTTTTGTACCAAGTTTTTCAAGATATCCTGTGCCAAACAGTATAAATATCTTAAATAAAGCTAAAGAGGTTATGCATAGTTATGGTATGCATTATGAATCTTCATTAAATAACATATTGACCTCTCATAATTTTATAAATATTGTAAAAATTGTTCTTAATGAATAAACTGTATGAGTGTATGTGTGAATGTGGAACTTATTAGATTGAGAAGTTAAAGCTATTACTTTAGCTACTCCTTTGAAAAGTCTGGGGTGAGTGAAGGTCACTGGCGCGGTTGACTAAAAGACCCGTAAACCATGTGTGTGTGTGTGTGTGTGTGTGTGTGTGTGTGTGTGTGTGTGTGTGTGTGTGTGTGTGTGTGTGTGTGTGTGTGTGTGTGTGTGTGTGAATGTGTGGAAAATGACGTACATCCACCTCCCCGTGGTATTTTCTGGGTAACGCTAAGAGGTGTACATCTAATATTTTTATAACCCACGTGGACCAGTTAATGTAATAAAAGAAGGTTTGAAGCTAAAAAATACACTAAACACTAATCTTAAGACCTATATGAACTATTATATAAGAAACTTAGCGTAAAAGTGGTTATCTTTCAAGAAATCAATTATACAAATAATAGTTAAATCGCTTTAAAACACTCTGAAACGTAAAAAGCCAAGACCTTAGGTTGAAATAACAAAAAATTAAATTATACCTATAGTCACTCGGGACTTAGAGAAGTATTCTATCAGTAAACTGGCAAATTTTAGTGAAAATTGTTAAAGTTTTACAAATTTTTAAAATCGTCTTAAACACTCTAAGACACGCTGAAACATGTAAATCCGAAACCCCAGACTGAAATATTGAATAATAAGAAATTTGGTATTGTATGGGCACTCGAGACTGTCGAATTTTTTACAACACCCCGCAATAATCGACTATCTTTTAAAAAATCAATTTTTCAATTAATAGTTAAATCGCTTTAATACACTCTAAAAGGCAAAAAGCCAAGACGTAAGGTTGAAATAACGAAAACTTAAATTTTACCTATAGTCACTCCTGACATAGAAATATTCTATCAGTCAACTCGCAAATTTTAGTATAAAATGTTTAAGTTTTTCAAATTTTTAAGATAAGCTTAAACACTCTAAAATACGCTGAAACATGTAAATCCGAAGTCCCAGACTGAAATATTGAATAATAAAAAAGTTTGGTTTTGTATGGGCAATCTGGACTCTAACAAATTTACCAACACCCAGCGTAAAAATGACTATCTTTTAAGAAATCAATTTTACAATTAATAGCTAGATCGCTTTAATACACTCTGAAACGCGAAAAGCCAAGACCTTAGGTTGAAATAACGAAAACTTAAATTTTACCTATAGTCACTCCTGACAGAAATATTCTATCAGTCAACTCGCAAATTTTAGTAAAAAATGTTAAAAGTTTTTCAAATTTTTTAAGATAAGCTTAAACACTCTAAAATACGCTGAAACATGTAAATCCGAAGTCCCAGACTGAAATATTGAATAATAAAAAAAATTGGTATGGTATGGACAATCGGGACTCTAACAAATTTACCAACACCCAGCGTAAAAATGACTATCTTTTAAGAAATCAATTTTACAATTAATAGCTAGATCGCTTTAATACACTCTGAAACGCAAAAAGCCAAGACCTTAGGTTGAAATAACGAAAACTTAAATTTTACCTATAGTCACTCCTGACATAGAAATATTCTATCGGTCAACTCGCAAATTTTAGTATAAAATGTCAAGGTTTTTCAAATTTTTAAGATAAGCTTAAACACTCTAAAATACGCTGAAACATGTAAATCCGAAATCACAGACTGAAATAATGAATAATAAAAAAGTTTGGTTTTGTATGGGCAATCAGGACTCTAACAAATTTACCAACACCCAGCGTAAAAATGACTATCTTTTAAGAAATCAATTTTACAATTAATAGTTAAATCGCTTTAATACACTCTAAAAGGCAAAAAGCCAAGACGTAAGGTTGAAATAACGAAAACTTAAATTTTACCTATAGTCACTCCTGACAGAAATATTCTATCAGTCAACTCGCAAATTTTAGTAAAAAATGTTAAAAGTTTTTCAAATTTTTAAGATAAGCTTAAACACTCTAAAATACGCTGAAACATGTAAATCCGAAGTCCCAGACTGAAATATTGAATAATAAAAAAGTTTGGTATGGTATGGGCAATCAGGACTCTAACAAATTTACCAACACCCAGCGTAAAAATGACTATCTTTTAAGAAATCAATTTTACAATTAATAGTTAAATCGCTTTAATACACTCTAAAAGGCAAAAAGCCAAGACGTAAGGTTGAAATAACGAAAACTTAAATTTTACCTATAGTCACTCCTGACATAGAAATATTCTATCAGTCAACTCGCAAATTTTAGTATAAAATGTTTAAGTTTTTCAAATTTTTAAGATAAGCTTAAACACTCTAAAATACGCTGAAACATGTAAATCCGAAGTCCTAGACTGAAATATTGAATAATAAAAAAGTTTGGTTTTGTATGGGCAATCTGGACTCTAACAAATTTACCAACACCCAGCGTAAAAATGACTATCTTTTAAGAAATCAATTTTACAATTAATAGCTAGATCGCTTTAATACACTCTGAAACGCGAAAAGCCAAGACCTTAGGTTGAAATAACGAAAACTTAAATTTTACCTATAGTCACTCCTGACAGAAATATTCTATCAGTCAACTCGCAAATTTTAGTAAAAAATGTTAAAAGTTTTTCAAATTTTTTAAGATAAGCTTAAACACTCTAAAATACGCTGAAACATGTAAATCCGAAGTCCCAGACTGAAATATTGAATAATAAAAAAAATTGGTATGGTATGGACAATCGGGACTCTAACAAATTTACCAACACCCAGCGTAAAAATGACTATCTTTTAAGAAATCAATTTTACAATTAATAGCTAGATCGCTTTAATACACTCTGAAACGCAAAAAGCCAAGACCTTAGGTTGAAATAACGAAAACTTAAATTTTACCTATAGTCACTCCTGACATAGAAATATTCTATCGGTCAACTCGCAAATTTTAGTATAAAATGTCAAGGTTTTTCAAATTTTTAAGATAAGCTTAAACACTCTAAAATACGCTGAAACATGTAAATCCGAAATCACAGACTGAAATAATGAATAATAAAAAAGTTTGGTTTTGTATGGGCAATCAGGACTCTAACAAATTTACCAACACCCAGCGTAAAAATGACTATCTTTTAAGAAATCAATTTTACAATTAATAGTTAAATCGCTTTAATACACTCTAAAAGGCAAAAAGCCAAGACGTAAGGTTGAAATAACGAAAACTTAAATTTTACCTATAGTCACTCCTGACAGAAATATTCTATCAGTCAACTCGCAAATTTTAGTAAAAAATGTTAAAAGTTTTTCAAATTTTTAAGATAAGCTTAAACACTCTAAAATACGCTGAAACATGTAAATCCGAAGTCCCAGACTGAAATATTGAATAATAAAAAAGTTTGGTATGGTATGGGCAATCAGGACTCTAACAAATTTACCAACACCCAGCGTAAAAATGACTATCTTTTAAGAAATCAATTTTACAATTAATAGTTAAATCGCTTTAATACACTCTAAAAGGCAAAAAGCCAAGACGTAAGGTTGAAATAACGAAAACTTAAATTTTACCTATAGTCACTCCTGACATAGAAATATTCTATCAGTCAACTCGCAAATTTTAGTATAAAATGTTTAAGTTTTTCAAATTTTTAAGATAAGCTTAAACACTCTAAAATACGCTGAAACATGTAAATCCGAAGTCCTAGACTGAAATATTGAATAATAAAAAAGTTTGGTTTTGTATGGGCAATCTGGACTCTAACAAATTTACCAACACCCAGCGTAAAAATGACTATCTTTTAAGAAATCAATTTTACAATTAATAGCTAGATCGCTTTAATACACTCTGAAACGCGAAAAGCCAAGACCTTAGGTTGAAATAACGAAAACTTAAATTTTACCTATAGTCACTCCTGACAGAAATATTCTATCAGTCAACTCGCAAATTTTAGTAAAAAATGTTAAAAGTTTTTCAAATTTTTTAAGATAAGCTTAAACACTCTAAAATACGCTGAAACATGTAAATCCGAAGTCCCAGACTGAAATATTGAATAATAAAAAAGTTTGGTATGGTATGGGCAATCTGGACTCTAACAAATTTACCAACACCCAGCATAAAAATGACTATCTTTTAAGAAATCAATTTTTCAATTAATAGCTAGATCGTTTTAATACACTCTGAAACGCAAAAAGCCAAGACCTTAGGTTGAAATAACGAAAACTTAAATTTTACCTATAGTCACTCCTGACAGAAATATTCTATCAGTCAACTCGCAAATTTTAGTATAAAATGTTAAAAGTTTTTCAAATTTTTTAAGATAAGCTTAAACACTCTAAAATACGCTGAAACATGTAAATCCGAAGTCCCAGACTGAAATATTGAATAATAAAAAAGTTTGGTATGGTATGGACAATCGGGACTCTAACAAATTTACCAACACCCAGCGTAAAAATGACTATCTTTTAAGAAATCAATTTTACAATTAATAGCTAGATCGCTTTAATACACTCTGAAACGCAAAAAGCCAAGACCTTAGGTTGAAATAACGAAAACTTAAATTTTACCTATAGTCACTCCTGACATAGAAATATTCTATCAGTCAACTCGCAAATTTTAGTAAAAAATGTTAAAGTTTTTCAAATTTTTAAGATAAGCTTAAACACTCTAAAATACGCTGAAACATGTAAATCCGAAATCCCAGACTGATATATTGAATAATAAAAAAGTTTGGTTTTGTATGGGCAATCGGGACTCTAACAAATTTACCAACACCCAGCGTAAAAATGACTATCTTTTAAGAAATCAATTTTTCAATGAATAGCTAGATCGCTTTAATACACTCTGAAACGCGAAAAGCCAAGACCTTAGGTTGAAATAACGAAAACTTAAATTTTACCTATAGTCACTCCTGACAGAAATATTCTATAAGTCAACTCGCAAATTTTAGTAAAAAATGTTAAAAGTTTTTCAAATTTTTAAGATAAGCTTAAACACTCTAAAATACGCTGAAACATGTAAATCCGAAGCCCCAGACTGAAATATTGAATAATAAAAAAGTTTGGTTTTGTATGAACAATCGGGACTCTAACAAATTTACCAACACCCAGCGTAAAAATGACTATCTTTTAAGAAATCAATTTTACAATTAATAGCTAGATCGCTTTAATACACTCTGAAACGCGAAAAGCCAAGACCTTAGGTTGAAATAACGAAAACTTTAATTTTACTTATATCCACTCCTGACATAGAAATATTCTATCAGTCAACTCGCAAATTTTAGTAAAAAATGTTAAAGTTTTTCAAATTTTTAAGATAAGCTTAAACACTCTAAAATACGCTGAAACATGTAAATCCGAAATCACAGACTGAAATAATGAATAATAAAAAAGTTTGGTTTTGTATGGGCAATCAGGACTCTAACAAATTTACCAACACCCAGCGTAAAAATGACTATCTTTTAAGAAATCAATTTTACAATTAATAGTTAAATCGCTTTAATACACTCTAAAAGGCAAAAAGCCAAGACGTAAGGTTGAAATAACGAAAACTTAAATTTTACCTATAGTCACTCCTGACAGAAATATTCTATCAGTCAACTCGCAAATTTTAGTAAAAAATGTTAAAAGTTTTTCAAATTTTTAAGATAAGCTTAAACACTCTAAAATACGCTGAAACATGTAAATCCGAAGTCCCAGACTGAAATATTGAATAATAAAAAAGTTTGGTATGGTATGGGCAATCAGGACTCTAACAAATTTACCAACACCCAGCGTAAAAATGACTATCTTTTAAGAAATCAATTTTACAATTAATAGTTAAATCGCTTTAATACACTCTAAAAGGCAAAAAGCCAAGACGTAAGGTTGAAATAACGAAAACTTAAATTTTACCTATAGTCACTCCTGACATAGAAATATTCTATCAGTCAACTCGCAAATTTTAGTATAAAATGTTTAAGTTTTTCAAATTTTTAAGATAAGCTTAAACACTCTAAAATACGCTGAAACATGTAAATCCGAAGTCCTAGACTGAAATATTGAATAATAAAAAAGTTTGGTTTTGTATGGGCAATCTGGACTCTAACAAATTTACCAACACCCAGCGTAAAAATGACTATCTTTTAAGAAATCAATTTTACAATTAATAGCTAGATCGCTTTAATACACTCTGAAACGCGAAAAGCCAAGACCTTAGGTTGAAATAACGAAAACTTAAATTTTACCTATAGTCACTCCTGACAGAAATATTCTATCAGTCAACTCGCAAATTTTAGTAAAAAATGTTAAAAGTTTTTCAAATTTTTTAAGATAAGCTTAAACACTCTAAAATACGCTGAAACATGTAAATCCGAAGTCCCAGACTGAAATATTGAATAATAAAAAAGTTTGGTATGGTATGGGCAATCTGGACTCTAACAAATTTACCAACACCCAGCATAAAAATGACTGTCTTTTAAGAAATCAATTTTACAATTAATAGCTAGATCGCTTTAATACACTCTGAAACGCGAAAAGCCAAGACCTTAGGTTGAAATAACGAAAACTTAAATTTTACCTATAGTCACTCCTGACAGAAATATTCTATCAGTCAACTCGCAAATTTTAGTATAAAATGTTAAAAGTTTTTCAAATTTTTTAAGATAAGCTTAAACACTCTAAAATACGCTGAAACATGTAAATCCGAAGTCCCAGACTGAAATATTGAATAATAAAAAAGTTTGGTATGGTATGGACAATCGGGACTCTAACAAATTTACCAACACCCAGCGTAAAAATGACTATCTTTTAAGAAATCAATTTTACAATTAATAGCTAGATCGCTTTAATACACTCTGAAACGCAAAAAGCCAAGACCTTAGGTTGAAATAACGAAAACTTAAATTTTACCTATAGTCACTCCTGACATAGAAATATTCTATCAGTCAACTCGCAAATTTTAGTAAAAAATGTTAAAGTTTTTCAAATTTTTAAGATAAGCTTAAACACTCTAAAATACGCTGAAACATGTAAATCCGAAATCCCAGACTGATATATTGAATAATAAAAAAGTTTGGTTTTGTATGGGCAATCGGGACTCTAACAAATTTACCAACACCCAGCGTAAAAATGACTATCTTTTAAGAAATCAATTTTTCAATGAATAGCTAGATCGCTTTAATACACTCTGAAACGCGAAAAGCCAAGACCTTAGGTTGAAATAACGAAAACTTAAATTTTACCTATAGTCACTCCTGACAGAAATATTCTATAAGTCAACTCGCAAATTTTAGTAAAAAATGTTAAAAGTTTTTCAAATTTTTAAGATAAGCTTAAACACTCTAAAATACGCTGAAACATGTAAATCCGAAGCCCCAGACTGAAATATTGAATAATAAAAAAGTTTGGTTTTGTATGAACAATCGGGACTCTAACAAATTTACCAACACCCAGCGTAAAAATGACTATCTTTTAAGAAATCAATTTTACAATTAATAGCTAGATCGCTTTAATACACTCTGAAACGCGAAAAGCCAAGACCTTAGGTTGAAATAACGAAAACTTTAATTTTACTTATATCCACTCCTGACATAGAAATATTCTATCAGTCAACTCGCAAATTTTAGTATAAAATGTTAAAAGTTTTTCAAATTTTTAAGATAAGCTTAAACACTCTAAAATACGCTGAAACATGTAAATCCGAAGTCCCAGACTGAAATATTGAATAATAAAAAAGTTTGGTTTTGTATGGGCAATCTGGACTCTAACAAATTTACCAACACCCAGCGTAAAAATGACTATCTTTTAAGAAATCAATTTTACAATTAATAGCTAGATCGCTTTAATACACTCTGAAACGCGAAAAGCCAAGACCTTAGGTTGAAATAACGAAAACTTAAATTTTACCTATAGTCACTCCTGACAGAAATATTCTATCAGTCAACTCGCAAATTTTAGTAAAAAATGTTAAAAGTTTTTCAAATTTTTAAGATAAGCTTAAACACTCTAAAATACGCTGAAACATGTAAATCCGAAGTCCCAGACTGAAATATTGAATAATAAAAAAGTTTGGTATGGTATGGGCAATCAGGACTCTAACAAATTTACCAACACCCAGCGTAAAAATGACTATCTTTTAAGAAATCAATTTTACAATTAATAGTTAAATCGCTTTAATACACTCTAAAAGGCAAAAAGCCAAGACGTAAGGTTGAAATAACGAAAACTTAAATTTTACCTATAGTCACTCCTGACATAGAAATATTCTATCAGTCAACTCGCAAATTTTAGTATAAAATGTTTAAGTTTTTCAAATTTTTAAGATAAGCTTAAACACTCTAAAATACGCTGAAACATGTAAATCCGAAGTCCTAGACTGAAATATTGAATAATAAAAAAGTTTGGTTTTGTATGGGCAATCTGGACTCTAACAAATTTACCAACACCCAGCGTAAAAATGACTATCTTTTAAGAAATCAATTTTACAATTAATAGCTAGATCGCTTTAATACACTCTGAAACGCGAAAAGCCAAGACCTTAGGTTGAAATAACGAAAACTTAAATTTTACCTATAGTCACTCCTGACAGAAATATTCTATCAGTCAACTCGCAAATTTTAGTAAAAAATGTTAAAAGTTTTTCAAATTTTTTAAGATAAGCTTAAACACTCTAAAATACGCTGAAACATGTAAATCCGAAGTCCCAGACTGAAATATTGAATAATAAAAAAGTTTGGTATGGTATGGGCAATCTGGACTCTAACAAATTTACCAACACCCAGCATAAAAATGACTATCTTTTAAGAAATCAATTTTTCAATTAATAGCTAGATCGTTTTAATACACTCTGAAACGCAAAAAGCCAAGACCTTAGGTTGAAATAACGAAAACTTAAATTTTACCTATAGTCACTCCTGACAGAAATATTCTATCAGTCAACTCGCAAATTTTAGTATAAAATGTTAAAAGTTTTTCAAATTTTTTAAGATAAGCTTAAACACTCTAAAATACGCTGAAACATGTAAATCCGAAGTCCCAGACTGAAATATTGAATAATAAAAAAGTTTGGTATGGTATGGACAATCGGGACTCTAACAAATTTACCAACACCCAGCGTAAAAATGACTATCTTTTAAGAAATCAATTTTACAATTAATAGCTAGATCGCTTTAATACACTCTGAAACGCAAAAAGCCAAGACCTTAGGTTGAAATAACGAAAACTTAAATTTTACCTATAGTCACTCCTGACATAGAAATATTCTATCAGTCAACTCGCAAATTTTAGTAAAAAATGTTAAAGTTTTTCAAATTTTTAAGATAAGCTTAAACACTCTAAAATACGCTGAAACATGTAAATCCGAAATCCCAGACTGATATATTGAATAATAAAAAAGTTTGGTTTTGTATGGGCAATCGGGACTCTAACAAATTTACCAACACCCAGCGTAAAAATGACTATCTTTTAAGAAATCAATTTTTCAATGAATAGCTAGATCGCTTTAATACACTCTGAAACGCGAAAAGCCAAGACCTTAGGTTGAAATAACGAAAACTTAAATTTTACCTATAGTCACTCCTGACAGAAATATTCTATAAGTCAACTCGCAAATTTTAGTAAAAAATGTTAAAAGTTTTTCAAATTTTTAAGATAAGCTTAAACACTCTAAAATACGCTGAAACATGTAAATCCGAAGCCCCAGACTGAAATATTGAATAATAAAAAAGTTTGGTTTTGTATGAACAATCGGGACTCTAACAAATTTACCAACACCCAGCGTAAAAATGACTATCTTTTAAGAAATCAATTTTACAATTAATAGCTAGATCGCTTTAATACACTCTGAAACGCGAAAAGCCAAGACCTTAGGTTGAAATAACGAAAACTTTAATTTTACTTATATCCACTCCTGACATAGAAATATTCTATCAGTCAACTCGCAAATTTTAGTAAAAAATGTTAAAGTTTTTCAAATTTTTAAGATAAGCTTAAACACTCTAAAATACGCTGAAACATGTAAATCCGAAATCACAGACTGAAATAATGAATAATAAAAAAGTTTGGTTTTGTATGGGCAATCAGGACTCTAACAAATTTACCAACACCCAGCGTAAAAATGACTATCTTTTAAGAAATCAATTTTACAATTAATAGTTAAATCGCTTTAATACACTCTAAAAGGCAAAAAGCCAAGACGTAAGGTTGAAATAACGAAAACTTAAATTTTACCTATAGTCACTCCTGACAGAAATATTCTATCAGTCAACTCGCAAATTTTAGTAAAAAATGTTAAAAGTTTTTCAAATTTTTAAGATAAGCTTAAACACTCTAAAATACGCTGAAACATGTAAATCCGAAGTCCCAGACTGAAATATTGAATAATAAAAAAGTTTGGTATGGTATGGGCAATCAGGACTCTAACAAATTTACCAACACCCAGCGTAAAAATGACTATCTTTTAAGAAATCAATTTTACAATTAATAGTTAAATCGCTTTAATACACTCTAAAAGGCAAAAAGCCAAGACGTAAGGTTGAAATAACGAAAACTTAAATTTTACCTATAGTCACTCCTGACATAGAAATATTCTATCAGTCAACTCGCAAATTTTAGTATAAAATGTTTAAGTTTTTCAAATTTTTAAGATAAGCTTAAACACTCTAAAATACGCTGAAACATGTAAATCCGAAGTCCTAGACTGAAATATTGAATAATAAAAAAGTTTGGTTTTGTATGGGCAATCTGGACTCTAACAAATTTACCAACACCCAGCGTAAAAATGACTATCTTTTAAGAAATCAATTTTACAATTAATAGCTAGATCGCTTTAATACACTCTGAAACGCGAAAAGCCAAGACCTTAGGTTGAAATAACGAAAACTTAAATTTTACCTATAGTCACTCCTGACAGAAATATTCTATCAGTCAACTCGCAAATTTTAGTAAAAAATGTTAAAAGTTTTTCAAATTTTTTAAGATAAGCTTAAACACTCTAAAATACGCTGAAACATGTAAATCCGAAGTCCCAGACTGAAATATTGAATAATAAAAAAGTTTGGTATGGTATGGGCAATCTGGACTCTAACAAATTTACCAACACCCAGCATAAAAATGACTGTCTTTTAAGAAATCAATTTTACAATTAATAGCTAGATCGCTTTAATACACTCTGAAACGCGAAAAGCCAAGACCTTAGGTTGAAATAACGAAAACTTAAATTTTACCTATAGTCACTCCTGACAGAAATATTCTATCAGTCAACTCGCAAATTTTAGTATAAAATGTTAAAAGTTTTTCAAATTTTTTAAGATAAGCTTAAACACTCTAAAATACGCTGAAACATGTAAATCCGAAGTCCCAGACTGAAATATTGAATAATAAAAAAGTTTGGTATGGTATGGACAATCGGGACTCTAACAAATTTACCAACACCCAGCGTAAAAATGACTATCTTTTAAGAAATCAATTTTACAATTAATAGCTAGATCGCTTTAATACACTCTGAAACGCAAAAAGCCAAGACCTTAGGTTGAAATAACGAAAACTTAAATTTTACCTATAGTCACTCCTGACATAGAAATATTCTATCAGTCAACTCGCAAATTTTAGTAAAAAATGTTAAAGTTTTTCAAATTTTTAAGATAAGCTTAAACACTCTAAAATACGCTGAAACATGTAAATCCGAAATCCCAGACTGATATATTGAATAATAAAAAAGTTTGGTTTTGTATGGGCAATCGGGACTCTAACAAATTTACCAACACCCAGCGTAAAAATGACTATCTTTTAAGAAATCAATTTTTCAATGAATAGCTAGATCGCTTTAATACACTCTGAAACGCGAAAAGCCAAGACCTTAGGTTGAAATAACGAAAACTTAAATTTTACCTATAGTCACTCCTGACAGAAATATTCTATAAGTCAACTCGCAAATTTTAGTAAAAAATGTTAAAAGTTTTTCAAATTTTTAAGATAAGCTTAAACACTCTAAAATACGCTGAAACATGTAAATCCGAAGCCCCAGACTGAAATATTGAATAATAAAAAAGTTTGGTTTTGTATGAACAATCGGGACTCTAACAAATTTACCAACACCCAGCGTAAAAATGACTATCTTTTAAGAAATCAATTTTACAATTAATAGCTAGATCGCTTTAATACACTCTGAAACGCGAAAAGCCAAGACCTTAGGTTGAAATAACGAAAACTTTAATTTTACTTATATCCACTCCTGACATAGAAATATTCTATCAGTCAACTCGCAAATTTTAGTATAAAATGTTAAAAGTTTTTCAAATTTTTAAGATAAGCTTAAACACTCTAAAATACGCTGAAACATGTAAATCCGAAGTCCCAGACTGAAATATTGAATAATAAAAAAGTTTGGTTTTGTATGGGCAATCTGGACTCTAACAAATTTACCAACACCCAGCGTAAAAATGACTATCTTTTAAGAAATCAATTTTACAATTAATAGCTAGATCGCTTTAATACACTCTGAAACGCGAAAAGCCAAGACCTTAGGTTGAAATAACGAAAACTTAAATTTTACCTATAGTCACTCCTGACAGAAATATTCTATCAGTCAACTCGCAAATTTTAGTAAAAAATGTTAAAAGTTTTTCAAATTTTTTAAGATAAGCTTAAACACTCTAAAATACGCTGAAACATGTAAATCCGAAGTCCCAGACTGAAATATTGAATAATAAAAAAGTTTGGTATGGTATGGACAATCGGGACTCTAACAAATTTACCAACACCCAGCGTAAAAATGACTATCTTTTAAGAAATCAATTTTACAATTAATAGCTAGATCGCTTTAATACACTCTGAAACGCGAAAAGCCAAGACCTTAGGTTGAAATAACGAAAACTTAAATTTTACCTATAGTCACTCCTGACAGAAATATTCTATCAGTCAACTCGCAAATTTTAGTAAAAAATGTTAAAAGTTTTTCAAATTTTTAAGATAAGCTTAAACACTCTAAAATACGCTGAAACATGTAAATCCGAAGTCCCAGACTGAAATATTGAATAATAAAAAAGTTTGGTATGGTATGGGCAATCTGGACTCTAACAAATTTACCAACACCCAGCATAAAAATGACTATCTTTTAAGAAATCAATTTTTCAATTAATAGCTAGATCGTTTTAATACACTCTGAAACGCAAAAAGCCAAGACCTTAGGTTGAAATAACGAAAACTTAAATTTTACCTATAGTCACTCCTGACATAGAAATATTCTATCAGTCAACTCGCAAATTTTAGTATAAAATGTTAAAAGTTTTTCAAATTTTTAAGATAAGCTTAAACACTCTAAAATACGCTGAAACATGTAAATCCGAAGTCCCAGACTGAAATATTGAATAATAAAAAAGTTTGGTTTTGTATGGGCAATCTGGACTCTAACAAATTTACCAACACCCAGCGTAAAAATGACTATCTTTTAAGAAATCAATTTTACAATTAATAGCTAGATCGCTTTAATACACTCTGAAACGCGAAAAGCCAAGACCTTAGGTTGAAATAACGAAAACTTAAATTTTACCTATAGTCACTCCTGACAGAAATATTCTATCAGTCAACTCGCAAATTTTAGTAAAAAATGTTAAAAGTTTTTCAAATTTTTTAAGATAAGCTTAAACACTCTAAAATACGCTGAAACATGTAAATCCGAAGTCCCAGACTGAAATATTGAATAATAAAAAAGTTTGGTATGGTATGGACAATCGGGACTCTAACAAATTTACCAACACCCAGCGTAAAAATGACTATCTTTTAAGAAATCAATTTTACAATTAATAGCTAGATCGCTTTAATACACTCTGAAACGCAAAAAGCCAAGACCTTAGGTTGAAATAACGAAAACTTAAATTTTACCTATAGTCACTCCTGACATAGAAATATTCTATCAGTCAACTCGCAAATTTTAGTAAAAAATGTTAAAGTTTTTCAAATTTTTAAGATAAGCTTAAACACTCTAAAATACGCTGAAACATGTAAATCCGAAGTCCCAGACTGAAATATTGAACAATAAAAAAGTTTGGTTTTGTATGGGCAATCTGGACTCTAACAAATTTACCAACACCCAGCGTAAAAATGACTATCTTTTAAGAAATCAATTTTACAATTAATAGCTAGATCGCTTTAATACACTCTGAAACGCGAAAAGCCAAGACCTTAGGTTGAAATAACGAAAACTTAAATTTTACCTATAGTCACTCCTGACAGAAATATTCTATAAGTCAACTCGCAAATTTTAGTAAAAAATGTTAAAAGTTTTTCAAATTTTTAAGATAAGCTTAAACACTCTAAAATACGCTGAAACATGTAAATCCGAAGCCCCAGACTGAAATATTGAATAATAAAAAAGTTTGGTTTTGTATGAACAATCGGGACTCTAACAAATTTACCAACACCCAGCGTAAAAATGACTATCTTTTAAGAAATCAATTTTACAATTAATAGCTAGATCGCTTTAATACACTCTGAAACGCGAAAAGCCAAGACCTTAGGTTGAAATAACGAAAACTTTAATTTTACTTATATCCACTCCTGACATAGAAATATTCTATCAGTCAACTCGCAAATTTTAGTATAAAATGTTTAAGTTTTTCAAATTTTTAAGATAAGCTTAAACACTCTAAAATACGCTGAAACATGTAAATCCGAAGTCCCAGACTGAAATATTGAATAATAAAAAAGTTTGGTTTTGTATGGGCAATCTGGACTCTAACAAATTTACCAACACCCAGCGTAAAAATGACTATCTTTTAAGAAATCAATTTTACAATTAATAGCTAGATCGCTTTAATACACTCTGAAACGCGAAAAGCCAAGACCTTAGGTTGAAATAACGAAAACTTAAATTTTACCTATAGTCACTCCTGACAGAAATATTCTATCAGTCAACTCGCAAATTTTAGTAAAAAATGTTAAAAGTTTTTCAAATTTTTAAGATAAGCTTAAACACTCTAAAATACGCTGAAACATGTAAATCCGAAGTCCCAGACTGAAATATTGAATAATAAAAAAGTTTGGTATGGTATGGGCAATCTGGACTCTAACAAATTTACCAACACCCAGCATAAAAATGACTATCTTTTAAGAAATCAATTTTTCAATTAATAGCTAGATCGTTTTAATACACTCTGAAACGCAAAAAGCCAAGACCTTAGGTTGAAATAACGAAAACTTAAATTTTACCTATAGTCACTCCTGACATAGAAATATTCTATCAGTCAACTCGCAAATTTTAGTATAAAATGTTAAAAGTTTTTCAAATTTTTAAGATAAGCTTAAACACTCTAAAATACGCTGAAACATGTAAATCCGAAGTCCCAGACTGAAATATTGAATAATAAAAAAGTTTGGTTTTGTATGGGCAATCTGGACTCTAACAAATTTACCAACACCCAGCGTAAAAATGACTATCTTTTAAGAAATCAATTTTACAATTAATAGCTAGATCGCTTTAATACACTCTGAAACGCGAAAAGCCAAGACCTTAGGTTGAAATAACGAAAACTTAAATTTTACCTATAGTCACTCCTGACAGAAATATTCTATCAGTCAACTCGCAAATTTTAGTAAAAAATGTTAAAAGTTTTTCAAATTTTTTAAGATAAGCTTAAACACTCTAAAATACGCTGAAACATGTAAATCCGAAGTCCCAGACTGAAATATTGAATAATAAAAAAGTTTGGTATGGTATGGACAATCGGGACTCTAACAAATTTACCAACACCCAGCGTAAAAATGACTATCTTTTAAGAAATCAATTTTACAATTAATAGCTAGATCGCTTTAATACACTCTGAAACGCAAAAAGCCAAGACCTTAGGTTGAAATAACGAAAACTTAAATTTTACCTATAGTCACTCCTGACATAGAAATATTCTATCAGTCAACTCGCAAATTTTAGTAAAAAATGTTAAAGTTTTTCAAATTTTTAAGATAAGCTTAAACACTCTAAAATACGCTGAAACATGTAAATCCGAAGTCCCAGACTGAAATATTGAACAATAAAAAAGTTTGGTTTTGTATGGGCAATCTGGACTCTAACAAATTTACCAACACCCAGCGTAAAAATGACTATCTTTTAAGAAATCAATTTTACAATTAATAGCTAGATCGCTTTAATACACTCTGAAACGCGAAAAGCCAAGACCTTAGGTTGAAATAACGAAAACTTAAATTTTACCTATAGTCACTCCTGACAGAAATATTCTATAAGTCAACTCGCAAATTTTAGTAAAAAATGTTAAAAGTTTTTCAAATTTTTAAGATAAGCTTAAACACTCTAAAATACGCTGAAACATGTAAATCCGAAGCCCCAGACTGAAATATTGAATAATAAAAAAGTTTGGTTTTGTATGAACAATCGGGACTCTAACAAATTTACCAACACCCAGCGTAAAAATGACTATCTTTTAAGAAATCAATTTTACAATTAATAGCTAGATCGCTTTAATACACTCTGAAACGCGAAAAGCCAAGACCTTAGGTTGAAATAACGAAAACTTTAATTTTACTTATATCCACTCCTGACATAGAAATATTCTATCAGTCAACTCGCAAATTTTAGTATAAAATGTTTAAGTTTTTCAAATTTTTAAGATAAGCTTAAACACTCTAAAATACGCTGAAACATGTAAATCCGAAGTCCCAGACTGAAATATTGAATAATAAAAAAGTTTGGTTTTGTATGGGCAATCTGGACTCTAACAAATTTACCAACACCCAGCGTAAAAATGACTATCTTTTAAGAAATCAATTTTACAATTAATAGCTAGATCGCTTTAATACACTCTGAAACGCGAAAAGCCAAGACCTTAGGTTGAAATAACGAAAACTTAAATTTTACCTATAGTCACTCCTGACATAGAAATATTCTATCAGTCAACTCGCAAATTTTAGTATAAAATGTTAAAAGTTTTTCAAATTTTTAAGATAAGCTTAAACACTCTAAAATACGCTGAAACATGTAAATCCGAAGTCCCAGACTGAAATATTGAATAATAAAAAAGTTTGGTTTTGTATGGGCAATCTGGACTCTAACAAATTTACCAACACCCAGCGTAAAAATGACTATCTTTTAAGAAATCAATTTTACAATTAATAGCTAGATCGCTTTAATACACTCTGAAACGCAAAAAGCCAAGACCTTAGGTTGAAATAACGAAAACTTAAATTTTACCTATAGTCACTCCTGACATAGAAATATTCTATCAGTCAACTCGCAAATTTTAGTAAAAAATGTTAAAGTTTTTCAAATTTTTAAGATAAGCTTAAACACTCTAAAATACGCTGAAACATGTAAATCCGAAGTCCCAGACTGAAATATTGAACAATAAAAAAGTTTGGTTTTGTATGGGCAATCTGGACTCTAACAAATTTACCAACACCCAGCGTAAAAATGACTATCTTTTAAAAAATCAATTTTACAATTAATAGCTAGATCGCTTTAATACACTCTGAAACGCGAAAAGCTAAGACCTTAGGTTGAAATAACGAAAACTTAAATTTTACCTATAGTCACTCCTGACATAGAAATATTCTATCAGTCAACTCGCAAATTTTAGTAAAAAATGTTAAAGTTTTTCAAATTTTTAAGATAAGCTTAAACACTCTAAAATACGCTGAAACATGTAAATCCGAAATCCCAGACTGATATATTGAATAATAAAAAAGTTTGGTTTTGTATGGGCAATCGGGACTCTAACAAATTTACCAACACCCAGCGTAAAAATGACTATCTTTTAAGAAATCAATTTTTCAATTAATAGCTAGATCGCTTTAATACACTCTGAAACGCGAAAAGCCAAGACCTTAGGTTGAAATAACGAAAACTTAAATTTTACCTATAGTCACTCCTGACAGAAATATTCTATAAGTCAACTCGCAAATTTTAGTAAAAAATGTTAAAAGTTTTTCAAATTTTTAAGATAAGCTTAAACACTCTAAAATACGCTGAAACATGTAAATCCGAAGCCCCAGACTGAAATATTGAATAATAAAAAAGTTTGGTTTTGTATGAACAATCGGGACTCTAACAAATTTACCAACACCCAGCGTAAAAATGACTATCTTTTAAGAAATCAATTTTACAATTAATAGCTAGATCGCTTTAATACACTCTGAAACGCGAAAAGCCAAGACCTTAGGTTGAAATAACGAAAACTTTAATTTTACTTATATCCACTCCTGACATAGAAATATTCTATCATTCAACTCGCAAATTTTAGTATAAAATGTTTAAGTTTTTCAAATTTTTAAGATAAGCTTAAACACTCTAAAATACGCTGAAACATGTAAATCCGAAGTCCCAGACTGAAATATTGAATAATAAAAAAGTTTGGTTTTGTATGGGCAATCTGGACTCTAACAAATTTACCAACACCCAGCGTAAAAATGACTATCTTTTAAGAAATCAATTTTACAATTAATAGCTAGATCGCTTTAATACACTCTGAAACGCGAAAAGCCAAGACCTTAGGTTGAAATAACGAAAACTTAAATTTTACCTATAGTCACTCCTGACAGAAATATTCTATCAGTCAACTCGCAAATTTTAGTAAAAAATGTTAAAAGTTTTTCAAATTTTTAAGATAAGCTTAAACACTCTAAAATACGCTGAAACATGTAAATCCGAAGTCCCAGACTGAAATATTGAATAATAAAAAAGTTTGGTATGGTATGGGCAATCTGGACTCTAACAAATTTACCAACACCCAGCATAAAAATGACTATCTTTTAAGAAATCAATTTTTCAATTAATAGCTAGATCGTTTTAATACACTCTGAAACGCAAAAAGCCAAGACCTTAGGTTGAAATAACGAAAACTTAAATTTTACCTATAGTCACTCCTGACATAGAAATATTCTATCAGTCAACTCGCAAATTTTAGTATAAAATGTTAAAAGTTTTTCAAATTTTTAAGATAAGCTTAAACACTCTAAAATACGCTGAAACATGTAAATCCGAAGTCCCAGACTGAAATATTGAATAATAAAAAAGTTTGGTTTTGTATGGGCAATCTGGACTCTAACAAATTTACCAACACCCAGCGTAAAAATGACTATCTTTTAAGAAATCAATTTTACAATTAATAGCTAGATCGCTTTAATACACTCTGAAACGCGAAAAGCCAAGACCTTAGGTTGAAATAACGAAAACTTAAATTTTACCTATAGTCACTCCTGACAGAAATATTCTATCAGTCAACTCGCAAATTTTAGTAAAAAATGTTAAAAGTTTTTCAAATTTTTTAAGATAAGCTTAAACACTCTAAAATACGCTGAAACATGTAAATCCGAAGTCCCAGACTGAAATATTGAATAATAAAAAAGTTTGGTTTTGTATGGGCAATCTGGACTCTAACAAATTTACCAACACCCAGCGTAAAAATGACTATCTTTTAAGAAATCAATTTTACAATTAATAGCTAGATCGCTTTAATACACTCTGAAACGCGAAAAGCCAAGACCTTAGGTTGAAATAACGAAAACTTAAATTTTACCTATAGTCACTCCTGACAGAAATATTCTATCAGTCAACTCGCAAATTTTAGTAAAAAATGTTAAAAGTTTTTCAAATTTTTAAGATAAGCTTAAACACTCTAAAATACGCTGAAACATGTAAATCCGAAGTCCCAGACTGAAATATTGAATAATAAAAAAGTTTGGTTTTGTATGGGCAATCTGGACTCTAACAAATTTACCAACACCCAGCGTAAAAATGACTATCTTTTAAGAAATCAATTTTACAATTAATAGCTAGATCGCTTTAATACACTCTGAAACGCGAAAAGCCAAGACCTTAGGTTGAAATAACGAAAACTTAAATTTTACCTATAGTCACTCCTGACAGAAATATTCTATCAGTCAACTCGCAAATTTTAGTAAAAAATGTTAAAAGTTTTTCAAATTTTTTAAGATAAGCTTAAACACTCTAAAATACGCTGAAACATGTAAATCCGAAGTCCCAGACTGAAATATTGAATAATAAAAAAGTTTGGTATGGTATGGACAATCGGGACTCTAACAAATTTACCAACACCCAGCGTAAAAATGACTATCTTTTAAGAAATCAATTTTACAATTAATAGCTAGATCGCTTTAATACACTCTGAAACGCGAAAAGCCAAGACCTTAGGTTGAAATAACGAAAACTTAAATTTTACCTATAGTCACTCCTGACATAGAAATATTCTATCAGTCAACTCGCAAATTTTAGTATAAAATGTTAAAAGTTTTTCAAATTTTTAAGATAAGCTTAAACACTCTAAAATACGCTGAAACATGTAAATCCGAAGTCCCAGACTGAAATATTGAATAATAAAAAAGTTTGGTTTTGTATGGGCAATCTGGACTCTAACAAATTTACCAACACCCAGCGTAAAAATGACTATCTTTTAAGAAATCAATTTTACAATTAATAGCTAGATCGCTTTAATACACTCTGAAACGCGAAAAGCCAAGACCTTAGGTTGAAATAACGAAAACTTAAATTTTACCTATAGTCACTCCTGACAGAAATATTCTATCAGTCAACTCGCAAATTTTAGTAAAAAATGTTAAAAGTTTTTCAAATTTTTTAAGATAAGCTTAAACACTCTAAAATACGCTGAAACATGTAAATCCGAAGTCCCAGACTGAAATATTGAATAATAAAAAAGTTTGGTATGGTATGGACAATCGGGACTCTAACAAATTTACCAACACCCAGCGTAAAAATGACTATCTTTTAAGAAATCAATTTTACAATTAATAGCTAGATCGCTTTAATACACTCTGAAACGCAAAAAGCCAAGACCTTAGGTTGAAATAACGAAAACTTAAATTTTACCTATAGTCACTCCTGACATAGAAATATTCTATCAGTCAACTCGCAAATTTTAGTAAAAAATGTTAAAGTTTTTCAAATTTTTAAGATAAGCTTAAACACTCTAAAATACGCTGAAACATGTAAATCCGAAGTCCCAGACTGAAATATTGAACAATAAAAAAGTTTGGTTTTGTATGGGCAATCTGGACTCTAACAAATTTACCAACACCCAGCGTAAAAATGACTATCTTTTAAAAAATCAATTTTACAATTAATAGCTAGATCGCTTTAATACACTCTGAAACGCGAAAAGCTAAGACCTTAGGTTGAAATAACGAAAACTTAAATTTTACCTATAGTCACTCCTGACATAGAAATATTCTATCAGTCAACTCGCAAATTTTAGTAAAAAATGTTAAAGTTTTTCAAATTTTTAAGATAAGCTTAAACACTCTAAAATACGCTGAAACATGTAAATCCGAAATCCCAGACTGATATATTGAATAATAAAAAAGTTTGGTTTTGTATGGGCAATCGGGACTCTAACAAATTTACCAACACCCAGCGTAAAAATGACTATCTTTTAAGAAATCAATTTTTCAATTAATAGCTAGATCGCTTTAATACACTCTGAAACGCGAAAAGCCAAGACCTTAGGTTGAAATAACGAAAACTTAAATTTTACCTATAGTCACTCCTGACAGAAATATTCTATAAGTCAACTCGCAAATTTTAGTAAAAAATGTTAAAAGTTTTTCAAATTTTTAAGATAAGCTTAAACACTCTAAAATACGCTGAAACATGTAAATCCGAAGCCCCAGACTGAAATATTGAATAATAAAAAAGTTTGGTTTTGTATGAACAATCGGGACTCTAACAAATTTACCAACACCCAGCGTAAAAATGACTATCTTTTAAGAAATCAATTTTACAATTAATAGCTAGATCGCTTTAATACACTCTGAAACGCGAAAAGCCAAGACCTTAGGTTGAAATAACGAAAACTTTAATTTTACTTATATCCACTCCTGACATAGAAATATTCTATCATTCAACTCGCAAATTTTAGTATAAAATGTTTAAGTTTTTCAAATTTTTAAGATAAGCTTAAACACTCTAAAATACGCTGAAACATGTAAATCCGAAGTCCCAGACTGAAATATTGAATAATAAAAAAGTTTGGTTTTGTATGGGCAATCTGGACTCTAACAAATTTACCAACACCCAGCGTAAAAATGACTATCTTTTAAGAAATCAATTTTACAATTAATAGCTAGATCGCTTTAATACACTCTGAAACGCGAAAAGCCAAGACCTTAGGTTGAAATAACGAAAACTTAAATTTTACCTATAGTCACTCCTGACAGAAATATTCTATCAGTCAACTCGCAAATTTTAGTAAAAAATGTTAAAAGTTTTTCAAATTTTTAAGATAAGCTTAAACACTCTAAAATACGCTGAAACATGTAAATCCGAAGTCCCAGACTGAAATATTGAATAATAAAAAAGTTTGGTATGGTATGGGCAATCTGGACTCTAACAAATTTACCAACACCCAGCATAAAAATGACTATCTTTTAAGAAATCAATTTTTCAATTAATAGCTAGATCGTTTTAATACACTCTGAAACGCAAAAAGCCAAGACCTTAGGTTGAAATAACGAAAACTTAAATTTTACCTATAGTCACTCCTGACATAGAAATATTCTATCAGTCAACTCGCAAATTTTAGTATAAAATGTTAAAAGTTTTTCAAATTTTTAAGATAAGCTTAAACACTCTAAAATACGCTGAAACATGTAAATCCGAAGTCCCAGACTGAAATATTGAATAATAAAAAAGTTTGGTTTTGTATGGGCAATCTGGACTCTAACAAATTTACCAACACCCAGCGTAAAAATGACTATCTTTTAAGAAATCAATTTTACAATTAATAGCTAGATCGCTTTAATACACTCTGAAACGCGAAAAGCCAAGACCTTAGGTTGAAATAACGAAAACTTAAATTTTACCTATAGTCACTCCTGACAGAAATATTCTATCAGTCAACTCGCAAATTTTAGTAAAAAATGTTAAAAGTTTTTCAAATTTTTTAAGATAAGCTTAAACACTCTAAAATACGCTGAAACATGTAAATCCGAAGTCCCAGACTGAAATATTGAATAATAAAAAAGTTTGGTTTTGTATGGGCAATCTGGACTCTAACAAATTTACCAACACCCAGCGTAAAAATGACTATCTTTTAAGAAATCAATTTTACAATTAATAGCTAGATCGCTTTAATACACTCTGAAACGCGAAAAGCCAAGACCTTAGGTTGAAATAACGAAAACTTAAATTTTACCTATAGTCACTCCTGACAGAAATATTCTATCAGTCAACTCGCAAATTTTAGTAAAAAATGTTAAAAGTTTTTCAAATTTTTAAGATAAGCTTAAACACTCTAAAATACGCTGAAACATGTAAATCCGAAGTCCCAGACTGAAATATTGAATAATAAAAAAGTTTGGTTTTGTATGGGCAATCTGGACTCTAACAAATTTACCAACACCCAGCGTAAAAATGACTATCTTTTAAGAAATCAATTTTACAATTAATAGCTAGATCGCTTTAATACACTCTGAAACGCGAAAAGCCAAGACCTTAGGTTGAAATAACGAAAACTTAAATTTTACCTATAGTCACTCCTGACAGAAATATTCTATCAGTCAACTCGCAAATTTTAGTAAAAAATGTTAAAAGTTTTTCAAATTTTTTAAGATAAGCTTAAACACTCTAAAATACGCTGAAACATGTAAATCCGAAGTCCCAGACTGAAATATTGAATAATAAAAAAGTTTGGTATGGTATGGACAATCGGGACTCTAACAAATTTACCAACACCCAGCGTAAAAATGACTATCCTTTAAGAAATCAATTTTACAATTAATAGCTAGATCACTTTAATACACTCTGAATCGCAAAAAGCCAAGACCTTAGGTTGAAATAACGAAAACTTAAATTTTACCTATAGTCACTCCTGACATAGAAATATTCTATCAGTCAACTCGCAAATTTTAGTAAAAAATGTTAAAGTTTTTCAAATTTTTAAGATAAGCTTAAACACTCTAAAATACGCTGAAACATGTAAATCCGAAGTCCCAGACTGAAATATTGAACAATAAAAAAGTTTGGTTTTGTATGGGCAATCTGGACTCTAACAAATTTACCAACACCCAGCGTAAAAATGACTATCTTTTAAAAAATCAATTTTACAATTAATAGCTAGATCGCTTTAATACACTCTGAAACGCGAAAAGCTAAGACCTTAGGTTGAAATAACGAAAACTTAAATTTTACCTATAGTCACTCCTGACATAGAAATATTCTATCAGTCAACTCGCAAATTTTAGTAAAAAATGTTAAAGTTTTTCAAATTTTTAAGATAAGCTTAAACACTCTAAAATACGCTGAAACATGTAAATCCGAAATCCCAGACTGATATATTGAATAATAAAAAAGTTTGGTTTTGTATGGGCAATCGGGACTCTAACAAATTTACCAACACCCAGCGTAAAAATGACTATCTTTTAAGAAATCAATTTTTCAATTAATAGCTAGATCGCTTTAATACACTCTGAAACGCGAAAAGCCAAGACCTTAGGTTGAAATAACGAAAACTTAAATTTTACCTATAGTCACTCCTGACAGAAATATTCTATAAGTCAACTCGCAAATTTTAGTAAAAAATGTTAAAAGTTTTTCAAATTTTTAAGATAAGCTTAAACACTCTAAAATACGCTGAAACATGTAAATCCGAAGCCCCAGACTGAAATATTGAATAATAAAAAAGTTTGGTTTTGTATGAACAATCGGGACTCTAACAAATTTACCAACACCCAGCGTAAAAATGACTATCTTTTAAGAAATCAATTTTACAATTAATAGCTAGATCGCTTTAATACACTCTGAAACGCGAAAAGCCAAGACCTTAGGTTGAAATAACGAAAACTTTAATTTTACTTATATCCACTCCTGACATAGAAATATTCTATCAGTCAACTCGCAAATTTTAGTATAAAATGTTAAAAGTTTTTCAAATTTTTAAGATAAGCTTAAACACTCTAAAATACGCTGAAACATGTAAATCCGAAATCCCAGACTGAAATATTGAATAAATAAAAAAGTTTGGTTTTGTATGGGCAATCTGGACTCTAACAAATTTACCAACACCCAGCGTAAAAATGACTATCTTTTAAGAAATCAATTTTACAATTAATAGCTAGATCGCTTTAATACACTCTGAAACGCGAAAAGCCAAGACCTTAGGTTGAAATAACGAAAACTTAAATTTTACCTATAGTCACTCCTGACATAGAAATATTCTATCAGTCAACTCGCAAATTTTAGTAAAAAATGTTAAAGTTTTTCAAATTTTTAAGATAAGCTTAAACACTCTAAAATACGCTGAAACATGTAAATCCGAAGTCCCAGACTGAAATATTGAATAATAAAAAAGTTTGGTTTTGTATGGGCAATCTGGACTCTAACAAATTTACCAACACCCAGCGTAAAAATGACTATCTTTTAAGAAATCAATTTTACAATTAATAGCTAGATCGCTTTAATACACTCTGAAACGCGAAAAGCCAAGACCTTAGGTTGAAATAACGAAAACTTAAATTTTACCTATAGTCACTCCTGACAGAAATATTCTATCAGTCAACTCGCAAATTTTAGTAAAAAATGTTAAAAGTTTTTCAAATTTTTAAGATAAGCTTAAACACTCTAAAATACGCTGAAACATGTAAATCCGAAGTCCCAGACTGAAATATTGAATAATAAAAAAGTTTGGTATGGTATGGGCAATCTGGACTCTAACAAATTTACCAACACCCAGCATAAAAATGACTATCTTTTAAGAAATCAATTTTTCAATTAATAGCTAGATCGTTTTAATACACTCTGAAACGCGAAAAGCCAAGACCTTAGGTTGAAATAACGAAAACTTTAATTTTACTTATATCCACTCCTGACATAGAAATATTCTATCAGTCAACTCGCAAATTTTAGTATAAAATGTTAAAAGTTTTTCAAATTTTTAAGATAAGCTTAAACACTCTAAAATACGCTGAAACATGTAAATCCGAAATCCCAGACTGAAATATTGAATAAATAAAAAAGTTTGGTTTTGTATGGGCAATCTGGACTCTAACAAATTTACCAACACCCAGCGTAAAAATGACTATCTTTTAAGAAATCAATTTTACAATTAATAGCTAGATCGCTTTAATACACTCTGAAACGCGAAAAGCCAAGACCTTAGGTTGAAATAACGAAAACTTAAATTTTACCTATAGTCACTCCTGACATAGAAATATTCTATCAGTCAACTCGCAAATTTTAGTAAAAAATGTTAAAGTTTTTCAAATTTTTAAGATAAGCTTAAACACTCTAAAATACGCTGAAACATGTAAATCCGAAGTCCCAGACTGAAATATTGAATAATAAAAAAGTTTGGTTTTGTATGGGCAATCTGGACTCTAACAAATTTACCAACACCCAGCGTAAAAATGACTATCTTTTAAAAAATCAATTTTACAATTAATAGCTAGACCGCTTTAATACACTCTGAAACGCGAAAAGCTAAGACCTTAGGTTGAAATAACGAAAACTTAAATTTTACCTATAGTCACTCCTGACATAGAAATATTCTATCAGTCAACTCGCAAATTTTAGTATAAAATGTTAAAAGTTTTTCAAATTTTTAAGATAAGCTTAAACACTCTAAAATACGCTGAAACATGTAAATCCGAAGTCCCAGACTGAAATATTGAATAATAAAAAAGTTTGGTTTTGTATGGGCAATCTGGACTCTAACAAATTTACCAACACCCAGCGTAAAAATGACTATCTTTTAAAAAATCAATTTTACAATTAATAGCTAGATCGCTTTAATACACTCTGAAACGCGAAAAGCTAAGACCTTAGGTTGAAATAACGAAAACTTAAATTTTACCTATAGTCACTCCTGACATAGAAATATTCTATCAGTCAACTCGCAAATTTTAGTATAAAATGTTAAAAGTTTTTCAAATTTTTAAGATAAGCTTAAACACTCTAAAATACGCTGAAACATGTAAATCCGAAGTCCCAGACTGAAATATTGAATAATAAAAAAGTTTGGTTTTGTATGGGCAATCTGGACTCTAACAAATTTACCAACACCCAGCGTAAAAATGACTATCTTTTAAAAAATCAATTTTACAATTAATAGCTAGACCGCTTTAATACACTCTGAAACGCGAAAAGCTAAGACCTTAGGTTGAAATAACGAAAACTTAAATTTTACCTATAGTCACTCCTGACATAGAAATATTCTATCAGTCAACTCGCAAATTTTAGTAAAAAATGTTAAAGTTTTTCAAATTTTTAAGATAAGCTTAAACACTCTAAAATACGCTGAAACATGTAAATCCGAAATCCCAGACTGATATATTGAATAATAAAAAAGTTTGGTTTTGTATGGGCAATCGGGACTCTAACAAATTTACCAACACCCAGCGTAAAAATGACTATCTTTTAAGAAATCAATTTTTCAATTAATAGCTAGATCGCTTTAATACACTCTGAAACGCGAAAAGCCAAGACCTTAGGTTGAAATAACGAAAACTTAAATTTTACCTATAGTCACTCCTGACAGAAATATTCTATAAGTCAACTCGCAAATTTTAGTAAAAAATGTTAAAAGTTTTTCAAATTTTTAAGATAAGCTTAAACACTCTAAAATACGCTGAAACATGTAAATCCGAAGCCCCAGACTGAAATATTGAATAATAAAAAAGTTTGGTTTTGTATGAACAATCGAGACTCTAACAAATTTATCAACACCCAGCGTAAAAATGACTATCTTTTAAGAAATCAATTTTACAATTAATAGCTAGATCGCTTTAATACACTCTGAAACGCGAAAAGCCAAGACCTTAGGTTGAAATAACGAAAACTTAAATTTTACCTATAGTCACTCCTGACATAGAAATATTCTATCAGTCAACTCGCAAATTTTAGTATAAAATGTTAAAAGTTTTTCAAATTTTTAAGATAAGCTTAAACACTCTAAAATACGCTGAAACATGTAAATCCGAAATCCCAGACTGAAATATTGAATAATAAAAAAGTTTGGTTTTGTATGGGCAATCTGGACTCTAACAAATTTACCAACACCCAGCGTAAAAATGACTATCTTTTAAGAAATCAATTTTTCAATTAATAGCTAGATCGCTTTAATACACTCTGAAACGCGAAAAGCCAAGACCTTAGGTTGAAATAACGAAAACTTAAATTTTACCTATAGTCACTCCTGACATAGAAATATTCTATCAGTCAACTCACAAATTTTAGTATAAAATGTTAAAAGTTTTTCAAATTTTTAAGATAAGCTTAAACACTCTAAAATACGCTGAAACATGTAAATCCAAAATCCCAGACTGAAATATTGAATAATAAAAAAGTTTGGTTTTGTATGGGCAATCTGGACTCTAACAAATTTACCAACACCCAGCGTAAAAATGACTATCTTTTAAGAAATCAATTTTACAATTAATAGCTAGATCGCTTTAATACACTCTGAAACGCGAAAAGCCAAGACCTTAGGTTGAAATAACGAAAACTTAAATTTTACCTATATCCACTCCTGACATAGAAATATTCTATCAGTCAACTCGCAAATTTTAGTATAAAATGTTAAAAGTTTTTCAAATTTTTAAGATAAGCTTAAACACTCTAAAATACGCTGAAACATATAAATCCGAAATCCCAGACTTATATATTGAATAATAAAAAAGTTTGGTTTTGTATGGGCAATCTGGACTCTAACAAATTTACCAACACCGAGCGTAAAAATGACTATCTTTTAAGAAATCAATTTTACAATTAATAGCTAAATCGCTTTAATACACTCTGAAACGCGAAAAGCCAAGACCTTAGGTTGAAATAATGAAAAACTAAATTTTACATATAGTCACAATTGTTAAAGTCCCCAAGGTCATCGCAATTCCCCCCACCACTTTCCTTATACCTAGGGCACCCGGAGCCGTACGATCAGTCGCTCTGCTACTGTCGTGGGGTGCACACTGGTGTCGGCACTCTGCTCTACGGTGTTAAGTTAAAGTTTAGGATTTATCATGTACAACAATAAAAACTTAGCAAATTATAACATTTTAGCCGGTTCACTTCTCGTCTGGAGCAAGAAACTTTTGGTCAAGGTCAAAATTTTTTCCGAAAAAAAAAGTTCGGGGGGGGGGGTTCACTTCTCGTCTGGAGCAAGAAACTTTTTGGTCAAGGTCAAAAATTTTTACGAAAAAAAAGTTCGGGGGGGGGGGGTTCACTTCTCGTCTGGAGCAAGAAACTTTTGGTCAAGGTCAAAATTTTTTCCGAAAAAAAAAAGTTCGGGGGGGGGGGTTCACTTCTCGTCTGGAGCAAGAAACTTTTGGTCAAGGTCAAAATTTTTTCCGAAAAAAAAAAGTTCGGGGGGGGGGGGGGTTCACTTCTCGTCTGGAGCAAGAAACTTTTTGGTCAAGGTCAAAAATTTTTCCGAAAAAAAAGTTCGGGGGGGGGTTCACTTCTCGTCTGGAGCAAGAAACTTTTGGTCAAGGTCAAAATTTTTTCCGAAAAAAAAAAGTTCGGGGGGGGGGGGGGGGCTCGTTAAACTTTTCGCCGGGGGGGGGGCCCTACTCTAAGTGTTGGCTATACCCCCACCACAACTGAGTCCCTAGGCTGCACAACACCGCTCGGCCAGTATGTCTCCGGCTTCCATGCGGTGCGTCTCGCTGTTCTCCAACTCTCTATATGTAAGTATTTTTTACAAGTTTTAAATCTAGGTCACTTCACTTTAACTCTGGGACAATATCGACTTGTGGTATTTCTATGTTTTCACTCAAGGTCACCACACTTTAACTCTGCTGTTCTCCAACTCTCTATATGTAAGTATTTTTACAAGTTTTGAGTCTAGGTCACTTCACTTTAACTCTGGGACAATATCGACTTGTGGTATTTTAGTGTTTTCACTCAAGGTCATCACACTTTAACTCTGAGACTGCATCAACTTGTATTATTTATGTGTTTTGACTCAAGGTTACCACACTTAAACTTTGGGGTGGTATCAACTTGTAGTATTTCTATGTTTTGACTCAAGGTCATCACACTTTAACTCTGGGGCAATATCGACTTGTAGTACTTCAGTATTTTAACTCAAGGTCACCAAACTTTAACTCTGAGACTGCAGCAACTTGTATTATTTCTGTGTTTTGACTCAAGGTCATCACACTTTAACTCTGGGATGATTTTGACTTATAGTATTTCAGTGTTTTGACTCAAGGTCGTCACACTTTAACTCTGGAGCGGGATCGACTTGTAGTATTTCTGTGTTTTGACTCAAGGTCACCACACTTTAACTCTGGGACGGGATCGACTTGTAGTATTTCTGTGTTTTCACTCAAGGTCATCACACTTTAACTCTGGGGTGATTTCAACTTATAGTATTTCAGTGTTTTGACTCAAGGTCACCACACTTTAACTCTGGGACGGTATCAACTTGTAGTATTTCTATGTTTTTACTCAAGGTCATCACACTTTAACATGTAACTTTAAGGTAGCACCGAAACGGTGCTACCCGGCTTGACATTTTCAAGTTTCCCAAGATCATCACAATTTCCCCCACCACTTCCCATATACCTAGAGTACACAGAGCCGGACAGTCAGTCGCTCGGTGACTGTCGTAGGGTGTGCATCGGTGTCGGCACTCTGTTGTTCGGTTTTCAAAGGTCACATTCATGGCAAATTGGGAGACCTGGCTCGGTTCAATGACCTCTGAGGAGTGACACATGATGGTTTAGGCATAGTCACGTCGCAAACTCGAGCTTGACTTGGCACTTTTGCTGTTTCTAGTCGCATATTCGCTCCAAGTCATCAAGGTCACGAGGACTCTGACTGAAACTCGGAGCGTAGTGTGAGAAACGGCAAAAGTGCCAAAAAATTTTAAGTTTCGGCGTGACCTTGACCTTCATGGTGACGATGACGTCATATTGATGATGTAATGGGTGGTGACGTCATCAGCATGTCATTTCTGTGACGTCATGGGTGTGACGTCACGGAAATGACGTCATCGATGATTACGTCATCAATTACGTCATCGATGACGTCATTTTGATGACGTCATGGGTATGACGTCATCGATTGCGTCATCATCGATGACGTCATCGATTACGTCATCGATGACGTCATCGGGGTCATTGACCTTGGCGATGACGTCATCACATTCCTCAGAGGTCATTGAACTGGCCCAGGTCTCTCAATTTCCCACTACTGACTTGATGCCAGTTTTTAGTGATCGTTTTAGTGCAATGATGACTCTATAGTTTGTGTATTTGCAGAACATATTGGATCGATAAAATATTTTGAGTGATTTACAGTGAAGTGGTGGTAAACTATTTCAGTAAGATTAAAGTATGCAATCCATAAATCTGTAACTATTATATTTTACATGCTTTATAATCAAAGGTATCAAAATGGCAGCATCTCTTTTATTTCCAGGACATATTTCTCTTCTGTATATACCTCCCCTTCTTTCTCTTTTATTTGTGTCGACATCAACATTCAATTCTATTATACTTAAAACTTACACCCCTTCCACTAACCTACCTCTATTGCACTCATCTACCTCCACAATCACCCCCTCACCCACCAACAGTTCCTCTTCTTCAAATTCATCATCTACATAGCAAAAACACAATTTTCTACAAAAAGAAACCCAGTCTGCAATTGTTCTTCGACTAGTTTGTATGTTTGATGAACTAGTTTCACGAATTAGTTGTCATAATTTGCAACATTAATACAGAAAAAGTAAACAACAGTCAATATATTAATAATTCAAAACTTAGCATTTTCAAAAATGTTTTCTCCAAGGCATTAATCCTAAAATCAGGTCCAACCTTAAGCACTTTTTGGCACCTAAATTTTACAGAATTTCCCCACGGATAAAAGGCTTTGTTGTATCCCCACGCACACTGCATTTAGGATTAGACTAAATGTGTACCCGTTTTATATCAGTGCTTTCACAAATTCAATATATCACCTTCAGTTGGTTTATTCCAACGTATCTTGGAACCGCCACCGATTGATGCACATCTGGTTTGCAATCTGCTCTAACACGCCCGCCATTTACAGCGCTAGTCTCGCGGTTGGTTTAGCATGCGACACTAGCGCTGATGCGGGCAAAGCTGGAACTAGTTCGCGACTTGAAACGCTGCAATAAGTACGAGCAAACAGTTTTGAAAGTTCATAATATTTTTTGTGCCCTACAAACAGGTTTTAACAATGTTCCTAAATTGATAATTTATAAGTAGTTTATGAATGTATTTTTCTATCATAAATCCACTATATGGATGGAAAATATTGATAAATTGCATTTGAACTCTCGTATTTAGGATGGTGAAGTAGTTGCTATATGAACTTTCCGCCTATTTATATTGTATCACTAGTTTGGTAACCTAACCTTTCCCGAAGAGTCTTTGTGCAAGGTTCCGGACTTTGGCTGTCTAAAGGTCTGGTCAATTGGAGCCTAATAAATCTCATCGAAAATATCTTAAGGGCGATAAATGATGTCAGGTGATCCGATCGTACCCAATCCTTTTCAGGTACGGCTGAAAATATATATGCTCCTTGCTCTAGTGTAAAAACGTGTCTTATTTTTCATTGTAGCAAGTAACAGAATAACTGAATGATATTATAAAAAATTTTATCCGCTATTAAATATTACTTAATATTTATTGATTATGACTATTTAGTAAGTAAATCAAAGTAATAGGAAAAAACAACCAAGCATTAAGTAGAATTAGTATTAAATTTCAAAACAAAAGAATTAGCAACAATAATTAAGTCAGCTGTTTACAGGGCCGGTCCGAGGGCCATGCGGCCGCATGGGGCGCCGGCCCGAGAGGGGTGCCGTTCATAAGTTGGCGATGATCTTCTTTACGAGTTTAATCAAGGTTAGTGTATGAGAGCATTTAATGTGAGTTTTACAATGATTAGAATGTGATTCGAAATCCCTTTTATGAATATGTACAGAGTGTCTCGGAACTCTCTGAAACCCTTTGTGTATTTGTTCGTTGCATCGGCACAAGAGAAAAACATCATACAAATAGGGTCCAAAATGCTTTGTTAAGCCGCCAGCCGCAATTTTGGTTTACTCTTATCAATCTTTTTTCACTTGACGGATGGTTGTATTAAGTTCATATTTGGTATGCACCTTTATCACACCAAGGCTCAATTTCAGGAAAAAATATTTTTGACTATGAATATTTTCAAAATGGCGGCCATACATTTTATCAAACGGATAAATCTTATCAAAATCTTACACCATAAAAAGTTGATACATAAAATTATGTAACTAGTGATACCAAGTTTGTAAGGATCTGACGACAAAAAACGGAATCATTGAGATTTTTCTACCTAAAAACATTTATTTTCCAGTATAATTAGTGCACATTTATCTTATTTTCTTAGAAAAATCGCAATAACTCAGTATTTTATCCGACTCTTGTACCAGTAGTTAACCAATTTTGAAAATACACATCGAACAAAATAGTTCTTTCCCTGAAAATAGACTTTGGTGTGATAAATGTTCATAACAAATATGAACTTAATACAACCACGTTTTTCTTGTCTCTATGCCAGGAGTTCCTGGACACCCTGTATATACCACTGAACGGTACCTACAACAACAGTATGAGTTTGACACGTTATTATACCGTAGTTTTAAATTCAAAATATAGATATCTTAAAATTACTGGCAGGTCTGATAGAGAATCGATTGGCTAGTAAAACTTATATCGTATCAGTAGGCAGCAATTATCTAATCCTTCTTTGAAACCCATTTCATTCATTTAATTTTGATATCTTCGAAGATTAGAATATTTTTGATAGAATACATGATTTTCTAAGATTTCAAACCATTGACTTGTCCATACCAAGTGATTCAAAATCGGAGCTGACATGAGTATGCTGCCATGGTTTATAATTGCGTTTTTTCACTACTCTTTCAAAAATAGTTTTATGGTCCCGATTCACCCAGAGTTCATACGTTAAAACCTACAAGAATTTCGTGAAGGTTTTGGTGAACTACAACCAGATTACAGTAAGACACAAAATCTTTTTAATTTCCCCCATGCATAAAACAGGAAGTTTTGACAATTTTTTTAATTCTTTATATTATTTTTACACAATTAAATTACTTCAACTAGATAATGTAGTGAAATCTTGAAAACTAAAGGAAAAACTATGTAAATTTTTTTTATTATAAAAGCCCCTTAGGCCCTACTTCTATTTCCGATTATATACTATAAAAAGTATCATTGGTAAACCTTAAAATACTATTATCATATCACGGCACTGGTGGTGGTGGTATTTTGTTCATACTGTTTCGAATAGCGGTACCAAATTAGCATATTTATCACAGTTAAATAAATAATATTTTGATCATTGAACTATTTTATATTTATCTCAGTAAAAAAGGACTCATCAATTTTTTATTAAAAATTTCAAAACATCAAGTATTAACAGCATATTTTGCAGCGGTTTGGAATATCTTTAAAATAGTGCCTGAATTTTTCTAGACGCAAAATTAAAGATATTCCGCACAGTAGACTGCTTTAGGACAATTCCCGGCGTCTATCAAAATAAGTAAAGGCACAGACATATTTGGAATTTCGTGGATAAATCTGTTTAAAATTCTGCCTCATACATATTTTATTTCCTATTTTATATTTGTTGACAGTTTGGTTACGTTTTAGCGATTTCTCGTGAGAAAAATAATGTGTTATATTTTATTATTTAACCTTGATCTATCTACTACGAAGAAACCCAAAATAAATACTCTCACATAATGCTCTTCTAAAATAAAAATGCTGTTAAACGATAAAGAAATAAAAGTGTATACTAACTGTGGTGAAAGTAGAAGGGATTAGCCGGTCCTGGCACAGGTCAAGGTCAGCGGTTGTAACTGGCAGGTGTGTGTTGTTGATTTGGGGGTGATTTAGGGGGTTTGGGGAGGGGTTGGTAAGTGTGTCAAGGTCATTTGGAGGGGGTTTTAAAAAAGGTGGGGAGTCTGGGGACGAGTGGGGCGGGCGGGAGTGTGGCGGGAGCGGACGTGGGGCTCCGGGAAATAAATTTATTTATTCATCAAAGCCCACTAGTGATCGTAGGATCGCTTCTACATCGTTTGCAGCCGTACTGTTGATTTCATTGCTCTGCACGGGTCGGGAGTTGGTAGTGGTAGTGTATGTAGGCAAATTTTGTGTGGGAACATCACCATTGTTATTGTTAGTAGTGGATGTCACTGTTGGAGATTGTATGGGTGCACCCTGCTGCGTGTCCATAACTTGAAGAAATGAGAGCTGCTAGATGGTTATATTGTGAGTTGATAGAGTAGAATGAGAGATGTGTGTGATGAAGAACGGTTATATAAACCCGGTAATACAGTGAATAAGAATAACTGGATAACATCATCAATAGGTGTGACAAGATTGTAATGTTGATATTTTAGCATATCAGTTAAGACTGTTTGCAAAACAGTGTCAGTAGAATAACTGTTGCAAAGGTTGGATCTTGTAAAATACAAGGGGTGAAAGCTGAACTGTTTCTTAAGTTTAGCGAATGTATTACGAGGTCTTGAAACTGTGTAGTTAGACTGCTTTTGTAAAATATGTTTGGTGCGTAAAAGTTTCAGCTGCAAAGTGTGGGAAGCCATTGTAATAGTGGTGACTAAATGTGCACTGTGTAAAAATTAACTGATAAATGGTTAGTGTTTGTAAATGTGTCTGAATATATAGAGAGTAATTAGCATATTAACCGTGAACACATGTTTTTGAGTAAGAAATGTAAGTTAGAAAATTGTTAGAAAAGTAAAGACCGAAGTTTTCTCTACGAAACCCGGGGAATAAATGAGACGCGTGCGGTACCGACCCCGTATTTAAGCAATTTGTGAGTCACGAACAACCCCTCCTCTACCCTCCCCCTAAGCCGATGGGATAAAAGGGTGGGATTGCGGTCACCCCGGTTATTTGTTCGGCAGCGTTGCGATAGTTTGTATTAATGGGAGAGGCAAACACTTTAAAAACTATTTTGTTAAAAATATTAAGATAATATTCCAGTTGAAAAAAAGGAATTTGTTACTCTGTATGAATTGGCTATGAGCTGCACAAGTGGAAACAATAGTATGTTAATAAGTTGATGAGGTAAGAGCTAGTATTTGTACAAACATTATAGTTTAGCAATAATTATATGTGTTATTAATGTGTAAACGGTAAGTTAACACCATGGATAAGACTAATAGTAATGTAATACCATAAATGTTTAAAATGTGTAAATATAATTAAGAGTTTAATAAGAAATAAAAAAAAAAAACAGATGTGAAAATGAATAATTAGCAGCAGGTGAATATAAATATTAAGTAACAACAAAAATAATGTTGATGGGAGGTTAATTTATGCAGTAATAAAAAAAAGAAAATGGTAATGGGAGAGTAATATGTGTTTATAGTAAATAAAAAAGAAATAGTTGAAAACTAAGTTATACATGGGGTGTTAAAAACAAGTAGACCTAATTGGAGTAAGTTAAAAGAAAGCATATATAATATTATTAGACGGTAGCGACTTACCAAGGTGTTGTGTCAGCTGTGGGTCCCGCGAGTGGAAAGAGGCGCAGCTGCTCGTGTAACGGTATTTATAACAGCAGGTGGTAATTATTATGAACTTGCCCCCCCCCCAATAGGTAATTAACCCCCCCCCCTTCATTTTTACTTTATGTTGAAATGGTAATAGTAGTTAAGCTTGTGTAATACTAATTTGGTGTTACCAAACTGTAACTATTGTGGTTAAGATAATACAACATATACTTAAGATAAATTAAACTGATAGAGTAACGGTAATTTAGGTGTGCTGTTGGCAATAAATAATAACCATAGTTGAGCGGCGAAAGGGAACACATAACTTCTTACTGTTATTAAGATAATAGCAGTGAACAACTATGGTGTAATGCTATAAGGAAAATTGTGGTTGAATTAGGTGGAGAATATAATTAGATGTTGGCCAACATTATTGAAAGCCGCAACACAACACTTAAATTATCGACGACCTACTTGTAATAATTGCCGCTACGTGTATGAAACAGTGTTGCTTGGAAATTTCCTACTGAAGTTGTACTTTGAACGTTGTAAGCCCCTCAAACCCCTACAAGTTCCCCCCACCATCTTCGAAGTTTACGAGTATTCTGTTGAGAATTTTAGAATCAGTTCGTACCGAAACTCCGGACGCGGAGCTTCGGGACGAACTCAAAGGGTAACTTAAATATATAGGTGGTCAATATATATTTGAGTTATTCTTGCTGTTAGGGTTCTAATATTAATATTTGTTGTGTGTGACTGTGTGTGTAAAATGTTATTTATTTTTTAGTTTTAAGTTGCGTTATTTTTAAGTTTTAATTTGCGCATTGCGATGTTAGCATTAAGGTGTGTTATATTATTGCTAATGTTTAAAAAATGTGTTTATGCATTTAATGTTGAGTGTTAATGTAATTATTTTGTATTTGTGTGTGTGTGTGTGTGTGTGTGTGTGTGTGTGTGTGTGTGTGTGTGTGTGTGTGTGTGTGTGTGTGTGTGTGTGTGTGTGTGTGTGTGTACTAATAACCTTTCACAGCTAGCTGTTAGGAGGGTAGATTAAATTTAAATTTAAATTATAGAAGTTCTGTTGAACTTCATTAAATATGGGTGGGACATGCGTGTTGTGCCATAGGCAGCGCATATTTTTATTTTTTAAAATTTTTAATTTTTTGTTAGGAAATAATTATATTTGGGTGGGTTTAGATTAAGGGTGGGAGGTTAGAGTTGCGTCTTGCATTAATTGTTCCAGACTCCCTATTATAATTGGATGGTCAAGCCCAGTGCCTTCGGGCCCGAGACTGAACCGCCCGTATCACAGCTCACCAAACTGGATCGCCACGTGCGTGCGGGCCAAAAATTGGGATCCCTTGCAAGACGTAACTATAGTGGGTTGGGATTTGGGGAAGTGTTAGGCAAACAGAGTGGTGGAGACGGCCGTGGCCGCCTCCATCACTTTGGATCATTATTATTTTTTGGTGACCTTGACCTAAATTAAGGTAATTACCCCCCCCCCCCCCCCAATAACAATTAGTGCCCCCCCCCCGAGGTCACTTTCACTTAGCATCCCTATATAAGTGGGGCTAGCTAACATGTCTGTTTATTCTGATTCCAGCCGCTAACGCTGCCACTTCAGAACCATGTCTTCATCAACAACTTCTGCTACTACTATCACTACGCCTGCTGCTCCTGCTGCCACTTTTGTGCCTGCTCCTACTATCAATACACCAGCTGCTAACAAGAAACCGGCGAAGAGACTGAAGTTGAAGAACGTCCCGGAGTCGATGCTGCGGCAGATGGATACATTACCATCTACATCTGCTACAACTGCTCCGGTAAATATTCTTCTCCAAGCCATGGCGGTTCTTGGAAGTATTTTTTCTCCACCTCCATCACCAACACACCCTACGGCAACTCCACAGTACAACCCCAACCTACACCTACAACGTCACCGCAAATGGAGCTTCCTGTTCGTCCTGATACTCCTTCAATTCTAGATTCTATTCATAATTTCACCTCATTACCACCACTAATAACACCAATTCCTGAACCAAAGTCCATTAATCCTATCATTCCTAATTCTAAAGTTAAAAAGTCAGTTTTCAAAATTGCTCCTTCAGAGCGCTTTAAATTATTAAATGAAGAGCGTCGCAGGGCATTTAAAAATGTTCGTAAATGCTCTGAGAAGCTCCGTAAGGGTGCTAAAAAAGGATCGGTTTGTGGTAGGAAATGTGTTTTAAATGAAAAGTATTGCCGTGTACATCTCATAAACCATCTTTCTGAGCCACAACCGATTGTAGTTTCCAGTAAGTCCTACCCTCCTACTAAATTAAATAGACTGAAGGAAGGTTTGAGGTACTTTTTTGTAAGTAAAACAGACAAGCACAACAAAATTGTAATTGGGTGTAACGGCTTCAAATGGGTAATACAGCTGTCTGTACCTCTGAGAAACCAAAAAGCGATCAATAGACTTGATGCGAGAGACTATTTAATAAGAGGTGAGGATGGTTGGACTAAGTGGGGACGTAGTAAATGTTAAAATCAGTTAGCTTTTTTCAAAATTTTGGTAGAAAAATAATGGGAGAGAAACCAGCGCTATATAATAGTGCGCTGAGTTTCTCTCCCATTATTTTTTGGTCAGTCTATGTCCTGTGACCTACTTTCACATGACCTTAAACTTGAACTTCACGAACCCCCCCCCTTCTCCCTTCTCCCTTCCTCAACTTTCTCTTGCCTTATATAAGTAGCCGCTATGCAACTGGGTATGGGATATTGGCCGCTAACCTGGTGTACAGTGAACATGGCTCCGCTGGACGGTTCAAACTTTTACAACAGGCGATCTGAGCTAGAGAAAATGGAAGAAGTGGAGGAAGATGAATCTGAGCTAGAGGAAATGGAAGAATTTGAGGAAGATGAATCTGAGCAAGAGGAAATGGAAGAAGTTGAGGAAGATGAACAATTAATATTTGAATATTTGCGTCGTGTAACTTTGGACCTGGAAGAAAGTCTTTACCCATACATGTGGGAAGCATTGGACTGGTTGCAGTTGGGCAGAACAATAGTAATCATATCACCAGTGTTGTTTCTTGGTAGCCCAATTTTGTATGTGACTGCAGACAATGCCGAATACATTTGGCAATGGGCGGAGTTGTTTGAGGATTTCAGGGGAAATGAGGAGTACAATAACTGGTTTAATATCTGTTTAAGATAAGCAGGGTTTTTTAAACCCAAAAAGGCTCTTTTGAGAGCCACCTAATACACCAATTAAGCATATGAGTTGTTTAACTCATGTGTGACAGTTAATAGTAACTGGTTACTACATAAGTTAAAGTTTGTTGACATTGACCTTGAACTTGACCCCCCCCCCTTAAAATTGCAATTAGCCCCCCCCCTCCCGCCTTCTATTAGTTGCATTATAAAAGCCCGCAGCTCACATATTTGCTCAGAATTTAACCAGTTGCTATATAGTGAACATGTCCAAAAGATTGGATTCATTCTTTGCTAAACATACAGAACTTTGGCCACTATTATATGGATTACATAGAAAGATTGAAGAAACAATTTTGAAAGATATGGGTGTAGGGGTTAAAGTGCTTGTATATCGTCGAGGTGATTACAAATTATTGTGTTCATGTACAGTCAGAATTGAAAATTTAAATAATTTATTTCCTTGGATGGTGCAATTACGTAATTTTGTAGAAGAAATGGAGTTTGAGTTGGAAGTAGCCGCAATGTATTATAAGCTTGATAAAGAAGAGTAATTATACTATGTTACAAATGTTTAACTATATGAAATATAGTGGGGGAAAATAGAATATATATATATAAGACAGCAACTTCATACTCAGTATCACTTTGTCATAAGATATTACTTTGGTGTGAAGAGAAAAGGTTAATAATGGTTTTTAAGGATACACCTTTTTTAAATTATTTTGAAGTAAAAAATCAGTTTAATACAAATGAAAATATAACTTGGATAGAAGAGACAAATGAAGGTTCGGAAGAAGAATTGAATAATAGTCTGGATGATTCTATATTGGAAGAAGAAATTTCGTCCTTTGAACAAGAAATATTTGAAGAGCTAATAAATGATAGTGATGAAGAAATTGTTAAAGAAGCAATTGAAACATTCATTTTAGATTCGTCAATTGATACATTGATATCCCCTATACAATCTTCAGACTCTGAATCGGACTAATGATATGTTGGTGTTTTTCTTACTGATCCCCCCCCTTTTCTTTCCCCTTCCCCATATTTGCTATAAAAGCAAGAGTTGATCAGGTTTTTTATTCATTATATGCTGTGTTGTTAGTAAAGCCATACACTTTATTAAACTATGTCTTCAAGAGCTACTACCTTTATATACATTACTGAAATTATTACACATCGTCAGATACAAGAACAAGAAGAACTAGAACAAGAGATGAATGTTACATTTGGAGAGTTAATAGAAGAAATAGTAGAAGAATTTATAAATTTAAACCAAGAAACAACTAATGAAACTGGAAATATATCAATGATGCATCAACCGGAAGAGTTAACCGAATCTGAAGAAGAATCTGAATAAAATGGTGGGGGGTTAGATTATTTAAGCAGGAAAGAAAACAGTTTAAAAATCATTTCATAATGGAGGACCGAGAAGCAATGTTTAAAGCTTTTTGTAAGGAAGAACCCTGGGTTCCACCGGTAAATTCCTTTACATATTATTTTCCACTTTTAGACATGGAGGATTGTAAAAAAATTCCAGACATTGGTTTTAAATTTCAAAAACAAGGAATGTTAATTGGTGTCACTGAAAAATATCACAATGAATATTCGGAAAGATTATCGTTTAACTTTATGATGGACAATATGAATATTAAACCCAGTGAGTATCCATATTTTCTTTATAAATTTTTAGTTGAAAATGGTGCCAGTGTAACTATTGAAATATGTATTCAACATTTTTGGCCTACTGGGGATAGTGGTGGGGGAAAGTAAATAAATGTGTTGTTGAACCGGATAGTCTCTCACTCTTGTAAAATCATTCACCAACAATGTATCGTCCAATTTTATCTGACTTGGCTGCCTCTCATGAAGAAGCCGAAGCTAGAAGGAAGAAAAGCGAACAAGCAAGACAAATTCAGTCTAATATTAATATGGAGTATTATAGGCTACAAATCCAAATCCCAGGCATGCATCTTGGAGAAAACAGAGTAAAGACTGTACATGCGGCTGGTAGTTATATTAAGTATTTGAAATTATTATTGGAAGATAGAGAGTCTAAAATTACAAAATTAGAAGATGAAATGAAGAAATTGAAAAATGAACTATTGCTTTTGAAAAGTGGAAATAATGAAGTCGTAGTTGAAGAGGGTGCAGAAGAAGGAAATGAAATATTGGGAATTTGAAGAAAGAAGTTTAAACATCTGTATAAACTTATAAAAAACAAAAATAATAAAAAAAATTAATAAAATAAAAAAATATTTAAAAAAATTAGATTTAGAATAGAGAGCGGGGAATAGATCACTTTGTGGCAATGGAATAACATGTCACTTAGTGCTCTATTCCCCGTTCTCGCATTAATATAATTTGACCTTGACATATATAAAATATGGTGGGGATAAAGTATTTAAGACGGATGTAACATGTGTAAACACTTCAGTTGAAATATTAATCTCTTTTATAAAACATGGTGGATACTCTATTTGAACTTTGCTTGAGGAAAATTATTGGTGATGGTTTTTTATTTAACCATATAATAAGATCAGGAGAATGTGTTATTCCAAACAGCATTAGAGAAGCTATTCATGAATACCGAAGACAAAATTACGGGTTTGGCATTATTGTTGCTTATAAATTTGCAGATGGAACGACTCTTTATCAAGATTGTGCACGAGCAGCTATAGATGATTGGGATGAATTTGATCTTGAAGGAGGATATGTAGACCATCGTGTTAAGGCACCACTAATAAGGTTTGAAATCATGAATGAAAAATGTACAATCTGTGCACAACTGTTATTTAGATTTATTAGGTGTAGATCATATTAAAAAAAAAAAAACTGTTTAATGTAACACTATGGTGGTGGGGAAATTTATTGAATGGTGGGGGAAAATAGAAGTGGGAGGTATTGGTTATATATGTTGCTCGATGTACACCAATTTCTTTAGTCTTGTAATATTGTTTCAAAAAGTAACTTGTAATTTAGTAAAAAAAAAAAAAAAAAAAAAAAAAAATGAATTTTGAACTAGAAGTGACAAGCTTTAAAATAGTTGAAGAGGAGTGGACAACGGTTTCAAATTTTATTCATTCAAAACAAGATAATGGAACTTTAATGAAGGTATTTTGTTACATTTTAGAGGAAGGGGATGAAGACATAGTAAGAGACTATTTAAGAAATAGAGATATGTCAACTTCCAGCTCGGACTTTGTTAAATTTTTAAAAGACAACAATGTTAACGCGGAATTAGAAGTTTGGTTTTATGTTTAAAGAACTTGGTAGAGGGAGAATAAAAATGTTGGGGGAATTGTGTATAAAACAAGGTTTATACGCAGCAGGAGTTATTCGCTTACTACCATTTAAAAGAAGAACATCATAGAAAAATGGCTGAATCTTGGGACTATTCAACTCCTTCAACAAGTGAAAGAAAACCGTTAAATTTGTCAAAGAAGACTGTAAATTTGTCAAGAAAAGGTAAATTTATAACACATCCGGAATTGAGCACTTTAGCTAAGGAACGTCATATAAAAGAGAAAACTGAATTGTATCAAATGCAGCTTTTAGTACCTTCATTGGACGTAGGCTGTACAAGAGCACATACATTGAGGACTGCAAACAAGTACATAATAGAACTGTTGGGTAAAATTGAAGTATTGGAAAATAAACTAAAGGAGTTACAAAAATCTAAATGTATGGAATCCGGCAAATGAACTCCCTGTTCTGCAGATGGAGCCAAACGATCTTCCTGCTACTTATGCATGGAACGCATTTAATGATATTGATGGAGACTCTCCTGTGAAGTACCAACCTCCTGCTGTGTAAAAGATGATGGGTAAAAAATACAAAAAAATAATAAAATATAAAAGTAAAAAAAAAAATAGTTGTAGAATAGAGAGCGGGGAATAGATCACTCTGTGGCAATGGAATAACATGTCACTTAGTGCTCTATTCCCCGTTCTCGCATTAATTATGTTTGACCTTGACCTAAATAAACATGGTGGGGGAAGGTAATTGAGTGGGGGAAACTAGATAAAAGAAGTCCAACGCTCGGTTGGAGTCATTCTTATCCTAAACAGGCGTTTACTAACATAACATAAGAAAAGACAACATGAATAGTGAAAACATCATTTTGGATCTTTCATTAAGTGAAAAGAATAAAAAACAATATGCGGACTCTCGAAAAATGAAGATGAAAGAAATGGCAAAGGCAAGAGAAACAAGAATAAAACTAAAATATTATAAACTACAGAGGCTAATACCAGGAGTGAAATTGGGAGAAGTAAGAACCAGAACAATCGACATGGCTGCTGACTACATCAAGCAACTTCTTATAGAGTTGACTATAAAAAATGAAAGAATACGTCAATTGGAGTATGAACGTAAACAATTGTTTCACCAAGAAAAAGAAGAACCTATGAACTGTGTGATTAAAGACAATCAATAAAGAAAAGTTAAACAAAGGAAACTGCAAAATTACTAAAAAAATATTGAATATAAATTGGTTATTAATTGGACTTGCATTAGAGAGTGGGGAATAGATCACTTTGTGGTAATGGACTAACATACCACTTAGTGCTCTATTCCCCATTCTCGCTTTAAGCGTTGTTGACCTTGACCTAATAAAATAATTTATATAAAAGCAGCTACGAGAAAGGAGCTCTTTCATTTAATTGACATGGCTCCTGTGGATACCACCGACTATCCGAGTAAACCTATTGCAGAAATATTGTGTAAAATTCTACAAGAGGAGTTTGGCATGGAAGATGAGGATAATGACAGTTCAGAAACAGATAGTGTTAACAGTATGGAAGAAGAATTAATAAATGAAGGGAGTGAAGATGTAGAAATGGAGTTAACAGAGAATGAATACACACCATCATTGGAATTTGAAAATATTCATAATGAAACTCCAACATCCAGTCACGATCCAGATTTGGAATCAATACGTGGAAGATTAATTTTTTGTGCGAGACAATTATTTCCATATGAAGAAGAAGAAGATGAAGAAGAAGATTAAAAATAGTGGTGGGGGTAAAAAGTGGTGGGGTAATACAGCATAAAAAGGAGGTATGAAAAAGATGCATTTCATTTATATGCCGAATTTCATAGGATAAACATCACTAAAATGCATCGTTGTGATATATGTTTAGAAACTTATGAAGATGAAATATTGCTAGACATTCATAAAGAGTTATATCATAATATAAATGAAAATTTAACACAAAATGAAAATAAAAATGCATCTGCAGAAGAAGAAACAGCGGGACCATCTAATGCACTACCTAATTTAAGTATTCATGCATTGCCCAGAAGAGTAGTAACACATCACAAAATCCAAAATGAAAATTTAGAATTAGACAAATTTCTTGCCGAAACAAAAACCATTGTAGTTAAACTTTTAAAAGAAGAATTAAAACGATTAAATTTTATTAAATTTGGCTTGTTATTGGATGCTATGTTTATAAACGTTGAAGAAGAATTGTCACCAAGAGGATTTATAACTAAAAACAGAACCATCATGAGTAGTTCAGATATTAATTCAATAGTAGAAGAATGTTTTGATGAGATCATCAATAAAATCCAAGAACATGAAGGACGAGGATCAGGTTGGAGTTTAGTTAGTGTAGTAAGTATGGATATTAGAGTTCACAAGCATGGATATGGGGTAATGGGGAGCAGTTATATAGCTCTTCCAAAAAGGATTGAAGAAACAAAATCATGTGTAAATGTTCAAAATCATGATACAGAATGTTTCCGATATGCAATGACATCAAAATTCATATTAAGCAATGCACAAAGACCCAGCGAAGAATATGAGAACTATAGATACAGATATAACTTTCAAGGTGTGTCTTATCCGGTAGCCTTGAAGGATATTTCTAAATTTGAAAAACAAAACCCTGGAATATCTGTAAATGTATTTGGTTTGGACAGTTCTAACAAGGTGTATCCTTTGAAAGTGGAAAAAAACGAACTTGCAGACCATACGGATTTGTTATTAATTACAAAGGATGAAGTATCACACTATGTATGGATAAAATCATTTGAAAAACTTGTCAATAAACAATTATCAAGAAGTGAACATAGAAAAATAATTTGTAAAAGATGTTTTTGTTTTAAAGAACCTAGAAATGGAGGACAAAATTGGTTACTGGAGCACAAACAACTGTGTAATGAAAATTTTGAAGCTAAGATTATTCTACCACCATTAAATAAATCATATTTACAGTTTGAAAAAGTTTTCCATCAGTATCGCATTCCTATAGTAATATATGCCGATTTTGAATCAACACTTGTTCCAATTGAAGATGAAAACATTGAAGCAAGGAAGAGTATAAAATATCAAATGCACAAGCCTAACAGTTTTTGTTTATTGGTTAAATCCACATTGGTTGAAGAACATTTGAATGCATATGGATTGTCATCAAAACCCGTGGTGTATCGTGGTGAAGATGTTGCCAGAACATTTTTAAATCATCTATATGAAATAGCTGGCCATGTTGAAAATTTGTATAATAATATAGTACCAATGATACCAATGGAGGAAGAAGAGGAGATTCAACATGAAAATGCTACCCACTGTTTTCTATGTAAAAATGAATTTACTTTAAATAACTATAAAGTTAAAGATCACGATCATCTTACAGGATATTATAGGGGTGCAGCATGCAATGCATGCAACATAAACTATAAGATTACCAGAAGAATTCCTGTAATATTGCATAACCTTAGCGGTTATGATGGTCATTTTATAATACCAGAATTGGGGAGAGATGATGGTGCAATTGATGTTCTTGCAGAAACAACTGAAAAGTTTATAACCTTTAGTAAAAAAATTGGAAATATGAAGTTGCAATTTGTAGATTCGTACCGGTTTATGCCGTGCAGCTTATCAAAACTTTCTGAAAATCTTAGAAAAGAAGATTTAATAGAAACAAAAAAAATTTTAAACAATGATAAATTAGATTTAGTTCTTCGTAAAGGCGTTTTTCCTTATGATTACATTGACAATTTGGAAAAATTTGAAGAAACGTCACTTCCACCTAAAGAAGCTTTTAAGAATAAATTACATGAAGAAGACATCAGTGAAGAGGATTATCAACACGCTTGTAGAGTATGGAATGAATTAGAAATAAGAACCTTAGGCGAATATTCAGATTTTTATGTTAAATTAGATGTGACTTTACTCTGCGACATAATGGAAGAATTTAGAAACACCTGTTTTACAGCATATGGATTAGACCCACTTCATTCGTACACAGCTCCCGGATTGGCATGGCAGGCTATGTTAAAAGAAACAAAATGCAAACTTCAACTATTAACTGACATAGACATGGTGTTGATGATTGAATCCGGTATTAGAGGAGGATTAACCCAAAGTGTAACTAGATATGTAAAAGCAAACAATAAATATCTTCCAAATTACAACGCATCACAACCTAGCACATTTATAGGTTATTTTGATGCAAATAATCTGTACGGATGGGCCATGTCGAACCCTCTTCCATATGACAATTTTAAATGGGTTGATCCAAATTCAATCAATAACATCGCTGATATCCCTAAATATGGGGATATTGGCTACATCTTTGACTTTGATTTTGAATACCCAGAACATCTCCACGACCATCATTATGATCTACCACTATTAGCAAAAACAGAAATATCTCCCACTGGTAGATGGCCGAAATTGATGATGACACTTAACAATAAGACTAGGTATGTAGCTCATTATTGGACAGTACAGCAAGCGCTAGAGATGGGATTGAAAATTACGAAAATTAATAAAGTACTGCAATTTTCACAATCCTGTTGGTTAAAATCTTATATAGATAACAACACAAGAAGAAGAACTGCAGCAACATCCAATTTTCAAAAAGATTTCTTTAAATTAATGAACAATGCGATATTCGGTAAAACATTAGAAAACAAAAGAAATCACAAAGACTTAAGATTGGCTGTTGATCCAACAAAATTACAGAAATTGGTGCAAAAACCAAACTTTGCATCTTCTATAATTATTAATGAAAACCTTGTAGCCGTTTCTATGAATAAAATTTCAATTAAGATGGATCGACCCATATATGTTGGAATGTCCATTTTAGACATATCAAAAACTCACATGTATGATTTTCATTATAATAAAATGGTGAAATTTTATGGTAGAGATAATATTGGAATAGCATACATGGATACCGATGCATTCATCTATTGGATTATAACCAATGATATGTACAAAGATTTACGCACATTTGTTTATAAAAATGACTTTGATTTTTCTGACTACCCACAACATCACCCTAATTACGACAATGGAATAAACAAGAAGGTTTTAGGAAAATTTAAAGATGAAACAAATGGTGCACCTATGGAAGAAATTGTGGCATTAATGTCCAAACTGTATTCTTTTCAATTGTACATTAGTGAAAAAGAAGAACATCAAGTTGTAAAGAAGGCAAAAGGTATAAAAACATCATATTTAAAGAAGAATGTACAGTTTGAACATTTTAAAAGATGTTTATTTGAAAGCATGGAAACAACTGCAACTTTTAATACAATAAGAAGCTTTAATCATCAAGTCTACAGTGTCAAGCAAACTAAGTGGGGACTCAGCTACAAGGATGATAAGAGACATATCCGGGAAGACAATATACACACTCTACCTTTTGGACATTATTCTTTAACTCCTATCGACCAATAAAACCTATTCTTCGTCCTTCCACCTGTTTCCTTTTCCTTTCCGTAAAAAAGAGGGAGTATGGCAAGTTCAATGCCATGTTCCCTCTTTTTTACACAAATATAATATGGCCTTGACCCATATTTGTTAATAATATAAAAGGTGATAAACCATTTTGAGGATTAGTATTTTCTCAAGCGGTGTACAAACAACATCTGAAGATGGAAGGATTAAAGGATAAAATTGTAAACGAACTTCATAAGCCGGCAAGAAGAAAGTTTCCAAGAAGAAATACAATTATTAAAGGAATGAACGATCTTTACCAAGCCGATCTCATTGAGATGATACCGCATAGTAAATTAAATAAGGGATTTAAATATATATTGGCAATTATAGATTGTTTTAGTAAGCTTGCTGACGCTATACCACTCAAGGATAAGACTGGGAAAAGTGTAACAAAAGCTATGGAAGCAGCTATAAAGAAAAATAAATTTGTCATAAAACATTTACAAACTGATGATGGAAAAGAATATTTTAACAAAGAATTTACAGCATTAATGAAAAAATATAACATAAATCATTATTCTACAAATTCGGAAGTTAAAGCTTCCATAATTGAACGATTCAACAGAACATTAAAAGGAGCAATGTATAAAACATTTTCTAAACGAGGATCGTACGTGTGGTACGATATATTACCGAAGCTTATAAAAGAATACAATAACAAGTTTCATCGCACTATTGGTATGAAACCTATTAAAGTAAATAGCAATAATGCTAAGCTTGTTTTGGAGCGTATTAAGAAAAATACTACTCCTAAAATTGAAAAATTAAAACCTAAAAAGTTTAAAATTAACGACAAAGTACGTATAAGTAAATATAAAGGAGTTTTTAGTAAAAGATATTTACCAAATTGGACTAACGAAATATTTACAATCTACAAAGTGCAGCCGACAATACCAGAAACCTACATTTTAAAGGATAACAAAGGTGAACTACTTCAAGGCGGATTCTATGGTCATGAATTATTAAAATCGACAGTAGGTGATGTATATCTTGTTGAAAAAGTTTTACAAAGAAAAAAGGATAAAGTTAAAGTCCGTTGGTTGGGATTTGATAGGAGTGAAGATTCTTGGATTCCTACAAAAGACTTGGTGTAATACTTTAATAACTCATTATGTGTTTAACCTTTAAACAAGATGGATATTGTACAGCAAAAAGAACATTATTAATATTATGTTAATATTAATATAACATTATTAATATTATTATATTAATAAAAGAATATTATTAATATTAATATTATTAATATTAATATTAATAATATTAATATTAATATTATTAATATTAATTTAATATTAATAATATAGATGAATCGACAGTGGATAGTAACAATTTAAACCATGGTAAACATGGTGAATTACTACCAAACTCTATAAGATGTTTAATAACTGGCCCTTCTAATTGTGGAAAAACAAATGTTGTATTTAACCTTATAACTAATCCAAAAGGGCTACGTTTTAATAACATATACATTTTCTCAAAATCTTTGCAACAACCTAAATACCAGTTGTTAGATAAGGTATTAGCAAGTGTGCCAGAAGTAAATTTCTACAAGTTTAATGCTAGTGAAACTATTATGCAACCAAATGAAGCTAAGCCATTTTCTATATTTATATTTGACGATGTGTCATGTGAGAATCATGATACAATAAGAAGTTATTTCGCAATGGGGAGACATCATAATATTGACAGTATTAGTAGTAAGGAGGGGCCGATTCTGGGTCATGAGGGGGTACGAGGGGTACGAATTTCCTAACAGTCCTACAGGCCGATTTTTAACCGGGTTTCTGTGATTTTCTCCTACTTTTTGGCAATTTTACAGCACTTTTCAGGAATTCCAAGGCATAAAAACCTAATAGAGGAAGGTGACTGCGCCATGAGGGGGTGTGAGGGGTATGAATTTCCTAACAGTCCTATAGACCTATTTTAACCGGTTTTCGGTGATTTTTGCCTACTTTTTGGCAATTTTACAGCACTTTTCAGGAATTCCGGGGCACAAAAAAATTGATAGAGGAGGGTGACTGCGCCATAAGGAGATATGAATTTCATAACAGTCCTAGACCCGCAGACCCATTTTTAACCAGTTTTCTGTGATTTTTGCCTACTTTTTGGCAATTTTACAGCACTTTTCAGGAATTCCGAGGCATAAAAACCTGATGGAGGAGGGTGACTGTGCCATGAGGGGTTACGAATTTCCTAACAGTCCTAGTCCTGCAGGCCCATTTTTAACCGGTTTTCTGTGATTTTTGCCTACTTTTTGGCAATTTTACAGCACTTTTCAGGAATTCCGAGGCATAAAAACCTGATAGAGGAGGGTGACCGCGCCATGAGGCTTACGAATTTCCTAACAGTCCTACGTAAGGACTAGTATTTACTATTTATTTATTATTGTAAAGAACTATTGTATTTAGATAGTCCCGTGCAAGGACTATTCCCGCTTGCGATTGTATTTAAATGGTCCTACACAAGGACTAGTCCCGCCTGCTATCGTATTTAGATGGTCCTGTGTGGGGGGACTAGTCCCGCGTGGGGAATATTATATTCAGATGGTCCCGCATGAGGACTAGTCCTGTGCAAGGACTGTTGAATTTAAATAGTCCGGCGTTGGGATTGTTGTATTTTAATGGTCCGGGGACTATTGTATTTAAATGGTCCTGCAAAGCCCTAACACCTAGCAGCTAAGGCTTTGACCTGTGAATAGAGCCTATTAGCCACCAACTTAGACCTAATGTGTTGGACCTATGGTCTAAGCCTAAGGCATTACACCTGAGTAGAAAGCCCTATAACCTAGCAGCTAAGGCTTTGACCTGTGAATAGAGCCTATTAGCTAAGAGCTTAGACCTAATGTGGTACACCTAAGTAAATAGTCCGTTGTGGGGATTGTTGTATTTTAATGGTCCGGGGACTATTGTATTTAAATGGTCCTGCAAAGCCCTAACACCTAGCAGCTAAGGCTTTGACCTGTGAATAGAGCCTATTAGCCACCAGCTTAGACCTAATGTGATGGACCTAAGGTCTAAACCTAAGGCATTACACCTGAGTAGAAAGCCCTATAACCTACCAGGCTTTGACCTGTGAATAGGGCCTATTAGCCAACAGCCTGGACCTAATGTGTTGGGACTAAGATGTAAACCTAAGGCCTTACACCTGGGTCCAAAGCCCTAAAACCTAGCAGCTAAGGTTTGGACCTGTGAATAGGACCATTTAGCCAACAGCCTAGACCTATGTGTTGGACCTAAGATGCAATCCTAAGGGCTTACACCTGGTACTTAAGATAAAATGCCTTAGACCAGATTAAATCCTTAGACCAACGATCTAATTCCATAGACCCAAGGCCTTAGACTTAGGTCATAAAACCTAGCAGCTAAGGCTTTGGCCTGTGAATACGACCTATTAGCCTTTACCTTAGACCTAATGTGTTGAGCCTAAGATCTAAACCTAAGGCCTTTTACCTGAGTCCAAAGCCCTAAAAACCTAGCAGCCAAGGCTTTGCCTTGTGCATAGGACCTATTAGCCTTTACATTAGACCTAATGTGTTGAGCCTAAGATCTAAACCTAAGGCCTTTTACCTGAGTCCAAAGCCCTAAAACCTAGCAGCCAAGGCTTTGCCTTGTGCATAGGACCTATTAGCCTTTACATTAGACCTAATGTGTTGAGCCTAAGATATAAATCTAAGGATTACAGCTGAGTCCAAAGCCCTGAAACCTAGCAGCTAAGGCTTTGACCTGTGAATAGGACCTATTAGCCTTTACCTTAGGCCTATTGTGTTGAGCCTAAGATCCAAACCTAAGGCCTTACACCTGAGTCCAAAGCCCTAAAACCTAGCAGCTAAGGCTTTGACTTGTGAGTAGGGCCTATTATAAACCAGCTTAGGCCTAATGCGTTGGACATAAAATTTAACCTAAGCCCTTATACCTAAATCCAAAGCCCTAAAACCTATCAGCTAAGGCTTTGACCTGTGAATAGGACCTATTAGCCATTAGCTTAGACCTTATGAGTTGTACCTAAGATCTTAGACTAACTCTTTACACCCGAGTCCAAAACCATAAAACCCAGCAGCTAAGGCTATGACCTGTGATTGGGCCTATTAGCCAACAGCTTAGACCTAATGTGTTGGACCTAAGATCTAAACCTAAGGCCTTACACGTAAGTGCAAAACCCCAAAACCTGGCAGCCAAGGCTATGGCCTGTGAATAGGGCCTATTAGCCACCAGCTTAGACCTAATGTGTTGCACCTAAGATCTAAACCTAAGGCCTTACACGTAAGTGCAAAGCCCCAAAACCTAGCAGCCAAGGCTATGGCCTGCGAATAGGGCCTATTAGCCACCAGCGTACACCTAATGTGTTGCACCTTAGATCTAAACCTAAGGCCTTACACGTAAGTGCAAAGCCCCAAAACCTATCAGCTAAGGCTATGTATGACCTGTGATTGGGCCTATTAGCCACCAGCTTAGACCTAATGCGTTGCACCTAAGATCTAAACCTTAGGCCTTACATGTAAGTGCAAAGCCCCAAAACCTAGCAGCTAAGGCTATGGCCTGTGAATAGGGCATATCAGCCACCGGCTTACACCTAATGTGTTGCACCTAAGATCTAAACCTAAGGCCTTACACGTAAGTGCAAAGCCCCAAAACCTAGCAGCCAAGGCTATGGCCTGTGAATAGGGCCTTTAGCCACCAGCTTAGACCTAATGTGTTGGACCAAAGATCCAAACCTAAGGCCTGACACCTTAGTACAAAGCCATTAAACCTAGCAACTAAGACTTTTACCTGTGAATACTGCCTATTAGCCAAAAGCTTACACCTAATGTGTTGCACCTAAGATCTAAACCTAAGGCTTTACACCTGGTTCCTAGGACCAAATACCTTAGACTAGACTAAATCTTTAGCCCAAAGATCTAATTCCATAGACCCGAGGCTTATACTTGGGCCCGAAAACCTATCAGCTATGACCTGTGAATAGGACCTATTAGCCATTTAGCTTAGACCTAATGTGTTGTACCTAAGATCTAAGCCTAAGGCCTTACACCTGGTTCCTAAGACCAAAAACCTTAGACTTCACCAATTCCAAGACCTATGATCTAATTCCTTAGACACGAGGCCTTAGACTCAAGACCCAAGTCCTAGCAGCTGAAGTGACCTATGAGCCATTAGCCTAGAACTAATAAATTTAACCTAAGATATAAACTTAGGCCTTACTTTGCACCTGAGTCCAAAGTCCAAACACCCTAGACTAGACTAATTCCTTAAACCTAAGATCTAATTCCTAAGATTCAAGGCCTTAGACTTAAGAGCTAAAAACCTACAAGGGGGCCGTGATTCACAGCCCAACATGAATTGAGCCAACATTAGGCAACGAGGTCTTTTTTCTTTGATTATGAAATCTTTATCAGAAATGGTTATCACATTCAGATTGGAGTATTTGAAGACCAACATCCGTCCATCTTACCCAACTCCTAAGGCCCTACCGCATGGACTTGACCCAAGACCTAAGGCTATACACCGTAGTCTAGGCTTGAAGATTGTTAGACCCAAGACCGAGGCCATAGAGTTAAGACCTGAAAACTGAAAAATTACAAGGGAGTTACTATTCACGACCCCCCTGAACGGAACACTGTGGTCTAGACCTAAGGCCTTACACCATGGTCTAGGCTTTTAAGCTATTAGACCCAAGACCTAAGGCTCTACACCATGGTCTAGACCCAAGATCTAAGGCCTGCGGTCTGGGCCTTTAGGTTCTTAGCCCCAAGATCTAAGGTCCGTGGTCTAGGAAATTAGGTTCTTAGATCCAAGACCCTACATCATGGTCTAGACCCTAAACATAAGGCCTGTGATCTAGGTCTTAGGCCCTAGGCATAAAGCCTCTCACCATTGTCTAGACCCTAGTCCTAAGGCCTGTGGACTAGGCCTTTAGGTTCTTAGACCCTAGCCCTAAGATCCGTGGTCTAGGCTTTTAGGTTCTTAGACCCAAGATACGGCCCATGGACTAGGCCTTTAGATTCTTTGACCCAAGACCTAAGACCATGCACCGTGTTCTAATACTCGTTTTAAAGGCGGTCAGGTCTAAGGCCCTACCGCATGGGATAGACCCAACACCTAAGGATATACACCATGCTCTGGGCTTTTAAGTTCTTAGACCCAAGACCTGAGGCCGTAGCGTTAAGACCTGAAAACTTACAAAGAGGGTCGCGATTCACGACCACCCCTGAACAGACACTGTGGTCTAAACCTAAGACCTAAAGCCATACACCGTGGTCAAAGCTTTTAAGTTCTTACACCCAAGACCTAAGACCCTACACCATGGTCTAGACCCAAGATCTAAGGCCTGTAGTCTAGGCCTTTAGGTTCTTAGCCCCAAGATCTAAGGCCCGTGGTCTAGGCATTTAGGTTCTCAGCCTCTAAATCTACGGCCCGTGGTCTACGCCTTTAGGTTCTTGGATCCAAGACCTAAGACCGTACATTATGGTCTAGACCCTAAACGTAAGTCCTGTGATCTAGGTCTCTAAGTTCTTAGACCCAAGACCAAAGGCCCTACACCAGGGTCTACAACCAAGACCTAAGTTCCGTGGTCTAGGCTTTTAGGTTCTTTGACCCAAGACCAAAGGCCCTACACCAGGGTCTAGAACCAAGACCAAAGGTGCGTGGTCTAGACTTTTAGGTTCTTATACCCAAGGACTAAGGCCCTACACCAGGGTTTAGAACCAAGACCAAAAGACCGTGGTCTAGGATTTTAGGTTCTTATTCCCAAGGACTAAATGCCAACACCAGGGTCTAGAACCAAGACCTAAGGTCCGTGGTCTAGGCTTTTAGGTTCTTATACCCAATGACTAAGGTCCTACACCAGGGTCTAGAACCAAGACCAACGGTCGGTGGTCTAGGCTTTTTGGTTCTTATACCCAAGACCTAAGGCCCTACACCAGGGTCTAGATCCAAGACTTATGGCCTGTGGGCTAGGCCATTAGGTTCTTAGATTCAAGACCTAAGGACCCACACCATGGTCTAGACCCAAACCCTAAGGTCATACACCATGATCTAGACCCTAAGACTAAAGGCCTTACACCATGGTCTAGTACTCGGCTTCAATCGTGTGCAGTTGTATTTGTTTCATATATACCTCGAGTAAAGTCGGCGAATAGGTTCTTCGGCCCAAGACCTAAGGCCCATCACCATGGTCTAGATTCTCAAGACCTAAGGCCCACAACCATGGTTTGTATACCCAAGACCTAAGGCCCTACACCATGGTCTAGTATTCGTTTTAAATCGTGCGCAATTAATTGTGGTTGTTTCGGCTATAGCTAGAGGAAACTCGGCCTTTAAGTCCTTAGACGTAAGACCTAATGCCATACACGGCGATCTAGACCTAAAAACTCATACCATACACCATGGTCTAGACCCAGGACCTAAGTCCCTACACCGTGGCCTAGTACTCTTCTTAAGCCTTTTGCAGTTATTACTGTTTCGTCTATACCTAGAGGGAAATTGGCCTTTTATGTTCTTAGACCTGAGACCTAAGCTTTTACACCATGGTCTAACATTTGTTTTAAGCCGTGTGCAGTTGTGGTTTTTCATCTATAGCTAGAGGAAAGTCGGTCCTTAAGCTCTTAGACCCTAGACCTAATGCCCTACACCTTGGTCTAGACCCAATCCTTAACCCATAGGGGTCTAGTACTCGTCTTAAAGTTGGGTTTTAACTTCTTAGACACAAGACCTAAGACCCTACACCATGGTCTAGTACTCATCTTAAAGTCGGTCTTTACGTTCTTAGACCCAAGGCCTAAGGCCATACACCGTGGTTCAGTACTTGTCTTAATCCGTGTGCAGTTATTACTGTTTCGTCTATACCTAGAGGTAAATCGGCCTTTTCTCATCTTAGACCTGAGAACTAAGTTTTTACACTATGGTTTAATACTTGTCTTAAGCCGTGCGCAGTTGTGGTTGTTTCATGCATGGATAGAGGAAAGTCGGCCTTTAAGTTCTTAGACCCAAGACCTAAGGCCCTATACCACATTCCAGACCCAAGACCTAAGGGCATACACCGTGGTCCAGTACTTGTCTTAATCTGTGTGCAGTTATTACTGTCTCGTCTATACCTAGAGGAAAATCGGCCATTTATGTTCTTAGACCTGAGAGCTAAGAACATAAGGTTCACATGTTCACATTCATCACCCGATTTAAAAAACGTTCGCAGACGTTAATTAAAAAAAACATCGTCTACACGTCAATTTTCAAAAACGATGTGTACACGTTAATTTTTAAAAATATCGTCTACAAATCGATTTTTAAAAACGATGTGTACACGTTAATTTTAAAAAACATCGTTTACACATCGATTTTACCAACAAGTTAAACCTAATGCCTAAATCCCAAGCATTTAAGGCATTAGACCATGGATCTGTATGTATATGACCTTAAAAATTTGACCTAAGATCTAAGACTTTAACGTAAGACCTAAGCCCTAAGACCCTACCCCATGGGCTAGTACTCGTCCTACACCGCGTGGGACCGTGTAAAATGACGTGCATAAAGCCAATCATATGTATTATTTGAAAGCACAGCGCACGTGAACGCCTGTGTTTGCTGTTGGGCGTTTTAATGATTTGCGCTCTCGGGCGTTTTGCAAACTCGACCTGCATATTGCAAATCGATGTGTAGACGATGCCCTCTAATAATTAACGTCTGCGAACGTTTTTCAAAATCGATGTGTAGACGATGCCCTTTAATAAATAACGTCTGCGAACCTTTTTCAAAATCGATGTGCAGACGATACTTTTAATAAATAACGTCTGCAAACGTTTTTCAAAATCGATGCCCAAACGCTGTTTAAAATAATCGACGTCTATGATCGTTTTTCCAAATCGATGTGTAGACGATGTTTTTTAATAATTTACGTCTGCGGTCATAATTTCCGCTTCGAGTTTGCAAAACGCCCGAGAGCGCAAATCATTAAAACGCCCAACAGCAAACACAGGCGTTCACGTGCGCTGTGCTTTCAAATAATACATATGATTGGCTTTATGCACGTCATTTTACACGGTCCCACGCGGTGTAGGACGAGTACTAGCCCATGGGGTAGGGTCTTAGGGCTTAGGTCTTACGTTAAAGTCTTAGATCTTAGGTCAAATTTTTAAGGTCATATACATACAGATCCATGGTCTAATGCCTTAAATGCTTGGGATTTAGGTATTAGGTTTAACTTGTTGGTAAAATCGATGTGTAAACGATGTTTTTTAAAATTAACGTGTACACATCGTTTTTAAAAATCGATTTGTAGACGATATTTTTAAAAATTAACGTGTACACATCGTTTTTGAAAATCGACGTGTAGACGATGTTTTTTTTAATTAACGTCTGCGAATGTTTTTTAAATCGGGTGATGAATGTGAACATGTGAACCTTATGTTCTTAGCTCTCAGGTCTAAGAACATAAATGGCCGATTTTCCTCTAGGTATAGACGAGACAGTAATAACTGCACACAGATTAAGACAAGTACTGGACCACGGTGTATGCCCTTAGGTCTTGGGTCTGGAATGTGGTATAGGGCCTTAGGTCTTGGGTCTAAGAACTTAAAGGCCGACTTTCCTCTATCCATGCATGAAACAACCACAACTGCGCACGGCTTAAGACAAGTATTAAACCATAGTGTAAAAACTTAGTTCTCAGGTCTAAGATGAGAAAAGGCCGATTTACCTCTAGGTATAGACGAAACAGTAATAACTGCACACGGATTAAGACAAGTACTGAACCACGGTGTATGGCCTTAGGCCTTGGGTCTAAGAACGTAAAGACCGACTTTAAGACGAGTACTAGACCATGGTGTAGGGTCTTAGGTCTTGTGTCTAAGAAGTTAAAACCCAACTTTAAGACGAGTACTAGACCCCTATGGGTTAAGGATTGGGTCTAGACCAAGGTGTAGGGCATTAGGTCTAGGGTCTAAGAGCTTAAGGACCGACTTTCCTCTAGCTATAGATGAAAAACCACAACTGCACACGGCTTAAAACAAATGTTAGACCATGGTGTAAAAGCTTAGGTCTCAGGTCTAAGAACATAAAAGGCCAATTTCCCTCTAGGTATAGACGAAACAGTAATAACTGCAAAAGGCTTAAGAAGAGTAATAGGCCACGGTGTAGGGACTTAGGTCCTGGGTCTAGACCATGGTGTATGGTATGAGGTTTTAGGTCTAGATCGCCGTGTATGGCATTAGGTCTTACGTCTAAGGACTTAAAGGCCGAGTTTCCTCTAGCTATAGCCGAAACAACCACAATTAATTGCGCACGATTTAAAACGAATACTAGACCATGGTGTAGGGCCTTAGGTCTTGGGTATACAAACCATGGTTGTGGGCCTTAGGTCTTGAGAATCTAGACCATGGTGATGGGCCTTAGGTCTTGGGCCGAAGAACCTATTCGCCGACTTTACTCGAGGTATATATGAAACAAATACAACTGCACACGATTGAAGCCGAGTACTAGACCATGGTGTAAGGCCTTTAGTCTTAGGGTCTAGATCATGGTGTATGACCTTAGGGTTTGGGTCTAGACCATGGTGTGGGTCCTTAGGTCTTGAATCTAAGAACCTAATGGCCTAGCCCACAGGCCATAAGTCTTGGATCTAGACCCTGGTGTAGGGCCTTAGGTCTTGGGTATAAGAACCAAAAAGCCTAGACCACCGACCGTTGGTCTTGGTTCTAGACCCTGGTGTAGGACCTTAGTCATTGGGTATAAGAACCTAAAAGCCTAGACCACGGACCTTAGGTCTTGGTTCTAGACCCTGGTGTTGGCATTTAGTCCTTGGGAATAAGAACCTAAAATCCTAGACCACGGTCTTTTGGTCTTGGTTCTAAACCCTGGTGTAGGGCCTTAGTCCTTGGGTATAAGAACCTAAAAGTCTAGACCACGCACCTTTGGTCTTGGTTCTAGACCCTGGTGTAGGGCCTTTGGTCTTGGGTCTAAGAACCTAAAAGCCTAGACCACGGAACTTAGGTCTTGGTTGTAGACCCTGGTGTAGGGCCTTTGGTCTTGGGTCTAAGAACTTAGAGACCTAGATCACAGGCCTTACGTTTAGGGTCTAGACCATAATGTACGGTCTTAGGTCTTGGATCCAAGAACCTAAAGGCGTAGACCACGGGCCGTAGATTTAGAGGCTGAGAACCTAAATGCCTAGACCACGGGCCTTAGATCTTGGGGCTAAGAACCTAAAGGCCTAGACCACAGGCCTTAGATCTTGGGTCTAGACCATGGTGTAGGGTCTTAGGTCTTGGGTGTAAGAACTTAAAAGCTTTGACCACGGTGTATGGCTTTAGGTCTTAGGTTTAGACCACAGTGTCTGTTCAGGGGTGGTCGTGAATCGCGACCCTCTTTGTAAGTTTTCAGGTCTTAACGCTACGGCCTCAGGTCTTGGGTCTAAGAACTTAAAAGCCCAGAGCATGTGTATATCCTTAGGTGTTGGGTCTATCCCATGCGGTAGGGCCTTAGACCTGACCGCCTTTAAAACGAGTATTAGAACACGGTGCATGGTCTTAGGTCTTGGGTCAAAGAATCTAAAGGCCTAGTCCACGGGCCGTATCTTGGGTCTAAGAACCTAAAAGCCTAGACCACGGATCTTAGGGCTAGGGTCTAAGAACCTAAAGGCCTAGTCCACAGGCCTTAGGACTAGGGTCTAGACAATGGTGAGAGGCTTTATGCCTAGGGCCTAAGACCTAGATCACAGGCCTTATGTTTAGGGTCTAGACCATGATGTAGGGTCTTGGATCTAAGAACCTAATTTCCTAGACCACGGACCTTAGATCTTGGGGCTAAGAACCTAAAGGCCCAGACCGCAGGCCTTAGATCTTGGGTCTAGACCATGGTGTAGAGCCTTAGGTCTTGGGTCTAATAGCTTAAAAGCCTAGACCATGGTGTAAGGCCTTAGGTCTAGACCACAGTGTTCCGTTCAGGGGGGTCGTGAATAGTAACTCCCTTGTAATTTTTCAGTTTTCAGGTCTTAACTCTATGGCCTCGGTCTTGGGTCTAACAATCTTCAAGCCTAGACTACGGTGTATAGCCTTAGGTCTTGGGTCAAGTCCATGCGGTAGGGCCTTAGGAGTTGGGTAAGATGGACGGATGTTGGTCTTCAAATACTCCAATCTGAATGTGATAACCATTTCTGATAAAGATTTCATAATCAAAGAAAAAAGACCTCGTTGCCTAATGTTGGCTCAATTCATGTTGGGCTGTGAATCACGGCCCCCTTGTAGGTTTTTAGCTCTTAAGTCTAAGGCCTTGAATCTTAGGAATTAGATCTTAGGTTTAAGGAATTAGTCTAGTCTAGGGTGTTTGGACTTTGGACTCAGGTGCAAAGTAAGGCCTAAGTTTATATCTTAGGTTAAATTTATTAGTTCTAGGCTAATGGCTCATAGGTCACTTCAGCTGCTAGGACTTGGGTCTTGAGTCTAAGGCCTCGTGTCTAAGGAATTAGATCATAGGTCTTGGAATTGGTGAAGTCTAAGGTTTTTGGTCTTAGGAACCAGGTGTAAGGCCTTAGGCTTAGATCTTAGGTACAACACATTAGGTCTAAGCTAAATGGCTAATAGGTCCTATTCACAGGTCATAGCTGATAGGTTTTCGGGCCCAAGTATAAGCCTCGGGTCTATGGAATTAGATCTTTGGGCTAAAGATTTAGTCTAGTCTAAGGTATTTGGTCCTAGGAACCAGGTGTAAAGCCTTAGGTTTAGATCTTAGGTGCAACACATTAGGTGTAAGCTTTTGGCTAATAGGCAGTATTCACAGGTAAAAGTCTTAGTTGCTAGGTTTAATGGCTTTGTACTAAGGTGTCAGGCCTTAGGTTTGGATCTTTGGTCCAACACATTAGGTCTAAGCTGGTGGCTAAAGGCCCTATTCACAGGCCATAGCCTTGGCTGCTAGGTTTTGGGGCTTTGCACTTACGTGTAAGGCCTTAGGTTTAGATCTTAGGTGCAACACATTAGGTGTAAGCCGGTGGCTGATAGGCCCTATTCACAGGCCATAGCCTTAGCTGCTAGGTTTTGGGGCTTTGCACTTACATGTAAGGCCTAAGGTTTAGATCTTAGGTGCAACGCATTAGGTCTAAGCTGGTGGCTAATAGGCCCAATCACAGGTCATACATAGCCTTAGCTGATAGGTTTTGGGGCTTTGCACTTACGTGTAAGGCCTTAGGTTTAGATCTAAGGTGCAACACATTAGGTGTACGCTGGTGGCTAATAGGCCCTATTCGCAGGCCATAGCCTTGGCTGCTAGGTTTTGGGGCTTTGCACTTACGTGTAAGGCCTTAGGTTTAGATCTTAGGTGCAACACATTAGGTCTAAGCTGGTGGCTAATAGGCCCTATTCACAGGCCATAGCCTTGGCTGCCAGGTTTTGGGGTTTTGCACTTACGTGTAAGGCCTTAGGTTTAGATCTTAGGTCCAACACATTAGGTCTAAGCTGTTGGCTAATAGGCCCAATCACAGGTCACAGCCTTAGCTGCTGGGTTTTATGGTTTTGGACTCGGGTGTAAAGAGTTAGTCTAAGATCTTAGGTACAACTCATAAGGTCTAAGCTAATGGCTAATAGGTCCTATTCACAGATCAAAGCCTTAGCTGATAGGTTTTAGGGCTTTGGATTTAGGTATAAGGGCTTAGGTTAAATTTTATGTCCAACACATTAGGCCTAAGCTGGTTTATAATAGGCCCTATTCACAAGTCAAAGCCTTAGCTGCTAGGTTTTAGGGCTTTGGACTCAGGTGTAAGGCCTTAGGTTTGGATCTTAGGCTCAACACAATAGGCCTAAGGTAAAGGCTAATAGGTCCTATTCACAGGTCAAAGCCTTAGCTGCTAGGTTTCAGGGCTTTGGACTCAGCTGTAATCCTTAGATTTATATCTTAGGCTCAACACATTAGGTCTAATGTAAAGGCTAATAGGTCCTATGCACAAGGCAAAGCCTTGGCTGCTAGGTTTTAGGGCTTTGGACTCAGGTAAAAGGCCTTAGGTTTAGATCTTAGGCTCAACACATTAGGTCTAATGTAAAGGCTAATAGGTCCTATGCACAAGGCAAAGCCTTGGCTGCTAGGTTTTAGGGCTTTGGACTCAGGTAAAAGGCCTTAGATTTAGATCTTAGGCTCAACACATTAGGTCTAAGGTAAAGGCTAATAGGTCGTATTCACAGGCCAAAGCCTTAGCTGCTAGGTTTTATGACCTAAGTCTAAGGCCTTGGGTCTATGGAATTAGATCGTTGGTCTAAGGATTTAATCTGGTCTAAGGCATTTTATCTTAAGTACCAGGTGTAAGCCCTTAGGATTGCATCTTAGGTCCAACACATAGGTCTAGGCTGTTGGCTAAATGGTCCTATTCACAGGTCCAAACCTTAGCTGCTAGGTTTTAGGGCTTTGGACCCAGGTGTAAGGCCTTAGGTTTACATCTTAGTCCCAACACATTAGGTCCAGGCTGTTGGCTAATAGGCCCTATTCACAGGTCAAAGCCTGGTAGGTTATAGGGCTTTCTACTCAGGTGTAATGCCTTAGGTTTAGACCTTAGGTCCATCACATTAGGTCTAAGCTGGTGGCTAATAGGCTCTATTCACAGGTCAAAGCCTTAGCTGCTAGGTGTTAGGGCTTTGCAGGACCATTTAAATACAATAGTCCCCGGACCATTAAAATACAACAATCCCCACAACGGACTATTTACTTAGGTGTACCACATTAGGTCTAAGCTCTTAGCTAATAGGCTCTATTCACAGGTCAAAGCCTTAGCTGCTAGGTTATAGGGCTTTCTACTCAGGTGTAATGCCTTAGGCTTAGACCATAGGTCCAACACATTAGGTCTAAGTTGGTGGCTAATAGGCTCTATTCACAGGTCAAAGCCTTAGCTGCTAGGTGTTAGGGCTTTGCAGGACCATTTAAATACAATAGTCCCCGGACCATTAAAATACAACAATCCCAACGCCGGACTATTTAAATTCAACAGTCCTTGCACAGGACTAGTCCTCATGCGGGACCATCTGAATATAATATTCCCCACGCGGGACTAGTCCCCCCACACAGGACCATCTAAATACGATAGCAGGCGGGACTAGTCCTTGTGTAGGACCATTTAAATACAATCGCAAGCGGGACTAGTCCTTGCACGGGACTATCTAAATACAATAGTCCTTTACAATAATAAATAAATAGTAAATACTAGTCCTTACGTAGGACTGTTAGGAAATTCGTAAGCCTCATGGCGCGGTCACCCTCCTCTATCAGGTTTTTATGCCTCGGAATTCCTGAAAAGTGCTGTAAAATTGCCAAAAAGTAGGCAAAAATCACAGAAAACCGGTTAAAAATGGGCCTGCAGGACTAGGACTGTTAGGAAATTCGTAACCCCTCATGGCACAGTCACCCTCCTCCATCAGGTTTTTATGCCTCGGAATTCCTGAAAAGTGCTGTAAAATTGCCAAAAAGTAGGCAAAAATCACAGAAAACTGGTTAAAAATGGGTCTGCGGGTCTAGGACTGTTATGAAATTCATATCTCCTTATGGCGCAGTCACCCTCCTCTATCAATTTTTTTGTGCCCCGGAATTCCTGAAAAGTGCTGTAAAATTGCCAAAAAGTAGGCAAAAATCACCGAAAACCGGTTAAAATAGGTCTATAGGACTGTTAGGAAATTCATACCCCTCACACCCCCTCATGGCGCAGTCACCTTCCTCTATTAGGTTTTTATGCCTTGGAATTCCTGAAAAGTGCTGTAAAATTGCCAAAAAGTAGGAGAAAATCACAGAAACCCGGTTAAAAATCGGCCTGTAGGACTGTTAGGAAATTCGTACCCCTCGTACCCCCTCATGACCCAGAATCGGCCCCTCCTTACTACTACTTATTGGTCAAACCTATAGTAAAATTCCAAAACAACTTATAAGAGATAATGCGAATTTGTTGATAATATTCAAGCAAGATGAAACAAATTTGAAACATATATATAACGATCATGTGAATGCCGACATGACATTTGATAAATTTAAAGAGATGTGCGGCAAAGCATGGGCTGAAAAGTATGGATTTCTTGTTATTATGAAAGATGAAGCTATAAAAGATGGAAGGTATCGAATAGGGTTAGATAAATTTGTATTAATCCATTAAATGAATAGCGGTATGTCTAGTAATGAATGAGACTTCATAGTGTAAACATGGGAAATCAAGAAAAACTATTGAAAGAAATAAAATCACTCAGTGATTCTATTAGGATAAAAAAAACCGTGCATTAAGGATGGGTATAAGCGAAAGAGAAGAATTTTTAGAGACTACATTTAAACCTATTACAGAACCTTTAAAACAAATATCAGAAACCATTAGTAAACCTCGTTATGAAGGAGATGTTTTACTACCAGTTTCTAAACAAGAAGTGCAAGCATTAAAAAAAGAAGACAATGATGATTCATATACAAGCGCTAGTGACCAAGAAGAAACAAAAGAAGAAGAACCTATTGTTGAAAAGGAATAAGAACAGCCAATACCTGAAGCAGAACAATCTATTCCAAATTTAACTCAATTGAGTAGCGATATATTACAACACGGACCTTTGGGAAGAAAATATATATTGAAAATGCTACATGATATAAAATCAAACCCTAATTTAAGTAAATCACACATATACGGAGCAAGAATTGATGGGAATGAATTGAAAATAGGTGATTCAAAACTTAAAATAACTGAAGTCGATTATATCATTATTGGTGAGCATAAATATAAGGGAACAAAAGGATTATATGAATTAATTTTTAAAAACATACCATTGAGATATTCCACCAAAGATTTAAATACTTTTAAGGAAATTTTACAAAATACTAATGCACATAAAAGGAATTACTCAAAGGATGCAATAATTAATCGTTCACGCGCAACAAAATATAACATTGTTATAAAAAAGTTGTTTCCCCCACGAAAACTACCAACATTACGTACCGCACCAGCAGTAAAACAACCGCTAAAAAGAAAATCTTTATCACTTATGGATTTATCACTTCTTGAACAACATGGTAAAAAGAGTAAAGGAGATACTTCAACATCTGGCAAAGGACTGATGAAAAATCTGTACAATACCAATGTAATTTATTATAAAGACATTAATAAATTAGTTGACAGAATGAGACTATTACATGAAGCTATGGAAGCCGGTCATACAGGTTTAAATAATGAATGGGTGGCTCTAGTTGATGAACTCAGAAGTCGAGGTGTCGTCGTATAATTGTCCGCAGATATAAAAGAACGGCAAGCATATAATGTATCATTTTTAACATGAGCGTTGACAAGTTTGGACGGTACTCCGCGTTAGGAGTGCAAGTTGGAGAAGACAGAAAAAGAAGTGGATTGCCGCAAACACCTGAAGGTGACTATAACATAAGTAATAAACGTTTAAAACTAGTTAAAGATCCAGAAGAAGATACTGATGGAGCAAATTTAAAGACAGTAAAAGAAGCTACTTCAACATCATTAAAATTACTTAAGGATACTTACGATGTTAAATCACATAGAATAATTAATGTTGGTAAACCAACTGACAGTTCCGATGCAATTACTAAAGAGTATTTATCATCTGAACTTTCAAACACTTTAAAATTGCAGTGGGGTAACAATTTAAAAGATGGACAAACATGTGATGCTGGAAATCATAGGATAACCAATGTGGCAAATCCAAAAAATGATAAAGATTCAGTTAATAAAGAATATTTACATTCTATAATACCGGAAAAGACTCAACGAGGATTTTCTTTTTATAAGTTTATTATAAATGACATTGGATACCCAAAGGAAGACGGTGATGCTGTAAACCTGAAATACATCAAGGACAACTGTATTTTACAAGATGCTAATGAAATAGATTGTCATGGAAAAGCATTGTCAAATGTAAAATTTGGTTCTCAACCAAAAGACGCTGTTACTATGGAACAATTATCTAAAGAATTAAAAAGGGGAACATCAAATTTTGTAAAACATGAAGATGCCGTGCTAAAGCGAGGAAATACATTTATACATGGAAATGAAAAGTTTGATTTAATGCAAGGAAGTAATGATAAATGGGATGCGGGAGGTAAAAGAATAACAAATGGAAGATTTGGTGAAAAAAGTTCGGATGTACCTTTAATGGCACAAACATTAATTGCGGGCGGTCCTTTATTAGGCACATATGAAGGTCATAATAGAAGAATAAAAAATATAATACCTGGTTATGAAGAAAATGATTGTGTTACAGTGAAACAAACAATAACTTGGGATAAACGCAATGGAACCAAATTTGATGCTAAAATGAAGAAAATAATTAATATTTTACCAGGTGAAGATTTTAATGATGCTGCTACTATTGGACAAGTTATAACAACATCAAAAAATGATTCAACCGCTTACACATGTAATGATAAACGTATTATGCAGTTACACGATCCTCAACATCCAAAAGATGCTGTAACTTTAGATTGTTTAATAAGAATAGTGGGCAATTTACTTATTGATACCCACAATCATATAGCTAGTACAACAAGTCATGTAATGATTCAACCCGATGAACGAGAAGCATGGATTAAAAATAGAATCATAAATCAATATATAATTAATTTGAATAATTAATTATTTAAATATAAAAATTGTGCATAAGTTATTCATTTATGTAAAGCATCTCGTTGAGTAAACACGCCGGTTATATATAAAACAACATAATGAAGATAGCACAGCTCAGTCGTCGTCAAGTCAGCGGCAAGAAAGGACGTGGTATAACATCGGCTGCGTTATCCCTTCTCAAACGAATTCCTGTTGGTGCTGTTGTAAATCGGGCAATAGACGCTCTACCATACGAATTTCATCTGCCCGGAGGTTATCAATATTGCGGACCCGGAACTAAATTGGCAAAACGTTTAGCAAGAGGGGATCCTGGAATTAATAAATTGGATCAAGCTTGCAAAGAACACGATATAGCGTATTCCAAGTTTGCTGATTCAACAAATAGATCAATAGCAGACAGAGCGCTAGCAGAAAAAGCTTGGCAAAGAGTTAAATAAAGTGACGCAAGTATTGCAGAAAAAGCAGCCGCTTGGGCAGTAACTACAGCTATGAAGGCAAAAACAAAATTTGGTGGCGGAAAACGTCGAAGAGGAAGACCTGCAAAGAAAAGAGCTCCTTAAAGAGGTGGAAACATTAAAAAGAGACGTCGTAGAACTCGTAAAACAAAGACAAAGAAGACTTCCGTTTGGTCAATGGTAAAAAACGGAGCAGGTCTATACCTAAGACCATACCGTGTGTACTAAATAAGAAAAATCAATTGATAATTCCAAAGAAAGCCTTAACAAATCATCAATTATCAAATTATGTAAAATGTTTGAAGATACCATTTTTTAGGGGAGTTTTTATGAAAGACGCATTACCAAAAAACATATGGAAAAATGAAACTGGAATAGTAAATTTAGATTCCTCCTATGGTCCAGGAACTCATTGGGTATGCTATAAAAAACTTGGACAAAGCGTTTATTATTTTGACAGTTTTGGCAATTTACCACCACCTAAAGAACTTCAACACTATTTTAGAAACTCTAAGAATATATTTTACAATTATAAAAGAGAACAACCTAACAATACAGAAATATGCGGACATTTATGTTTGGAGTTTTTAGCAAAAAGTGTCAGTCAGCTTTAAGATGTCATCGTACACAGTGTCACTGAGCGGAAATTCATCTACATTAAAAAGTACTCTTTTCCCAGCATTGCGTCTATCTCAAGATAGATTATGGGAAGCGGCATTATTAGATTTCACTATGTACAATTCGATTCCCAACATTATAGAGGGTAAAAACAATTTACTACATTATTATGAAAGTAAAGATGAAAAAGGAAATTATTCAGGATTAAAAATAATCACCTTGTCTACGGGAGCATATGAAATAGATGATATAAACCAGCTATTACAGAAGCAGCTAGGAGAACAAAATATCTGTATAAAAGGAAACAACAATACTTTAAAAGCGGAAATTACCTCAAAATATTATATAGATTTAAGTTTAGAAAATTCAATCGGTAGTTTACTCGGATTTTCAGATAAGAAAAGAAAAATTTTAGATCCCGGAACTACTCATACCGGTGATACCACAGTAACAATATTAAAGGTTAATAGTATTGATATAACATGCAATATTATACACGGATCGTATAGAGATGGGGTAAACCAACATATTTTACATACATTTTATCCAACAGTTGCTCCTGGTTTTAAAATAGTTGAGAAGCCACAAAACCTTATATACCTACCATTAAACACCAGTTTTATTTCAGACATCGTACTGAACATATCAGATCAGGACGGTAATAGTGTTGACTTTAGAAAAGAAACAATTACAATACGGTTACACATAAAAGCGGTAACTTAAGTATAACATGGGATTAACATTTAAACCACAACGGAAAAGCCAGGAGCTCAGTAGCTCTTCAACATTGGACGAGTTAACACCGGACAACATACGTTTCCTACAAAAAATTGGGTTAAAACTAAATTACGATGGACATTCTGGATATATCTCAAGGACCGACGTTCGACGAAACCCTATGGGAGAAGGAATATCACACACACAACCCTTACACTTCATCAAAATTAAACAATAATGATGAAATAAGGATTCCCATTCAACAACAAGATATTTACACATTACCCTGTGAGAGTTATTTATATATTGAGGGACAAGTATTAAAATTGGATGGAAAAACCGGTTCGTCTGTTCCTTTTATAAATAACCCAATGGCATATCTTTTTGACGAAATAAGATATGAAATATCAGGAGTGACAGTTGATTCAACAAAAAAGGTTGGTATAACAACAACACTAAAAGGATTAACATCATTAACACCGCATGAAAAGAATTCAATAGTCACCGCCGGATGGGTTACCCCCGATAAAGACAGCATAACACCAAATTCCAATGGTCATTTTGATTTTCACATACCTTTACGATTGCTTTTGGGATTCGCTGAAGATTACAAAAGAATAATAATAAATGTCAAACAAGAATTGGTATTACTCAGATCTTCAACTAACAAGGACTTAATACTAGCAGCAAGTGGCACTGAAGAAAGTAAACTAGAATGGCAGCTACAATTAAATAAAATCGTGTGGAGAGTACCTCATGTAAGATTAGCCGATGAACATAGAATCGTATTGTTAAGAAAGTTAAAATCTGACCGTGATATTGTAATGCCGTTTAGAAGTTGGGAATTCCATGAATACCCCATATTACCTCAAACAGAACGACAAACATGGACTGTTAAAACATCTACTTATTTGGAACGAGCAAGGTACATAATACTAGGTTTTCAAACCAATCGAAAAGATGTTATAACCGCACACGCAGGTCAATTTGACCATTGCAATATAAAGAATTGCAAAGTTTTTCTAAACTCTCAATTCTTTCCTTATGACAATTTAAATATCATGTTTAGCAAAAAACGTTATTCCATCTTATACGATATGTATGCAAGATTTCAATCGTCATATTATGGAAAAACTAATACACCACTGTTATCACCTGAACAGTATTATTCAAAAGCCCCAATAATCGTTATCGATTGCTCAAAGCAAAATGAATCAGTAAAATCGTCAAGTGTGGATATAAAAATCGAAATGGAATTTGAAGATAAAATACCAGAAGGTACTTCGGCATATTGTCTCATTTTACATGACAAAATAGTAACGTACACTCCACTAACTGGAATAGTTAAAAATGTGTTATAAAAAACGGTTTTTAGGTGGGGGGCAATTGTTATAAAAGGAGGAAAACTAAGTAAAAATTTCATTATTTGTTTGACCATCCTATGGGAAACATCGTTAGCAAAATGAGTTCACTTAATGCAGATACTAACGAAGAAGAAACTACACCACTTATAGCCGACAACAGTTCCGATATAGAAAAACAAATTGAACAAGAAATGGATGAGTTCCTCAAGTTTAAACATAAGAAAAAAGAAGAGGAAGTTGAAAAAGGAATTAAAAAAAGAAAAGTCGATGACATTATTTCCACCAATATTTTAGCAGAGGTATTTCTTAGAATCTACTATCCCATCTCATCATGTATGACAAAAAGCGTATCTGCCGGAGTAATAAAATCATTGGAGTATTCACCAACTATTATTTTGAATCATGGATCTAAAATGGTGTTTTTCTCTGAAATTTCCTGGGAATCTTTTATGAAGCATATACATCTTTTAGAATGTTATTTGAGTAACAATACATATGGAAGAAGAACAAAATTAAGTTTGCTAGAATCAAATATTGAAATCGATATAGTAAAACATCGAGGTGGACAAATTGTTCGTTTTAGAGATTTAACTAAACATGACATAAAAATACACCTTACAAAAGATGAATTCTACACCCTCAGCTGTGCTACAGGTCCTATCACGAGATATTTAAAACAACTAATTTTTTCAAGCGCAATCATAAAGGAATATTTAACCGATACATTGGATAGACAACCGTATATACCAATCCTATACGGTCCCGTAGATACTTCCATTTTCAATAGAATACCTCACGAAGTTGATATGTGGAGACAGTTGCACAACTATCAGACTAACTTCGGTATAGATGAAGAAGCACAAGAAATGAATGAAGAAGCATCTTGCAGCAACCAACTTACAGTATAAAAAGACGTCCTCCATAATTTTACAAACAGTCCATTATCAACCTTTGTCATGAATAAACAAGTTTCATTTTCAAACCAATACCAAATAATGGAGGTGAAACGAGGTATAATTGAATTTCAAGCGTTTCGCGGTAACGACGGACATTTTATCATTAAAGAGTTAGTTATTCTAGACATGAACACATCTGTAGTTTATCACTATTTATTCCAACTCCCTATACAGTTCAACAGATTAACTACTAAAGCAAGAGTGACAAACAAATGGTTGATGAAACATTTTCACAACTTGAGATGGGATGAACGTTTTATCCACTACAGTATGGTGCCACACATAATGAATCATTACTGTAAGGAATTTAAAATTATCTACACAAAGGGATTGGAAAAAACCGCTTGGATACAAGCATTTACAAACCATGAAGTGATAAATGTGCAAGTGGATAGAGATTTTCAGTGTCACTTTGCCAACATTTGTATCTCTACCAAAAACTTTAAACATCGGCAGTCCCAATGCGCTTTAAAGAACGCTTATCGTTTGAATGCGTATCTACAACAGAATGGTGGGGGGTGGGAAGGATATAAAAGCGACAACGCAACCATGACCCAGCATGAGTATTACTCTAGCCTCCGAACAGTCAACACCTCCCACACAGATTCGCAAGACTAAGAATAATATCAACAATAAATAAGAAGAAGAAGAAAAAGTAAAGATGACGTCACAAACATTTTTACAATCTCTTGTTGATCAATTTAACAAACATTCAAAATCTACCGTCTTACCGACTAAAAGATGTTCAGAATTAAAAGAAGAAAAACATTATGTTATCCACACCATTAAGAAGATGGAAACTAGTGTTGGGGACGCCATCAACGTTACACTGAGTGAAGCACCCTACACACCCGGTGATGAACCAAAATTTCAAACATTTCTTCCCAAGCGATTCGTGCACCTCCTGCAAAACGAAGATCTACGCCTTATCCACCCCGGCTCTCTGTACTTGGCATCCCATGGTCCAAGCGGAAGCAATTCAACAGAACTTACACTTCACGTCATGCCTACTGCCAACAACTAATTTATTATTTGTAATACTTTTGTACACCTTTGTGAATTATTTTAAAAATAAATAAAAATAAATAAAAATAAAAAGCAATATATCACTATGTGTTTTTGCACATGGTGATATATTGCTTTTTAAAAAAATAATTTTAGATGACCTTGATCTAGTTACAAAAACTATATAAATGGAGTAATTTTCAAGGGGATTTCCTCAGTCTACAATTGACTTCCGTGCTGTACACATCTCCCTTGGTTGTCCAATTATTATAAACGACAGCATGTCTCTCAAAATCAAATGCGCATCATACGATACCTCCACCATCACAACTTTTGAACAACTCGACAATTTCGCTAATGAATTGCGAGTACTTCTCGCAGGCGGTTATCACTTAAATGCCGATGTTTATGTTACAAATAAGAAGATGTTTTCAAAACAAAACTACTGCGATGATGAAGTGTACTTTTCCACACAAACGGCAACAACATCCAGCCCTTCTACTCAAAATAATGTTAAATTCCACAAATACTACTAATGTTAAATTACAATAACAATACTCCATCAACTTGAGGCTTCGCTATAAAAAGGCTATTCAACCCAGACTAAATCATCATTTGCTTTTTGACAACCGCAGCGATAACAACTACAACTACTATGCTGTACCGAATGATGATTGAATTTAATGGTAAAATATTTGGAAAGGACTATCAAACGGTAGAAGAGATGAGCTCCGATCTTGATGTATTAACTAAAGAAGGCTTCCAACCAAAGTTAATTCTAAAATTTCCAGAAGTACATCCACTATCCACTGAAGATCTCGTCGCAATGGCTAGAGCAAAAAAACAAGAACATGAAGTAAATATTAAAAAGGAGAAAGAAGAAAAAAAATGAATAAGCTATATCTTAAGTGTGCAACTATTAAATATTTGTACCCCATTCTTTTTTAAAACTCCATTTAATTGACCTTGAAATTACCCCCACCACTTTTTTCTTTTAATAAAACTCTCTATTCTATACTATACACCTTCATTTCCCAACTCCACTTAGAACCGTCAACATGGAAAAGAAAAAAGAAGACTACAAACCACGCTACTGTTGTGAACAAAAATGTACCGATATAGGAAAATGGATGGTAGACGGATTAGCTTGTAGAAAATGTGAATTCTTCGGATCCTGTTACTGCAAATGCAAAACAAAACAACTACCACCACCAGAATTGCAAACCTTCAAAATTTATAAATCAAGATACTTCCACACTTGCTGTCCCCAGAGATGTTTCAAATTTCACCCAGAAAGACTTTTTAATTGCCGAAAGTGTGATGCATATTATAAAGACGGCTTTTGTACATGCATCAAAAATTTGTGCAAATATAGATCAGATTGGTCTTCTGATCCTATTCAAGCTTCAGATGTATAGCTGTAGTCACTGACTGCAGCTCTTTTTTAAAATTTCAATTAGTTAACCTTGAGATTATCCCCACCACTTATTTTACAATATATATATATTCTATATACCCTTTAACACACTTCTCATTTACACTACATTGCTTGGACTAACACCAACATGGGTGACGGATTTATTTCTTTTGAACATTTAATTACCAAAAGAGATGAGATGGAAACTCTATTTCACAACTTACTCACACTTATGGATAGGTATTCTTAAAGATGGATCAACATCAAAGTAAAATATGTAGATCCTACCAGAATATTTTCATCATTATCATCATCTTCCAACAGTGCAGGGGAAGAAGAAGAACCAACTTATGGTATTACAATTATTGAATTAAACAGCGAGGAACAAGACAATCAAATTCAAATTATAAATAAACTTAATATTTAGTTTACAAAAGTGATTGGTATTTCTATTCTATATTAAAGCTATTATTATTTTATTTTTATACACTTCCCACAACCTACCCGGACGGCGTTTCGCGGCGAACTGCGGTAACCGAAGTTCTCTCACTTCTCGTTTTGGATTACCCCCACTCTTTTTCTTCCCCCCACCACTATTCCCCGTTTCCATATAAGCGACCGCCTTACCGCCGCCACCATTTGTTTGCCTACCGCCGAACAATGAACCAGCCTCAATTAGCAAAGAATACTACTACTTTTGCAGTAACTTCGCAACAAGATTTACGGGATATTTTTCAAACTTTAACCGATGTTGTAAACACGCCAAACAACACAGTTACTATTACTGTTGAAATTACCTACAATTGTCCAGAGTGTGAAAGGATGTAAAGCGAGAATGTTGAAGAATTAGAAATGCCAAACAACAGTCCTTCATCCGCCCACGATTCAACACCAGACGATGAAAGCTAGTCCTACACAAATGTTCTTTTTCAATCCCCCACCACTTTATATTAAATATATATCCTCCCCTTATTTGCTCTCCTCATTTCATCGCCTACTTTTACACCATCTACACCGCTCCTCTCCAACCTGTACACAAACATGATGGACAGCTTTTCAATCACATCACAATTGGAAGACGATAAATTAAAACTCGAAATTAACAGAATACAATTGGAAGCACAAAATCAAGAAGAAATGATCCGGCTGTTAAAACTCTTCAAATGCGTACTGTGGTTGGTATGCCTCTATCTGCTCATCGCCATCACCATCGGCATTTACCAGACCGTCACCGCCAAACATCGCTTGGACACCACTTCAAATAAAAATTCTACTTGGCTTTCCTAAAATAAATTATTAATTCCCACAGCCCCGCACCCCCCATCCGCTCCCGCCACACTCCCGCCCGCCCCACTCGTCCCCAGACTCCCCACCTTTTTTTAAAACCCCCTCCAAATGACCTTGACACACTTACCAACCCCTCCCCAAACCCCCTAAATCACCCCCAAATCAACAACACACACCTGCCAGTTACAACCGCTGACCTTGACCTGTGCCAGGACCGGCTAATCCCTTCTACTGGTGAATGCAAGTATAATACTACTAGCCTACATAAACTTAAGTGGATTTATAAATTTTGCTTATATCAGGTTTACTTACGTGTTTATAGATTCTTTCGTTGATTACAGTTCAACCAAAGAATCTAAAATAAATAAAGACAAAGTAGGGATCAAGACATACAACCAGGTGTTTCGCTATGCACCAGGTGTTCTATTTCACATATGAAACCATCAATATCATCACCAGTATTATACCCTGTTCAAATTAAATGTGCAGTCAAAACGCAGATTTCAATCCCCCACTTTTCCCCGTTCCTCCCGCTGCCAAGAATCCAACCAATCAGAATCATTGAGAATAACTACAGCAGCTGTTTAATATCTCATGTCACTTTATGCCAATTTTTTTATATTTCGTAAACAAATATTCTAATTTTTTCGTTTAAGATGTAAGAAGAAGAGCTTCCATCGGCAAGTACGGGAGTAACACGATCATCAGCGCTATTTTATCCTCTGATTTTAACGGTGAAATTAAAATAACATATGATTATGATGAAGATTGGGAAATTCAGGAAGGTATTGATAGAATTTTTCTTTTGGTGGTAAGAAAAATCTGTCTCTCGACCGCACATATATTTTGAACGGGGTATACAGATGGCTCGGTGTATCTGTGCTCATGGCTTTTGAGAAAAAGAGATGGACTGATGGAGGCGGGGTTACTTTTCTAAAAACATAGGTCTGTCGTACTATGTCATCATCAAGATAAAAAAATGTTGTATTTGATCTGACAAAACGAAAATGAAATCAATTTTAGAAAATATTCATCGAAAGGCATAAGCACAGATACACCGAGCCATCTGTGGTAAATGTTATGTCTCATGTGCAAAAGAACACCTCGTGCATGGAGGGCGTTGAATGTCTTGACCGATGCCTTCTCTTAATTATTTTAGATTCGTCGAGTTCAACTTCTAAATTGAGGAGTAAGTGGAGCCGGCACCGACTGAAGCACATCTGGTTTGCAATCTGCTCTAACACGCCCGCCATTTACAGCGCTAGTCTCGCGGTTGGTATAGCATGGGACACTAGCGCTGATGCGGTCAAAGCTGGAACTAGTTCGCGACCTGAAACGCTGCGTTGCAATGAGAATGAGCAAACAGTTTTGAAAGTTTATAATATTTTTGTGCCCTACAAACAGGTTTTAACAATCTTCCTCAAATGATAATTTATAATCAATTTATTGATGTATTTGTCTATTATAAATCCACTATACTAATGGAAAATATTGATAAATTGCTTTTAAACTCTCGTATTTAACACGGTGAATTAGTTTCCATATGAACATTCCGCTAATTACTATTCTTTCCACCACCTACCATATGGGTTTTCTTCCCACATTTACTTCTTTCTGCAAGGTTCCGGACTATGACTTTCTATAAGTCTAGTCAATCGGAGCCTAATCTATCTAATAGAGAACAATTTAAATGCAATAAATGGCGTCAGGTGAACCGGCCGTACCCAATCCAATTCAGGTACGGCTGAAAATATATGCCCCTTGCTCTAGTTTAAATATGTGGTTTATTTTTCATGTAGCAAGTAACAGAATAACTGAATGGTATTATACAAATAATTTATCAGTCATTAAATATTACTTAATATTTATTGATTATGACCATTTAGAAAGTAAATCAAAGTAACAGGAAAAAACAACCAAGCAGTAATTGATATTACATTTTAAAACAAAAGAATTAGTAACAATAATTAAATCAGCTGTTAACAGGGCCGGTCCGAGGGCCATGCGGCCGCATGGGGCGAGGGCCTGGGAGGGGCGCCGTTAAAAAATTGACGATGATTTTCTGTACGAGTCTAGCCGAGGTTAAAAGATAAGTGTATGAGAGCATTTAAACCCTGCCTAGCAACCAGAAACACAAGAAGTACATCTCGCTAGGTTATTTGAGGTTATGTTTTGTATGTAATGAACAAAAAAATTTTTCACTTGTTTAGAATTTATTGAATTGTGTAGTGTGATGAAAAATATAGTTCGCAACTCGGCCAAAAATGTTTTGCCTGCTCTCGATCGTTTCAAGTTCTCGACTTCGTCTGGAACTTGAAACACGATCTCGAAGCCGGCAAACCCCCATTTTCGGCCCTTGTAACGAAATATACTTTCCCCCATGCATAAAACAGAAAGTTTTGTAAAATTTTTAAATTCTTTATACTTTTTTCACCTAATTAAATAACTTTAACTAGGTAATGTAATGATATTTTGAAAACCAACGAAAAAACTATATGTACAATATTCTGTTAATAATTAAAATCCTTACTTCCATTGGCGATCATTTAATTGCATTATTCAAATAATAGGGTATAATAGGGTATAATAGGGTATTAAGTATGTAAGCCTTAGCCTACACCTTCAAATTTAATGGTTTCATAATCTTTAGTTTTCTTAACTGAAATGACCTCTTTGACTCATAATATATTTGATTTAAAATTAAAACTTTTCAAAAAAGTATTATTGGCAAACCTTAAAATACTATTATCATATCAAGGCACTGGTGGTGGTGGTATTTTGTTAGACCATACCGTTTCGAATACCGGTTTCAAATTAGCATATGTATCACAGTTAAATAAATAATACTAGTGGCTTGTAGGGGCAAAGGCCCCTAAAAATCGAAATGGTGATGTCTCCAAAAATAAGTTTCAATTTATCACCTCCTTGCAGTATTACTCTATTTTTCCCAAGCTGTAGAGTGAATTTACACATTTGGGTTTTCTAATAAAATATTTCCTAATCTTGACCAAACTTTTGGCGGTGTCTAATCAATAATTTACAAATACATTTCCCCTGTATTAAAGTACAGCAGTCTATTTTGTGGGGAAAAAAGAAAAATTATTGCACTATTTATACTACTGGACGCGGTAAAAATAGTTTTAACCTTTAACATGTTCATGATAAGTTGTAACTCAAGTAAATAAAATACAACTATTATAGTTGTACACAACATTATAGTTCACTAAAACATACGCCCATTAATACTTTACACTCCTTCACCCTGGACCCCTGTGCCCTCCATTCCCTCATGCGCCCATGCCTCCACTCACCTCTCCTGACCGGTGTTTCCTGAACACCCTATGCCCCCAGGGCCCAAGTACCCCCCATGCCAACGTACCCCATTGCCCCCTCATGCCCCTATGCTCCCAATTCTCCCATCCTCACATGCCCGCAGTTCTTCCCCAGGTTCTTCTCTATGTTCATCATTCCTCCCCAATGCCCCCCTATTCCCAACCACTTTCCGTGCCACCGACATCTCTAGTACCCCTTGTGCCCTTATTCCCACCATTCCTCCATATGCCCTCTATATCTCCATGCCCCCTAACCCCAGTGCCCCCGACAATCCTCTTGACCCCATGCCCCCGTACCACGGGCACCCCCGTGCCCACATACCTACCCTTCTTCCCCATGTCCCCATGCCCTCTATGTTCCCAAGCCTCCTCCGTGCTCCAATGCCCATCTGCCCCCTGTTCCTCGTGCCACCGACGCCCCTAATGCCCATTGTGCCTTTCCACCCCCGCGCCACCACCTACCCCGAGCCCCCTAAGTTTCCGTGCCCCCATGCCCGACGTTGATCCCCGTGGCGCCCGTGACCCCCATGCCACCTACCCCTTCTGACGTCGATTCCCCTAGTGCTCCGTGTGAACCCGCACCCCCCCCCCCCACCGCCACACGCCCCAGTGCATCCCAATGCCTCCCCAGAGTGATCCGTATGCCCCGCACTCCTTTACCCTCCATGCTCCCGTGCTATCATGCTTGCTGTTCCTCCCTGTGCCCCTGCCTCCAAAGTGCCCCTCATGTCTCCCTGTCTCCAGTGCCACCGACACCCTTCGGGCCCCCATATCCCAGCACCCCTGTGCTCCCCACGGTCCCGTGCTGCCATCCCCGCCGTCCCTCTCCGCACCTCTGTGCCCTCCTGTGCCGCCAGCCGTGCCCCCTATTTCCCCCATGTCCCCCCTGTGCCCTGTACCTACTTTTTTATAGTGCATTGTCAATTTTTAAAAGTTATAAGCATACGGTTATCTTAACTCAAAATATCTGCTCAATAATCAGCTGAGTTTATGATAAAACACTGGAACATCTGTTTAATAACACGTGTAGATATAAAGATCGTTTTCCCATTAGATTAACATTGGAACTTCAAGGTCCAATGGGGCGAATCCCAGGTAACTTTTGATAATTCTGGTATTTTTCCTTGCGTCCTTGGCTCTCAAGCTTTAAAATGAGCCACCATACGTTACCCTATCTTTCTTCTAACTCGAGATATTTCGTGGGGACCGATTCGCTTACGGAATTATATATACATTGAACTGTAGTCCAGGCTCTAAACAGGTTGAGCATGCACTAAAGGTCTAACGAAATTTGACTTTTGATCTTTTGATTATTGTTGGGAACATTTAGTAGATGTAAAAAAACGATGTTGCCACATTTCCAGAGTGGGCACTACACGGGGGACGCCCCCTAAGTCGTAGAGGGAACTGTATTGGCCTAAGGGCTTCGAATGTAGATTCAAATGCCACAAACCCGATCTCTAAAATTCGAATACAACACAAGTTATTGCATTTTGAAATTTCGATAATCTGCTTTTATGCAAAGTTGGACTGCATGCCATTTCTGTCTCAAACGTTAATTTCAGGTCGAGTTGGCCACATTGTTTTCAAATCTATTTACATTCTATCTATCTCCTCTTTATAAAGATCCTAAAAATTAGGTAAAATGTTTGATCTTAAGTCTTCATTTGCCATCTTCGATTGCTGTCGGAAATATTATGATAACATTATAATTTTCAGCCCAATTTGGGACAGCCCATTATATTTTTTGTGAAATATTTATTGTAAGCTTTAGGATCGAGTTTAACAGAAAGCAATGCCGCAAAGCCGACCTCAAATGAACGATCGTGTCAGAAATGGCAGGCAGTCAAACTTTGCGTAAAAATCATTTTGCCGAAATTTCAAAACGCAATAACTAGCGTTATATTCGACCTTTAGAGGTCGGGTTTGTGGCATTTGAATCTACATTCAAAGACCTTTAAAATGATATTCAACATGACATAGGTCAATACAGTTTCCTCTACGACTTCCTCTAGTGGGCGTCCCCATGTTGTGCCCATTTTGGAAATGTGGCAACATCGATTTTTTACACCTACATGACATTTTGCCACAAAATGAAAAACTGTTTAGGTTTTCTAGAGTTACAAAGGGAGCACAGGTGTATATGTAATTTTTTCTTCAAAAGTTGTAGGCTTTTAATTGAGATGAACCAGTTTGACTAGTGCTTTGATAATCCAGGAAATCGTGATAATATCCAGGTCAGTAAGGAGGGTTCTCAGAATCAGAATCAGAATCAGAATCAGAATCAGAACTTTATTGTCTTTAAGCTCATAGATACAAGCAATCGACATTGTCAACTTAATCTACATGATACATGCACTACACATAGTCATTGGATAAATAATTAGTGTAACTTTGTGGTTTTACAAAGGCTGATGCTAATAAATAGTTTAAACACTTTTTTAAATTCAAGACGAAATAACAGATATATATTAAAAAAAAGAAACATGGTCAGTAGTAAGAAACAAACTTCCTAAAATATAAAATTATTAATAATAAAAATAATGTGTTCTTAAGACTAAATGGCACTGATTATACAACCAAAGTGTTGCTAGATAACTCTAGGAACTCACTAATGTGGTAAAATGGGTTTTTTAAAAGCCAGTCATGTAGCCTACTTCTGAATTCCTTAAGAGGTAGCAACTGAACATTTTTAGGCAGCATATTAAACATTTTAATCCCCATTAAAACGTAACTGTTTTGCACTTTACTCAGTCGTGAAAAAGGAATATCTAGCTGTGAACTTTGCCTTGTTGGAATGGAATGAATTCCACTTCGTTGCATGTAATTGTTCCGGTTATTAAAAGTATAAAGAAGGACATTAAAAATGTAAAGGTTGATTATTGTTAAAATTTCTAATTTTATGAACAAAGGCCTACAATGATCTTTATAATTGGCTTTAGCTAATATTCTAATTACCTTTTTTTGTATTTGTAAAACCTCAGTTACTTTTGTGCTGTTTCCCCAAAAAATTACCCCATAGTTAATTAAAGATTGAAAAAGGGCAAAGTATGCTGTTTTTGCATAATGAGATGGAACACAGTTAACAAGGCGCCTCAGCAAATAGACTACCCTTGAGAGTCTAGTGTTGAGCTGTTCAATGTGTGGAGCCCACAAAAGCTTCTGATCCAAGACCACACCTAGGAATTTGACATAATCACAAGATGTTACATGAGCTGGTATTGAACGAAGGCTAAAAATTATTGTTTGGGTTTTATCTCTATTTAACAGGAAACTATTTGAGGCAAACCAAGATGAAGCTGAGTTAATTATTTCATGAACATTACTTTCAAGAAGTTCAAAGTTATTATTACATGACAAAAAATTTGCATCATCTGCATACAAATACGATTCTGCTTTAGAAATATTACAAGGCAAATCATTGATTGCAATTAAAAAGAGGGTGGGTCCTAGAACAGAGCCCTGCGGGACGCCGCAGTCAAGTCTGAGTACAGACGACCACCGGCCATCCACACAAACTGCCTGTCTTCGGTTGGAAAGGTATGACCTAAAAAATTCTAAAGCTCTTCCACTGATACCATAGAATTTTAACTTGCCGAGGAGAATGCTGTGGTCCACACAGTCAAAGGCCTTGCTTAGGTCACAGAAAGTTCCCCAAGCAAAGGCCCCGGACTCGAAAGCATGGAGAATGTCTTTCAGCATAGCATCAATGGCACCAGTGGTTGAGTGTCCGGCTCTAAAACCATGTTGAGAATTAGAAAAAAGAGAATGAAATTCAAAGTATTTATTTAACTGTTTTGAGGCAGCATGTTCGATGATTTTACCAATGATGGGCACCAATGAAATAGGTCTAAAACTTGCCGGATTTGACCTATCTCCTTTCTTAAAAACAGGATTTACTTTGGAGATCTTTAATATATCAGGAAAAATGCCTTGAGATAGACAGGAGTTTATGCAGATGGTCAGGGGTTCAACTATGACTCCTGAGATGTCCCTCATTAAACTATTTGACATGCCAAAATAATCCTGACTTTTAGAATTTTTCATGTTTTTCAAAATTGATAAGACATCAGTTTCAGAAACCATACTAAATTCAAAAGAACTATTTGTTACATTATCCCTTGTTAAAAACAAATCATGTGAAACATTGTGATCATCCATTCCTAACTTAATTTCCGATACAGAACTAACAAAATAGTTATTAAAAGTATTTGGGTCAATATTTATCTTCTCTGATTCCACGCTACCTTGGCCAGGACTTAGCTTTTTAATGATACCCCATGCAGTCTTACATTTGTTACTTGAACTCTCTATCACATGTGCATTATAATCTAGTTTAGCTTTCTTTACAGATTTCCTATACTGATTTTTTAAACAGTTATAGTAATTTTTTGCTTGCTCTGATTTTGTTATCTTGAAAACATCATAAGATGCTAACATCCTATTTCTTTCTACCTTTAACTCATCATTATACCATTCTTTTTTATTCTTAAACTTTCTTCTATCAGACTTACAGCATTTAATATTTTTGATTGGACAACATTCATTGAAAAGAGAAATAAATATATTAAAAAACTTATTAAAACATAAATTACTATCATTTAACAGAGGATAAAGTTCTCTACACCACTCAACATTAAATAGACAATGCTTCAGATGACAAATATTCTCCACTGTTAACAATCTAACTGACTTGACATGCATTTGATTGTTATGCACTGAAGCTTGATCTTTATTGGTGTCCGATAAGGTTAATTTAAGCCTAAGTGCATTGTGGTCTGAATATAAAAATGTATCAACGTTACAAGTCACAAGATCATGATTAATATTAGAAAATACATTATCCAAACATGCATCTAGTCGAGTGGGGCATTTATTGTGGCAGTAGAAGTTGAACTGTCTTAACAAATTTACAAAATCTCTAACAGATTTTTTATCTTTTGTTATATCAAATTGAGCATTTATGTCTCCTCCAATAATAATGTTATGGTTAGGCCATTTTGATTGTAAAAAATTCAACAATTTTTCAAGAACATCTAAAAATAAGAGTTCATTACCATCAGGTGTGTGGTATAAGGATACTACTATTAATTTATTATTATCTAATATAACAGCACATGCTTCAAAGTCTTTTTCAATGCAAAAACCAGAGATATCTATGCTGCAACATTGTAAATAATTTGAAACATAAATTAGAGCCCCTCCCCGTTTCATCTGTGGTCTTACATACCAAGCCGAGTTCTGTCACCGAGTTCAAGGTCAAGTGAAAGATAATGCGAGTGGTACAATGACGTTATCACCCTGCCTTTCCAAATTAAATTCTACAAATATCCCATTTTGCGCCAGTTTGTTTTAGTTGCCTTCACCAATTTTTTTTTTTTTTTACAATAAGTTTTGATATTTTATGTGTGAAATTCAGCGTATAAAAATTATTTAGTCAAAAAATATTTCTAGATAAAAAAATAACCTTTTTATTATCTTAACCTTAACCTTTTTATTATCATAGCAAAAATATTTCTAGATAAAAAGGTGTGTGTTTTTTTGCCAAGGAAAACGGTTTCTCTATACAAAAATGTACATTTACTACAAACATGCTTTCGGAAAATCCCCAAACTTGTGCCCCGTAACATAATATTTATCTTATAGGCCTACTTATGTTATAACAAACTAATTTCGAACTTAAAGGTATCTTTTTGTTATTTATCAAATAACACAAAATGAATTAATTGCTAATTTCGTTAAACTAATTTATCTTTGAAAAGAGCATTGCATGATGGTGAAAGTGATTCTTAAATATTTTTAACAATTGTCAACTTCGATCTGATACTTGTACCACCACTTATCAATTCAACTCAATTTGCCACAATTTATGAAGACCATTATTTTGGATTTGTTCAAATTTAAATGCGGCCACATCCAACATCCACAAAGACCTGTAGGATGAGGGTAGGTTTGAACCCCCTTCCCTACCTGGCAATCCCATCGGGACAAGAAGCTTTGTTTTTATTTAAGGAGAGAACGATGTTTTCTAACTCATTGATTAATGATCTCTACCCGCCTAAAATCAACACATGACCTCACTGGATGTGCTGCTGGAAAAATATCGGTTACGAAGTGGTGACATTGAGTGCCAAGCTTCTGGGTTACTATTTAAAAACCAGCCCCACGAATCGGAGTCAATGTCCTCCCTAGATCTCCACCAGCAGTTAGCCTTGATTCTGTTCATGACCCGACTGAGAGCTTTCCTAGTGCCTTTATGTGCTTTAAAGGCTTTAACTTTTCGTTGTTGGATGAACTTTTACCTGTTCAATATCCTTTGTTGGTGGTATGACGACCGGTTTCACATTGTGTCAAATTTAAGATAAAATAACGAATCGTTAAAGCGAGGATCGACCTGACGATGTGACTGTCGTCACGAAACCAGCCGTCATACTACCAACAAATAAGGCTGAAAAGGCTGGAGCCTATAGCGGCTAAATTTTAAAATTTTAGGGTGTAACTTTGTCAGTTTACTAAAAATTGAAAACCGAAGCAGAAACTTCTTTAGGCCCATCTTACAGATTTAAAGTGTATTAATTTGAGGAAATGGAAAGATGTTTATTATTTTCATACGAGTTAACTCTCCGCATAATCTTGTAATACATTTTTCATGTAGGATAATGTTGCAACAACACTCACAGTTTGTATATGCCCAGAAAGCATAGGCGGCTAAAGGGGGGGCTTGGGGGGGCTAAGCCCCCCCAGATTTCCTGGGAATAGTAAAAAATCATATTACATAAAAATAATAATTTATATGACGACTCCGACTGGCGTTTCCAAAATGCAATTTGGCAGCAGAGACTGCATAGATTTGGATGAAAATATAATGTAATTATTGAAGATTGACATACAAATTTCAATAAAATAATAATTACATTAGGAAATTAGCTATTTTCTTGGTTACTTTGTGTTACATTTTCACGGTTAGGCTGCATGATTCGGTACTGAGCAACCAATCTATTTACAGTGGTAATATAGTATTGATAATGTCAATTTCATTCTCCAAAAAGTTCACAATCTATCTGGAACGGTTTTGTATTTTTTTACTCATAACACGGTTGATCATAGGCAATGAATTCATTTTGGTGCCAACTTCATCAGGTTAGCGTTCACCTGGATCGGTCGACTATTAGGCCTTCTGTTTACAAAAACCCCGAACCAGATACATGACATCAGTGAGGGTGAACTTGGCTGTTGTGAGGGTTTAAAGAGTTTAAAGTTGAATAGGCCCAGCAATGAGTAAAAGAACTAGGCCTATCAATTACCCCTTAACTGTCCTTGTCAGACTATTGCAACATTTTTGACATAGTAATTTTAGTAGTTTTTAGTAATTTTCGTCTTGCTCATTTAGGAAAAAATTAATATTTCAGGGGAAATTCATTAAATTAACCATATAAAATATCTAGGCCTATAACCACATTGTTTGGATTGAATATACTTGATGATAAATAAACTCAATGTAGAGTGGTAAATAAAATGTCTTGCGCCTGATCGCACTCGTTTTAGCGAATTTCCCATAGGGAATAAGCTATTACCGTAGGTCTCATGGAAAGACCTAAGCCCGGGACCATGTTACTTTTTCGTTTTGAGGTGCCCAGAGACCAAAAATAATAGTCATTAAAATTTTTATATATATATATATGTATATATATATATATATATATGTATATATATATATATATGTATGTGTCCCTAGACACGATAACTCTCGTAAAAATGGTCCGATCGACACCAAATTTGGTACAGATGTGTAATCCTACGTTTATTCGGATGAGTTCGAAAACCAGACATATCGACCTACCAGAAGGGGTAGTTTTGGGGGGTTTTGTACCCCAAAAATGGGTTTTTTGCATTTTTCATATGTAAATTTTAAAAATTTTAAATTTTTATTTTGACCATTGGATTTAGCTCAAAAAAACACACAATTTAGTATTTTGAAGCTTTGCTCTATCTCCATTGGTTACCGAGATATTACAAAGTCTAAAGACAGTACATTGTCTATTGGGGCTCCAATGTTAATCTTATGGAGAATAAGGATGTGTTAATATTTCACTTATTAACCAATATTTTTGGATGAAACTTAGTATTTAGCTTCATTTGGTTGAGATTGATCCATTTAAGGTAAAAAATCTTGGTTTTTGTACTTATCATGGCAGCAAACCTGCATACTCTTTTCCCATGTTAATCATATGGAGAATAGGCAAACTCTTTTATTTATGCACAGATATTGATGAAACTTACTATATGGCTTTATATGGTCGAAATAAATTTTTTCTATGCTAAAAACCTACTTTTAGTGTCCCCCATGGCAGCATACCTGCATACTCTTTCCCTATATCTTAAGGAGAATAGACATTTATTTCCCTATTTATGAGCACGTGATGAAAGTTTGTTTACAAGTTTAGCTGGTCAAAATTAATATTACTAATTTGGAAATTCGCTGAGTACGCAGGTCTGCTGCGACGGGGGGTATTTTGATTTCCTTTCTTTCCCGTTTTCTGCATTGTATTCAACAGTAACTTAAGTATTCAAGATTTATCAAGATGTTTCCATAGAATCTAGCATAGCATATTTACGAGTTATTTGATGAGAAAGAAATTTTAGATCTTGAATAAAGACCAAATTTTGTAAACAAGATTGGCGTTCCACATTATTCTGTTGCTCTGAATATTTCAATTTAACTATTGTTATTTATAATATCATTCTATAATATGACCACTTTACATTCAAAATTGGATTACATTGCCCTAACTTAATGAGAAAGTTGAAGTCTTATCGATGATGACATCATTGCATTGTGGTTGTGGGGGGGGGGGGGGTGCCAGGTGGGCCAATTATAGAGCAAATACTTCTGAAGCCCTAGCCCCCCCAGAAAATCTGGTCTAGAGCCGCCTATGCCAGAAAGAGGGAACCACACTAGCCTCCCAGTGTATAGATTCGCAACTAGTAATTTCCTTTTTGATTTTGATTGGTCACAAAATAATGACAACAAACGTATGGTTTTGATTTTATAGTAACCTCCCCAATGAAAAATGTGATTTTTTTATGAAGGGAGCAAACAATTTACCGCACTACTTGGCAGGTGGAGCTGTTCTTCCAAACAACCAAAGTACCGCTAACATCAGAATCCAGATTAAAGTGGCTCTAAGTATTCTATTTAAGAATATAAAGCGAGTTGTACTTTTGATACTTTGATGTTGATACATCAAATTAATCTGGTGTTTATTTTAAGATTAACACTCCCCAATATAAGTGACAATAAAAACTATGCATGTGCCTGTCCCTATCTGTTTGGGGGGGGGTGGGGGGGGCAGAAAATGGAGAGCCTACAGGCGGCATATTCCTAAATTTGGCCCTGCCAAAAAAGGGTATTGAACAAGTCAAAGTTTATCCAACAATTTGAAATTTAATATTCAGCAGTAGGAAAATAAATTCTAATTTAACTTTTTAATGAAATCACGGAGATTTCTCCGATCTGGCTTTCAAATAGGCTTTCCTGAGGACCGCCAGGATCCTGAGGATCCTTAAGTCCACCAGTAGACGGGTTTCTCGTTGTATCGGGATTTCTTTCGAGGCATGTACTGTTTACACCCGACGATGGAGTGGAAGTCACTGGTCGTATGATCTTTGAGAGCTCTCAAACCCGAGGATTCTCATTACAAAATCGACTACATGAACAAGGACCTTTTCTAAATGAGTTTCCAATGTTAAAAATTGGCAAACAAATTTTTAACCAAGCGCGCTGTAAACTGAAATTGAGTACTCAAAATAGCGATAGCGCCAGCAGAACGTAGGCTTAAACATATAATGACAAAGAAGGATATATTAGATTTCTTATTTAGTATTGGGCCGTTAAAAAATACCCCTTTAACATAAGTTATATAGCTTATTTGGTAACATTGGAAAGCTTTTCTTCAAGGGGAAATGTTATTTTAAATATTTAAATCCTTTTATTGTCAAGACTTTTTCGTATTAAAAGCAGTTACTGCTACTGTTATTCTACTGGAGATATTTGATTTAATCATATGTTTACAAAAGTAAAAATTTATACTTTAAAAGTGATTAACGTCGTCATGGTATCCTGCTATTTTCAAATTTGTTTACTCGGGATCCAAAATGAGCACTAAAATAGGCGGAGGAAGAAAGTGTTCTTAAATTGATTGTGAAACAAGGTACAGTAATGGAAAAGTGTCATAGGTTATGTTTATTGTAAGTGTAGTGTGTGGACAAGAGAGATTCTTGGCTGGTGACCATCTGCTACGAAGTCAGAATTTATTCTGAAATTATAGGTCATTAGTGTCTTGTGCACGCTCTCAAGGTGGAGTGCGTTACTATGTGACCAAAACTTTCATAACCATTTCGCCCATAAGATATGTCCTTCTTTATGTTTCTGTATTCATTGATTTTATTGCCAAGCCGGGAATAAAATATAAACTATAATTGAACATTTTCACAGTCAATCAAACATTTAATTTGAATAAATTAAAATTATTAATTAAATTACAATTAGTCTTGCTTATATGAACTTACCTCTGAAACATCTTTATAGTTTAGGGCATTAGTAGGGAGGGATAAAATGTTCCTCGTCACTAGTTTGAACTGAAAAACAAATCATTTTAAAGTAAAAATATCTGCTGGAAATCTTAAATAAAAGGTATTTATATTTTAGACAATAAAATAAAGTTAAAATAAATAATTTTAAATTATGTAATGGTGCTTGGAAGTTGAAATAATCCTAAGACTTTCATTAGTTTTATATCCACGTTTAAATAAAGATTGAGCATGTTTTTGAGTAGACACTGGCCAACAAGTCATATTTTTTTTGGCACAATATTTATTTTTCCCATTACCTCTTCTTGTACGAAATCCATTTTTCACAACTGAGCAAACAATTTTTGTCAGGATTTATTATTTAGGCCTAATTTGAATAGCTGTGTAAAAAAACCTCCAGAAAAACCCTTTTGGAAAAGATTTATTTGGTTACAAAAACCTGTATTTATGTATTAGTAATAAATCATTTGCATATTTTCTCAGAAAAAAAACTCATTAGAAAAATATATGTTATTAATTTCTTGAATGTCATTTTTTTTCTACGTGTTAAGAACAAATTAATATTAAGACACATTGTTCGTCAAAACATTATTTGTATTATTTTGTGCCATATTTTCTAAAAGTGTTGTTTTGAAGTACAATATGTCTTATAATTAAAATTTATGTTACCTGCTTTGCTGAAAGGTTGATCGATTCGTTGAAAACATAAAACATTACTAGGTACTCGAAGAGCCTAAAAATATTTCGAATAAAATGATCAATACCCTTATCATGATACATGAAATAGGTATAAGAATAAAACTGATTATATAAAATTATAAGCACAAGGGGTTTTAAGTGGTCATCAACATTCTTTTTTAAGGCATTATCACAATTAATTATTTCCCTTAGTAAGTATACTTCTGTTTTTGAAAATTGTTTTCGTTCAAACATTTTGATGAGGTTTAAAAAGTCTTTCATAAGGGATCCGCGGTTGTGGTATATACAACTGATTAATAGTAAATGCCTTAAACGAGCTAAAACATAAAATACTCTATTTATAACTCTTTGCCACATCAGAGGACTATTTGAAAAATGTATTGATGCAACTACACCTAATGAGGTGTGATAAACCAATGCGATAACAAATAATAGCAAGTTGAACAACTGACGACTAACGAATGGACGAGAAATGAAATGGTCGGACGAAACTAGAGACATGGATCTTCCCATTTTCTCTATAAACTGAAACGAATTTAATTGTTTTAATGAACTCCTTAGAAAATATATCATCTGTAAAATAGTAATAATATGATCAATAAAGAAAATATGACCTCGAAAAATAGATTTGCTATAGTGCCAAATGCACAACTCTATGAAACAGTAAAACGCAATAACATGTTCAAATAAAGTAACCAGACCAACTATCGATAAGAACTTGGATCTCAGGGAACAAATGTCACCAACAAACACATTGGATAATATGATCACACCAAATGTGTGACAAAACACTATTAAAGGACGACAAAATTTTAAGTAACTCATACTCTTGTTGTAAACGTTTTACGGTAACAATAAAGATGATTTATATTACTTTAATTAACTTAATCATTTGTCTTTGAACAGTTATTCAATTTTACGGCATGTAAATTCGAATATAAGCGCTTGATTTAAAGTAATGTGTTATTTTTCTGCGTTATAAAACTGTACTAATAAGAATGATTTGGATATTATTCGTAGCAACCAATTTATCATGCAAATGGTGAAGTTATTTACTCAATTTAGTAATGCCTTCTTGAAAATAATAATACAGTTTATGTGTTTATTTTAGAAATTAGAAAGAGTCTCTGTTTGCGAATGATTACTTTAAAGATGTTCTGTTGAAGTATAATTATTTCGATTCAAGTGACAGCTGTTGCATTATATTTAGTCCCTGTCATTATTTAATTTCTGTTTCAAAGACGAGCTGCTTGGAACCATCTTGCAATCACTTAAAGGAGAATCACCGTGGCTCAGCTTTAAGCACAAAAATGGTTTTTAATGGCAGTTAATGTTAAGTTGACAAATCAACACAAATTTGTTGGGCGCATATTAATATTTTTAAAACTTACCAAAAGTGACTACAATTTCGTATGGGATCTGACAAAAAAAAAAGAAATAATGAGAGTGAGAAATGCTATATTCCTTCTCTACACAGTACCACCTCTAGATTAAAACATAACCAATTTTATTTCTTTGTGAAACTTTTGATTCCGTGAAACATGACTTTCGAGCATGTTTAAGCTATTTGATTCAAGGATGTCCGTCTTACACGAAAATTATAGAGATCAGGTAGGAACATTAACCTCAAATTCAACCAGACATTATCATGGTGTACAGCAAAGATCGGTGCTGACTTTATAAATATGTTTGACATCAAATCATGATGAAAGAATTGTTTAGCTGGACCAGAAGGTGCCTCCAAGGTAGGCCTACCCTATGTTGCCGTACTGGGACCGTGGGAAAGGACCATGGCGTGGAGTGGTAGTGGAGGTAACCTGTGACCGGCATGCATCATTTGTACAGCCATCGATTATCTCATTGTTGTATGTCTTGATCACTCGCCTGGTCACGCGAGAGAACGTCCCGAGGGGAATTGCCATCTTAAATACCAAAACACCAAAAAGTCTTTAAATATTTTCCATTGCCTCAAACCTATTTTTTACTTTAGTTTTCCATGGTATTTTTATTCTTGTTAAGACGTCTCCGTTTGTCAAATGTTCTTAAACGTGGTACACTTGAAATTATTGAAGTTCTTATTGTAAAGGAATTTCGGAATTTCGGTGCAGAGTTTGATGTGGAATTTGTTTGAACTAGTTTACCAAACAGGATGTTCCAACCATGAAAAATTGTGGTGTGATTTATTATTAGCTTATTTAATTTCCATGAACGTTTATACTAAAAGATTTAATACTGAGAACCAGAGATCGCCCCTGGTTGAAATTTGACCAAATGTGGATTAATCTGGACCAAGGAATCTAAAATAAATAAATAGAAAAGTAGGGGTCAAGACATGCAACACCCTCTATGAACCAGGTGTTCTTTTGTACCTATGACATCACCATTTAATTAGTACTGGTAATGATAATGTCATAGGTGCAAGGTGCAAAGGAACACTTGACGCATGGAGTGCGTTGCATGTCTTCACCCCTACCTTGTCTTTATTTTTTATTTATTTATTTATTTATTTATTTTTTTATTGCTTAATCTAAACCTTAAACCAAATAAAAATAAATATTTTTAACTAAAATATCTGTCTCTCTTTGGTTTGCTAGCATCACAACAGACTAAGATAGTTTCATGAAAGTTGATGAAAGTTGACAAATCAACACATATTTACGGGAGCGGTAGCTCAATGGTAACCTCAAGCCAGCGGCCCCCGAATCGATCCCGGACGACATTTCATGCTCAACCCTGAGCGATCACTTCTGCTAGTGACTGCACCTGGCTGGCTGTCTTTACATTACCACACGGGCTTATTGGTCCATAGTGATGACAATGGCGGTCTTTTTTAAATAAAAATAATAAATAATTTGTTGGCACCTTATTCATATTTTATAACTGAGATTTACTTTGAAATTAAGAGAGATCTAAAAGATAAAGAATTTATCATCTAAATTAATTATAAACTATCTAGTGGTGCCACTTCTATGTTATACGCAAGCAGGCAGATACTTGCGTATAACTAAAGTTGAACCGAGTCATGCGTGTGGTCAACACCTGGATGTCAGATCACGGTCTCTCGCTTGCTCTGAGTAAGACGGAGATCGTGATTCTCACGAAGAAGAGGATCGACACCGTCGTCCCACTCCGAGTGGGAAGGGAGGTGGTCACATTAACTCGTGCCGCCAAATACCTCGGGGTTATGGTGGACACCAAGTTAAGCTGGAGGGATCAGATCTTCCGTACGGCGGACAAGACCGCTAAGGTAGTCACTTACCTTAGTAGGCTGATGGCCAATGTCGGGGGTCCCCGATCCAGCAGAAGACGTCTGTTGATGTCCGCGGCCCAGTCCGTGCTCCTTTACGGGGCAGAGGTGTGGGCAGGCGCTCTAGATAAGGAGTGCTACAGGTTGCGACTCGCCCGGGTTCAGCGTCAAGCTGCGCTCCGGGTGTGTTCCGCCTACCGGACAGTGTCCGAGCCTGCCGTCCTGGTGGTCGCCGGAGTCATCCCTGTCAAGCTCTTGGCAGGTGAGAGGAAAGTGATTTATCACAGACAAGGCGAGATCGGCAAGGACACGGCAAGAACAGAAGAGCGCTCCCAAACCTTCCAGCAGTGGCAACACAGCTGGGAGCACGACGCCCGAGGACGATGGACTGCGCGACTCATCGAGCAGGTCCAACCATGGGTAGAAAGGCGGCAAGGCGAGGTGGACTACTTCCTCACGCAGTTCCTGACAGGTCACGGCTATTTCAAGTCGTACCTGAACCGGATGGGCAAGACTGGTTCACCGGATTGCATCTACTGCCGGGCGTTCCCGATGACGCGGAACACACCTTCTTCCGCTGTTCGCGTTGGGAAAGGCCCCGCCGGGAGGCCACAAGAAAACTCGGTGTTTTTTTCGGTGGACACGGTCTGCCGTAAGATTATGGAGGATGAGGGCAACTGGGATTGTTTGTCACAGTTCGTCCGGGGCATCCTCCTGGAAAAGAAAACCGATCTGGACCGCGAAGTGGCCCAGATCCCTTGATAGAGCGGCTGGAAAGGAGCGAGCCCCACGGGCGTAAGCCAAATTTAGGCCTAGCCTGACGTAATGTGACAAACAATTCCAGGTTAGATTCCTAAAGAGTAGAGGAGGTTTTTTAGTGGGTAAACCCGTCTTTAGGGGAGCCCCACACTACAGGCTGGCCACCTGTGTGCGTAATGCATTTTTTTCGCCTCTCCCTCAAAAAAAAAAAACTTCTATGTTATAACTCAACCAAAAAATTTTTCCTGTGAAACACAAACTCTGTGGAACAAAAATCTAGGAATAATATGTACACCGATGTATCTTTGGATTGCTAACTTAGACCTCATCTGATCCATCACACCGCCTTCAGTCATTTTCACCTTCAAACACGCATCAATGAGTCGTTGGAGTCTTGAACGAAAGTGATAGAGACTGACTCCAAATTAATTCTTCATGGATACCACCAGAGAACAGACGAGAGATGATCGTGGTGAACAACAAAGTTCATGCTCATTCAATATTTTTCAAATACTTTTTCATCAAATCAAAAATTTTCAAAAAGTTTTCGTAGTGGGATCATAGTTTAACAAGCTATTTGCTGTGGAAATATTTTGTTCAATCATTATCAAACAATCAATTCCAAATGCTAACATCTGCAACAAAAATCAACAAATTTGTAAATATTACTCATCAGTAAATCATTTATTAGCTTAAATAGTCATCACATCCCTGAAATATACATATTTATTTCTTTGCCACGAAAACTTTCAGTGGCAGTTACAATAAAAAACATTAAATGTTTTTTTTTTTATGGACTTACAAAATGAAAAGGATTAAATGGTGTGCAAGCATAATGCATATCACATAATATAGTACGGTAAAATAAGGCCAAAAACAACCTTTTGATCGGCAACTGATGTGCATCCATAAAATTTTCAGGAGACGTTCTTTTAAGCCCTAGAAAAAGAGATTTGATGAGTCCCCAAAAATAAAGTTGTTTTACACCCATAAAATCACTTTTCAAAATGGTGGTTCTTTTGTAATGGGATAAATTTTGAAAATACTCCCGTCGCAGCAGACCTGCGTACTCAGCGAATTTCCAAAATGATTCAATTTTTTTTTAACTTCCCCCATAAACACCATGGGAACGAGGATGTAGGTTTGCTGCATTGGGGGTACTGCAGGTAGATATGGGAAAATCAATTTCCAGTGCATGTAACAAAATTTTATCAAATTCTGATATTTTTCATTTTTCCCATAAAACCCATAGGGGTCTTGGGGTTGAGTTGGTAGGTTTGCCGCCATATGGGTGCTGTAAGTAAATATAAGTTAAACCCTACCTAGTGAATGTACATACCAAATTTGATCAAGTTATGTCAATAAATAATGAGACAGTACCAGGGGGACCGAGCTTAAGCTCGGTAAAATTATTACTTTCGTTCTCACACAAAGCTCGTTCGCTCCGCTCACTTGCCCTCTTCTATTTTAAAGACGAGCTCGTTTTCTTCGCTCACTCGCCAAGTCGACGGGTGCTGCATTTTGGTATAATTTTCCTAAGCAACAGGTTAAAGATGTAACACATTGGTTTATATCTACAGTTATCAGCTGATTTTCGTTCAATTTAAAAATCTCCATAAGGATAACATGGAAACTTTAAAGAGTTCTAGCGCGAAACCCGGATTTTTCCCAGCTATGGGACCAACGCCAAACGATTTCTGGTGGCCAAAACCCCCATATTCAATCAAAAAATCAAAAATCCTTGGAGCGAAAAAAAACTTTGCCCGGACAAATGGAGCTTGTTTTAGAGTATAAGAATAAGAAGATAGGGTTTTCTTTGTTTTCCATAAGAACAACATGGAAACTTAAGCATGTTTATTCAATTTAAGCTAGATAAAAAATAACTGTTTTAACATAAACAAAACAATAATAAATAAATAACATATGATTATTTGACATATGTTACACAGTCTACTTACGGTAAACACCAATGACGGGTTTAAAGTGAAAAACCCGTCTAACGAATAGCTTTCCGACTTTGCACAGGTTTGAGTTAAAAGCACTCGCATCTGAAAAAAACCCCTCTGGTTAACTGTTATGTAAAAGAGGAAAATAATTAAAAAAAAGCTTAAAGGAGTCCACACACTATCGAACATGTCCACCGAGCTGTCGGTTCCGACAACGGTAGACATGTCGGCTGGTGTGTCAGGACCGTCGACCAGCTCGTCTGACTAGACCACCAGTTGAATTGTTATTATTATTGGTTCGCATTATTAGTTTATCAAAATAATGAGGGATTTTAAATCTGAAAGATTATTTGCACCATCAATTTTCCATGCAATTGTTTATTATGCACCAGTTGAATTGTTATTATTATTGGTTCGCATTATTAGTTTATCAAAATAATGAGGGATTTTAAATCTGAAAGATTATTTGCACCATCAATTTTCCATGCAATTTAATTAACATTCAAGTTATACGGGAAAATGACATTTTTACTTTATTACTAGAAAAAAAAAGAGATACGCCATTAGTGTAAATTACATATTTGATCAGTTTAACGAGAGCTTTAATATGATGTACAAAATGACATGTGATTGCATTTAAAAATTTTGAGTTTTGTTTATGTAAACATGTTTAAAAATATTAAATTTTGGAAATTATAGTTTTTTTAATAAATGCGGTCTTGTGACATATCATTGTAAAGCTTAGCTTATTTCAAATAAGTATTTTGAATCAGAAGTAATTTATGACAGAAAATAAAAGAATTACAGGGTATTCCGTAAATTTTGGTTTTGACTACAAAAATGGACGCCATTTTGAAACGAATACAGATAACAAAATTCTGTTTATATCAAAATGTTTGTATTAAATATACCGTTCTAATGATGTATAATGTGACATATGTTTGTATTTGAAATTTCTGAGATTCGAGCCTGTGACCCCCGCTTTTGGGACACCCTGTAATTATACAACGTTAAAAATTGTTATTTCTTGGGGTCAATTTAGTGGGAAATGATTTTATTTTAATATTGTACGACAAACTGTTGATCTGTAATCGATTTGAGACACCTTACGCGAGACGCCCGGTAGGCTCTATGCAGGATGTCCAGTTTCGACTGTCCGAAACTTTTCCATGTTATTTGGCAAGCCAAAAGTAACAAAAAAGTTCATATAAACAAATGTCGATATGTCCTAAAATGCTTCGTTAACCCGCTAGCCGCCATTTTGTTTTTTACTCTGAATACTTTATATTTCTGTTATGGAAAGATGGATTGGGTTCATTTTGGAATGGAGCTTAAGTACGACAATGTTTATGGGAAGGAAAAAATATTTTTTCCAGTGTGTATTTTAAAAGTGGCGGTCATTTTAAATTATCAAACTTGAATATCTTAAAAACGGTAAATTTTAGAAAGATTTTACAGGACACAAAAAGTTGACATATTAAATTATCTAAACAACGAGGCCGTTTGTAAAGATCTGAAAATGAATAACAGAGTTATTGCGATTTTTCTGTAGAAAAACACAGATTTTGCATTATGGTTAATGCTAATTTAGGTTATTTTAATCAAACTTGTTAGAATGGTGTAGGTGGCTATATTCTATGGTGAGTAACCTAGTACTTATATTGTAGTGTACTACTCCCAACTAGCTCTGACAACTTCTAGACCTAACTTCTAGATAAACTTAACGTCGTCATGGTATCCTGCTATTTTCAAATTTGCTTACTCAGGATCCCAAATGAGCACTAAAATAGACGGAGGAAGAAAGTGTTCCTAAATTGAATGTGAGACTAGGTACAGTAATATAAATCTGTCATAGGTTATGTATATTGTAAGTGGACGAGAGAGATTCTTTGCTGGTGATGACCATCTGCAACGAGGTCAGAGTGTATTCTGAAACTCGCCTACGGCTCGATGGGGGCTCCGCCCCCATGCCCCCTCAGGGGTTGCCCAGAAATTCGTTAATTATTGTTGTTTAAATCGCATATAATGAACAGAATACATATAAATATAAGAGTTTGTAAATGAGCAAAATAAATGAGTTTGTCATTTATTTATAACAAAAATTAACTCCCACGACTGCAGAAATGACCTAAATTTGAACTTATGCAACTAACTCAATCTAAGGAATGAAAATATATTCGCCTACGGCTCGTTTTCAGAGACTCTTTCCCCAAACCCCCTTCCTAATTCCCCCGAATTCTATAAAGGTTAATGGAGTTGTGAATATAAGTATTTACTTAAAATTATAAAATACGTATAAATAAATATATGAAAAATTTAAATGGATAAACTGCATAAAAATGTGCAGTAGATCATCGAAAACAATGAAAAATTCCATTAAAACAAAATAATTGGAAATCTTAACAAAGTGGATAAAACTTGCCAAAAACCCCTTTTAATTACAAAAATACTATTCAGTTACTATCCTTCAATTAGTTGTGTTGAAATTCCAGGGAATGACATAACGATCCACTAATATTGAACATACAATGATAAATACATAGTGTAATATTGGCATTCATTACAATTCCTTCATTTCAGTTTTTAATGGTGTAAAACTTTTAAATTTACCTAATTTCCTAAAAAATTACTGTCAAGGCAAATAAAAAAACTTCAAGCTTCTAAATACAATAATACAGTAGTTACTAACAAAAGTATGTTAAATAATGGTTAAAATATTAAAATTACCATACACATCAAAGGACGTATGTTTTAGCCGTAGGACCAGGTCAGTAAATAACAATCAAAGTAAAACAATCACTTGCTTGATAAAGCAATTCGTTCCGACTCACAGTCAAAAGAAGAATACGTGATATTGAAAATCATCATGATAATTTTTAAGTTTGATAATTTAATTGATATTGGTACTGTGCAAGATATGTCTATGTGCAAAGTGAAGGTTCTGAGTAAAATATTATAGCAGTTGAAAAATTACGTCTACATGGGGTAAAATTCCCCGCAAAAATAAATAAAAATTTAATTATGTTTAATTGTGTGGACTGGGGGGGGCAAAAATTCATAGAACCAAACTTGTAGTAACTTGAAAGATGTTCGCGAGGATTGCCTCAGATGTTATAATTTGGCCGCTAGAGTAGAAAAAATAATGTCATATTTATTTTGGGTAAAAATGTTTGGTCGCTAAATTTTGAAATCAGATAGTTTTCTGGGGCAGGATATAAAAAAGCTTTTTTATTTTAAATGCTTTATCTTAAAATTTTTGTTGAATTGTAAAATTTAAATTAGCATGCTATCAGGTAAAGTCAATGATGTACTTCCTAATGAGTTCGTTAATAATTAAGTGCCATCCCAAATAAAGAACCAATTTTTGGGAGGACTATCGTGCAAATATGATACTGTCTTAACGGGTGTCCCATACCAACCTTGCATTTCTTTTAAAATTGTACAAAAAAAAAAACAAAAAACAAATAGTGCCGTTGTAGGTAAACATATTTTGCTCTGTTGATTGGCACTGATTTCAATACAGAGGGGACCAGACGTAATTTTGAAGAAACTTTAAAATTTAATATTTAAAAACCCTAATCATACTGATTTAGGATAATAAAATTTAATTTTATATAAATTAGAAAAATACAATTTTTTATTTTTTTTAACTGGGGAAAATTTAACATATATTATGTCTGAACATTTTACATATGACAGAACTTACCAAACATGTAAATGTCTAAAACCTCATTTAAAATAATATACCATCATAAAACATCAATCATCAAGTGATTAGTTTTACTAAACATTTAAATACATGTTCATTAATCTCCGTCATGATGTAAATTTAATAAAATAACATTAAGTTTAACATGTATTATGTCTGAACATTTTACATATAACAGAACTTACCAAACATGTAAATGTCTAAGAACTTCATTTAAAATAATATACCATCATAAAACATCAATTATCACGTGATTAGTTTTACTAAACATTTAAATATATGTTCATTAATCTCCGTCATGTTGTAAATTTAATAAAAAAAACATTTTGGACCAAACTGACAATTTTTGTTGGAAACGTATTTAAAAGAGTCTAAGACATTTTTGTACCGAGACATTTTTGCTTAACCTAAAATGTTCAGAGAAGAATGAGGAAAATCTAAATTTCAACCTCAAATATTCAATAAACTGCTGAAATTACGCGTACAAGATCAAATTGTAAAATTTTCTTAAAAATTGTGTAAAACTAAAAAAATATTTAAAGTGAGAGTTTGTATTTGACATCAGTGACTTCCGGTCTGGAGAGGTAATTTCAGATACACCCTGTACATTGAAATTACTCTCGGTGGATAGACCGCTTTACCTATAAAGGCACAATTGGTTAATGTTATAAAATTTCTTAAAAAGGGAGTTTCGGTAATCCGCGACTCCCAGTATGTTGGCAATTTTCTCAGTAATACAGATCGGTAAGTTTAGTTCTCGCTTGGGAATCACTCTGTAGTAAGTGATATATAGGAGATCTACTTTACCGACATTTGACGAATTTCTGATACCCCGATGAGTGAGTGAATGAGTGAGTGAGTGAGTTACACATTCGGGAGTATATAATTTAGATTTGTAGGTTATTGTCTCGTGCGCGCTCTCATGGTTGAGTGCGTTACTACGTTGACCGAAACTTTCTTAACCATTTCGCCCATAAGATATGTCCTTCTTTATGTTTCTGTATTCATTGATTTTATTGCCAAGCCAGGAATAAAATATAACTATCATTGACAATTTCCAAAATCAATAAAACATTTAATTTGAATAAGCTATAAGTCTTGCTTAAATGAACTTACCACTGAAACATCTGTATAGCTTTTGACATTAGTAGGGAGGGATAAAATGTTCTTCTTCAATAGTTTGAACTGAAAAAACAAATAATTTTAAAGTTAAAATATCTACTGAAAATCTGAAATTATAGGTAGTTATATTTTAGACAGTTACATATAGATAAAAGAAATTATTTTAAAAGCTGTAATGGTGCTTGGAACGCAAAAGAATCCTAAGACTTTCATCAGTTTTACATCCACTTGTAAAGATGGAGTATGTTTTTTAGTAGACACTGGCCAACAAGTCATATTTTTTGGCACAATATTTATGTCTTTCATTACCTTTTCTGTTATGACATACATTTTCACAACTGAAAAAACCATTTTTGTCAGGATTTATTATTTAATTTTACTAGCTGTGTAAAAAAACATCTAGAAAAAACACTTGGAGAAGATTTCTTTTGTTACAAAAATATGTTAGTTATATATTTGTAATAAATGAGCATATTTATAAAAAAAACTCATTTGCAAAAAAAGTGTAAATAATTTATTGATTATAATTTTTTTCTAGGTATTGTTAATCAGAAAATTAATAATAATACACATTGCACGACAAAACAACACTTATATATATAGCAAGTTGTTCAAGGTATTTTGAGACCAGATCATAGAAACTCGCCACATTTTGAATCCAGCTAGTGGTCTCAAACAGTGGTCTCGAAATACCGAATTTTTATAGACGCTGGCAGCAGTTTGAGACCACTGTATAAAACTGGCTCCAAAAGAAGTTGTACTTTTGGAGCCAGTTTTATACAGTTTATACAGAGCAATGGTGGAAAATGCTTGGTAACCTTCTAAAAGGCAAGCTTGTTTGCTTTGTTCATTCACCAGGCCAAAAAAGGTGCTGCACTCAACGACAATTTTAAAATGTAACACATTGGTGTATTTTTACAATGATCAGATGGTTTTTGTTCACTTTAGTACAAAAAAGTGTGTGTTCATAAGAATTACATTTGTACTTTGAAGTCCTGTAGGATGAGTACTGGCTGTCAATAATAGGTCCAGTTGAAGTAGATTTTTTCATGGGCAAAAACCCTTATTATGAAAGACGAAATAGTTATTTGTGCTTCTAGGGACTAAAGTACAATTTTTTCTCCCTGAAGGGAAAGTGTTGTTGAATTGACTAAAGTACAATTTCCCTGGGAGAAAAGTACTTTAGTCTCTTGATGCACACAACATTTTTCCTCCACCTACACGAATAAAATTTAGGCCTAATAGGCCTACCGTAGATAATTTAACTTTACCTTCATATGATCCCTTGCTCCATCAAGCTGGATCAGTCACATCAACATAAAAAACACACAAGGTAGGCCATATCAATTTTAAAGAACACAAAAAAACAAAATATAATTTAAGCCTAGTCAAAAGTTTTACACTTTTGTTTTGGACTTCTTAGGTTAATAGCCTACCCAAGCGAAATAATGTAAACAAACACCTACACTGCCAAAGCCATCTCTAGTACTAGAGATGCTGCTCATCCTGACTGAATGGTCAGCAGTGAGTGAGCAGCAGCTACAGCTGCTATTAGTCAACAATGAGTAACGAAACAATACAAGTAACAGCTGACTGTGGCGCATGTTCTTTTTAATCTCTCTTTTAATGTTATTCTTATGTAACTAACTTTAGCCCTGTGGTACGAAAAAACTTGAGTTTTCCCTAGGTAGAAAAATTAAGTATTCAAGTCACATATGATAGAAATTAGTACTTTACTACTCTATTCCAAGGAGTAAAATAAGGCTTTAGATAGTAGGTGGAGGAAAAACACTTTTACCTTACAAACAGTTCTTAATTTAAAGTAAAAGATTAATAATTAGCATTTGCAGGGTTAAATGGACAGAGTATTAAATCACAACTTATTTATGATGGTAATTAACAGTTATTTATTTATTTAATTATACTGAATAGTTGAACTTGCTGACCTGACACCAGTTGCTGTGAACTCAATAAATGACTGTGGCAAAGAAGTATAGCAAACGTAAAGTAATTTTAATGATTTTTTGTGACTTTATAAAAATATTGCTGTTTCCGGCCTATTACTATAAATAAAAATTCATGCATCACTGAATGGTCTCATGATAAATTATAGACAAACCATGATAAACAGGAAATCAAATACTCCACAAAAAAGTAGTTTTTTTTGTCATAAATACAGTGTACAAAATCAAGAGGCAATATTCAAATGGTATTCACCTGCCAGTAGCAGGTGTTGTATTTAATGATAGAGGAAACCCAATCACCTGGTCATCGCTGTCAAAGTTTGTTCATCTGTCTGGATAAAATCATCGAATGACAAAACTTCACTTTAACAATGTAGAGGGCAAAATCTAGATAATGGACGTATTTCCCATCCAGTTTTCAAAACATAAAGTTTCAAACATTTGTGTAGAAGCCAATTTCCAATAACACTACTTAATATATTTGTTTCACTTGAAATATTGCAAATCTCTTCACTTCTTAGTAATAGATCAATCATACAATTTCCCTTGTGGTGTGTTCTCAAATTAATAGGGTTACTATTCGATATGTTTTAATCAATTACACCCTACCAATCCAATATTGTGATTATCATTACCTAATCGCAAAAAATACCCTTATTTACAGCTGTAAATTGTTTAAAATATAAACCCACCCCAATTTTATTCTATTGGGATAGTTTCAAATTTTAATGATGGATAGCGCCTTTATTATAGGTCAGATCTCGTCATTTTCTGATGGAAACAACTACACATCAAGCCCTATCCTACGACACGAAAAACTTAAAAATTAGATGAAAAAGTGTAGGAGGAGTTCTCTTAACAAAATAAAACCTTAGCGCATTAATTAAGTATAGATTAAAGCAAGTAAGTAAGTAAGTATTTAAGTAAGTAGATTGAGTGTGGTTCAAAATCATGTAATGTTTAGTTGGTCAAGCTAGAAACAACAATTCACAAAATAAATTACTTAGTAATTTTGCCTCACAATTTATATATGAATATAAAAATGATTAACCACATAACATTATCAGTTTATACGATTAAGTTTAACCAAATTAACAACACAATTTAGCACACCACATTTAGTATAGTATTTATGTGTTGAAGTCGATATAATTATAAGTATTCCAGTGCAAAAAAGAAACAAAACTTAATATCTGTTTTCAAATTAAATTGAAGAACAAAATTAATACAGTCTACTTAAATGTTACCAGTTATTACGGCGTTATGATTACGCGTTATAATTACGGTACGTGAAAACTGTAGATAACTGTTGCTAAAACACCTTATAGACGAGAAACATAGAGAAGGCAAGTTGGCTGCAAGTCGTGCAAGTATATTGTCCATTACGTCACTTTCCATCTATTTTTTTTCCTAAATTAAAGAGGAAAGTACCTCTATAGACAAGGTAAGTTTGCGGTGAGTGCAACTGGCAAGTACTTGCAGCCAGCAACTTGCCTTCTCTACTTTCTCCGTCCATAATCCCCTTAACTGTGGTATTTTTACAGTTAGTACATGTACTCACGGTAATTAATATCTCCTAACAGTACCTGACATCTCTGTACACGACTCACCGAAAGTGGTGACGGTGAAGTCGTCTTTATTATCTTTATTGAAATTATTGACAGATTAGGATGTATGTGGTTGGCTATAAATAAATAAAAACATGTGGCGGTACCGGTTAAACATGGAATTACAGAATTAAATTGTGTTTTGATTTGTTATATTTGTCGTTATGAGTGTTTCAGTTAATTCATTTTGTAGTTGATTTCTTTCACGTTTATGAAAGTTAACGTTTATGGAAGTCAACTTTTATAAATGTGTTACATTGAAACAAATTTTTTGTCAATTTCAGAATTAAACACCAATGAAATTGGTCTAGAAACTTAAAGATATCAAACATAATTTAGAAACAAACGTAAAATGTTATTGTTTAGTTAATTGTTGCGGACATTTTCCACCACTGCGATTGTAAACAAAATTCACGGCCTCAATTAATTCGCGTTCCTCAATTAAATACAATTCTACTGCCATAGCGCCAAATTCCACAAGTGCGCAATGTTACCACTTCTCGCTCGCCATGGCCGTGTACTAGAGATGGCCGTGCTATGACGATGGGCAGAAAAAATTACATCTGCGCGAGTAAAGGAGAACGACAGTATGGAGCGACGCCATTGCAGCGTTGTCAGTTCAAAGGCCACGGCCGACGTTTACTTTTGTTTATTGATCATTACTTATTGTTATAGCGACGGCAATCAAATATCAGTTTGTCAATATGCAGTTTTTTATAAAAATTTCAAAACTTTTACTCACCGCCACTCAATAGATCGATAGGTCCTGATATTGTCGTCTGCTTACCCACCGTAATCAACAAAAAATGTCTTGCAAACTTTTTCCAGCCAAATATCTTATAGGGGTGGTAGGAGGTGGAAAAAAGAAAACAAATCATAAATTTTTTATTTTTGGTTAAAAAAAATCCAAGATAGCCAAAAAAATCTCTAAAAATATATATATTGCATTAACATAAAGCATTCAACCCCCACTCACCCCACTAAGGGGTGGGAGGGGGCAAAGTATGGGTAAAATACGAAATTTTGCATACAGCATTGCATAAAAATGTACAGTGCTAACATTGAGGCTGTGGGTGCAACTTAAGCGTAACCCAAGCGTCTGAAACAAACTAAAAAGTTGTATAGAAATTTAAAAGTTACCCGAGGTGCACACATTTACGTATACATTGAGTTCGTACATTGAAGAATAAAAAATTATTTATTAAAATGTGAAATACAAAGTTATTGAGCGGGTTACCGTTATAGAAATTGAATTACTTTTTGTAGTATCCAATAACAATACATTAATGGAAGAGGTTAGTGGGGTGGGGTATTTCCTGAGGCATTTTGATGAATTTTATAGAAGAATTTGGTAATACCCACCGTAATCAACAAAAAATGTCCAGCAAACCTTTTCCAGCCAAATATCTTATAGGAGTGGTAGGGGGTGAAAAAAAGGAAAAAATCATAAATTTTTATTTTTGGTTATAAAAAAAATTCAAGATAGCCAAAAAATCTCTAAAAATATATATATATTGCATTAACATAAAGCATTCAACCCCCACTCACCCCACTAAGGGGTGGAAGGGGGGAAAAGTATGGGTAAAATACGAAATTTGCATACAGATGCAAAATGGAAGAGGGAAATCCCGTTACTAACATGAACAATTAATAAAAATGTCTATTCAATATTACATCCATTTAAGAAACTCTTAGCCACCCCTATTTTAAGATTGGGGGTAAAAATAAGGGATGAAAACAAATCAATAATGAAATGTATTGAATGGATCCGACCAACAATGGTCAACAAGTAATATAAAAGCGGAGGGGACTACGGATGTGCGTAACAGATAACGCCATTGTACACCACTTTCGCGTACGTTGGGCTTTCAGTTGCATTACCAGTGTTTCCTATGGTAAATATAATTTTTACTTTCTCCCCCTATACCATAGTATATGGAGAAAGTATTGTTTTCGTCAAAATTTTCGAATTTGAGTTGTTGGTGGATTTATCCATTTTGGTTCCCCCTGAGTCCAAAAAAGTGGTTTTCGGAGTGATGTCTGTGTGTGTGTGTGTGTGTGTGTGTCTGGATGTATACAGAGCTAGAGAATGCCCCAATGGTCCGATTTTGGTGAAATTTGGTACGTAGGTCCAAACCCACGATAATTCCAGGCGTTTTTTTCATTTTTTTGAATTTTTGATTTTTAAGGGTAGTTTACCCCCAAAAACCCTCAAAAATCGTCAAAAATCAAAATTTCTCAAAAACGGCTCTAACGATTTTGATTAAAATTTTGTGGTTTATTAAGCTTAAAATGTTGAATAAAATGACACCACCCGCATCTCCGAGAAAATGCGCGTTCAAAAGTTATGGAGTAAAAAGTGTTTCAAAAATCAATTTTTTGAATTTTCAAAATAGCTGTTGTCTCGAAATAAATTTTACTTATCACCATTAAATCAAGCTCAAAAAACTAAATAATCCAGTATTTTAAATTATTGCTCTACGTCAAGTGGTTGCGGAGAAAATTCAATTTCTCGTTTAGCGGTAAACGCAGTACGTTGTTAAAAGTCACAGACGCGCGTAGGGTCAAAGTAGCCTTGCTCAGCTGGTAGCTATCCGACTGAGTCATCAAGACATTAATGTTTGGAGCTTTTAACACCTTTGTTTTATATTTTTGGGAGAAAGTATGTGTCAGTTAACTGATACCGTTTATTTATATTATTTCTCACCGTCCAAAGATATAGTTCCAGGTTAACCAAGCCTTTAACAACATATTATGCCTCTTGCACACACAACAAAACACAACATATCATGTCTCTTGCACTGTTTTCTGACCATTATATATCAAAATGTTTACTCTCGTTATCTTCGTTATGTTCAAGTTATTTACGTTCCTATTTTAAATATGTTTAATGGCTTTAACCGTTTTAACATGTATTGATCAAAATGTATTACGTTTAAATTAGCAAAAATGTCCTTAAAAGCTATTTAATTGGTTGTAGTACGTTGTCTTTGCCATTTCTTCTGTAAATAACTTTTTACGCATTACAGGTTCTTTGCAAGTTGCTGAAAATGTGTAAGTCTATGAAAGCCAAAGAAAAAAATTCTAATTGTTCTCGTAAATTTAGTTACTTACATGGTGTTCCATAATGTAAGTGCCAATCTCCGCCAGATTTATGTACAATAGAATCAATTACTTTGCTTTGCAAAAGTATTATAACTCATTTGCTATATAAGCATGGACGAAAAAAGGTGTGAGCATACAAAAATATTTTATACCGAATCCCTGCCGGCACGCGTGACGTCAACTTTGTTCTAAAGCCTACATTTTGTACATTGCACGTTAGGGAGGTATACGGGACTTTTTACACATTTGTTTTAAGAGGCTGCGGGTGCAACTTAAGCATAACCCAAGCGTCTGAAACAAACTAAAAAGTTGTAAAGAAATTTAAAAGTTACCCGAGGTGCACACATTTACGTATACATTGAGTTCGTACATTGAAGAATAAAAAATTATTTTATTAAAATGTAAAATACAAAGTTATTGCGCGGATTACCGTTACAGAAATTGAATTACTTTTTGTAGTATCCAATAACACTACATTAAGCAGTTTATAGCACTACAAAAGTTCCTTATATGATGAGTGAGATTGCTGTAATATGCCGCTAGGCGCAGAATGTCACTTTTTAAAAATATATGACGGGTGATTTTAAATATTGTTACTTTCATGTATTTTTTACGAAATCGGTTGGTGATCTAATAACGATGTTTTGAAGTTGAAGAGCTTTGGTATCTCCCCTCCTGCGTTGTTATCTTTCAACACTCTACCAATGCAATTGCAAATTTTCGTTCTTAAGATTCTATTGTACGCACGCAATTCTTTCTTTTCACCTAAAAATTGTTTTCATTTGTACAGTTTATTACAAAAACGCTTATTTCATCGTTATAAGCAAGCACCCTGCCTAATAATTTCAATTAATACCGAAAATTTAAGAAAGAGCGGGGGTATACAACATTCTTTTACGAAAAGAATGACAAATAGTTATTTTAAATCGGTTAACAACTGGGGCCACAAACGCGCAGATTCCAAACTTTTACTGTCTGTGACGTTACAAAGTAACTCGGTTTTCCTTCGTAATATTTGTTAGTTTTTCAAAATTTCGAGGTATGAGAGGCCTAATATAACTATTCAACTAAACATTTACCAAGTTTAAAGGAAATCGGTTAAAAAACTGCGTCCGAAACAGGGGAATAAAATACCATGTTTAAACATTATTAAAAATACCTTAAATTAATAAATTAATAAAATACAGGTATTAATAAAATACCTGTAGCTAGTGTTCTTTTATACCCAAGAAAAGCAATTCATTCTCAATACCTGTTTCCACTCGTACTTTTGTAAGTAACTTCCAAAAACGAAAGCGAAAATTTCTCTATGCACAAACTAGCTAAATCGTTAAAACAAGGGATAATCTATCAAATCAAATCAAAACATTCTTTATTTTTACATGTATAAAGTATACATAAATAGCGTCACATATTTCTTACATATTATACATAACAAACTAAAACTAAACAAAATAAAGAAATCCACATAAGTTTGTCACAAATTACACAAAAAGAAAAATACCCTGTTTCCAATAACTTTAAATACAACAATTAAGTATTCTTCCCCCAAAATTCTTCTAATGAATACAATGATAAACTTGTAAGATAAGTTTTAAGTTTGTTTCTAAAAGTTTTAATATTTTGTTCTTCTGAGATAAATTTTGGTAGAGAAAATAAAAATTTTGTACCTATGAAACTAGCTTTCTTCTCATAAAATTTCAGTTTATGTTGTTCCACATATCTATTATGTTTAGTATTGTAACTATGGTTATTTGGAAAAGTAGTTGAATGATTTGTTTTTACATACATAACTGTCTCAAAAATGTATAACCCATAAACTGTTAAGATCCCTAAATCTGAAAAGTAATTTTTAACTGATTGTCTTGATTTTAAATTAAATATTATACGAACTGCTTTTTTTGTTGTAAAAGAATCCTATTTAAATTTTTTTTCGATGTAGCTCCATAAATAGCAATACCGTATGACATATGAGAATTTACTAATGAAAAATAAATTGATTTTAATGTTTCTTTATTACAAACTTTGGACATCTGACGCAATGCATAAAGACCAGAGGACATTTTTCTTACAACATGATCAACATGCTTATCCCAGCTTAAATGTTGGTCTATTATTAATCCTAGGAATTTAGTAAAATCAACTTGATCAATGTTTAAACTATTTATGGATATGTTAGGCTGTAATTTTGATCTATTTTGTTTTGTGGAAAATGACATGAAATTAGACTTGCTGGTATTCAATAAAAGGTTATTTTTATCTAAGAAATCTTTAACGGATAAAAGACTGATAAATGAAGTAAGTTCAATATCTTCCTGAGTATCTCCTTTAACAGTAATATTAGTATCATCAGCGTATAAGCAGATAGAACCATTTCCCTTTGGTATCACATCAGGCAGGCCGGTTAAGTAGCAGATGAATAAAAGTGGTCCTAGGATTGAACCCTGAGGTACACCGTGTTTTATTATCTGAAAGTCAGAGTGATGAGTTTGAGTGTATTTGTATTTACTATTTTTAAAACTAATCGTACTATGGAGTTCAACACATTGCATCCTATTTTTAAGGTAGGAATTGAACCAATTAAGCTCTTTGCCTTTAATATTTAAAGAAATGAGCTGTTCAAGTAATTTATCATGAGAAACACTGTCAAAAGCTTTTGTGAGATCGAGAAAAATTCGAAAAATGTTTTCGCTCCTATCAACACTGTCTATTATTGATTCAATAAAGTTTATTCCTGCTGTAATGGTAGATTTTCCTGGCCTGAAACCATGTTGTTCTTCGTCAAGTAATTTATTGCTTTCTAAAAAGTTTAAAAGTTGGTTATAAACTTCTTTTGCTAATATTTTTGAAAAAACCGGCAACAATGATACAGGTCTGAAGGGTCATTTGAGTTTCCTTTTTTGAAAATGGGTACTACTTTAGCAGTTTTTAATTTGTGGGGGAAAAATCCTGAAATAAACGAGGAATTCACAATGTGTGTTAATGGTTTGAGAATTAAGGAGATACACTGTTTTACTACACTCATTGGAATTTCATCAATGCCAGTAGAAAATTTATTTTCAAAACCCATAACCAACCTATAAAGTTGTTCTTCATTGATTTCTTTAAATTTGAAATTATCTGAAATGTTTATACAGGTTGGGTCTGACATGGTATTAAAGACATTTTGGTCAATATTCGGTAATATTAAATTATCAACTGCATTAACAAAGAAATCATTCAATATATTACCCACATGGGTAGGGTTTGATATGATTTTAGTACCTACAAGAACATTTATGTTGTCAGATTTGTTTGGTAAATTGTTGAACTCAGATTTTATTAACCTCCAAGTATATCTTGATTTGTTTCTTGAGTTTAAAATTTTTTCATAAAAAAAATCTTTTTTGTCTTTGCTACTTTGAACTTTGACGTGTTGTTTTAATTGTTTTTTTTTTTTTTTTTAATTTTAGGTTTTCAGCTTTTGATTTTCTGTATAATTTTTCAAGCTCAACTATTTTTCTTTTTTGATTTCTAATGTCATCGGAAATCCAATAATTAAAGTTTTTTATATTTTCTGTGACTGTTACTTTTGGAAAGCTAGTTTCAAAAGCATAAGAGAATATAGAGAAAAACACATCATATTTCATTTCCACCGTAGCCTGATATACCTCAATCCAACTTTCACAAGCTAAAGCCCTAAGGAATAAATCCATATTATTTGAAGAAAATTTTCTACATTTTTTTATGTACATACCCTGAAACATTGTTAATACCTAAAATTTCAAATAATTGACCATCATGGTCTGATATGTGAGTAATTAAGCCTGATACTTTAATAATTTTACCTATTGGGTTACAGATAAAATTGTCAATAGCAGTTTGAGATTCTGAAGTAACTCTAGTTGGGAAATCTACTTTGTATTCCAAACTATAAGACCTTAAAATATTAACAAATGAGTAATAAACTTTATCTTTCCTTAATACATCAATATTAAAATCACCGGCAATTACTATGTTTTTGAATTTATTGTACAGCACTTCACATAGTATATCAAATTTTTCTAAAAAGGGTTCAATAAAGTGTTTTTGAGGAGATCTGTAAATGCATACAAAAATAAAGGAAAACTTATCAAGAGTAATTTCAGAAAGGCAGCATTCAAATATTTTTTCTGTTAAGAGTTGCTGTACTGAAGGAATTATTACTTGTTTTCTTTTGATATTTTCATTAACTAAAATTAAAGTTCCACGACCTCCTGGCTTAGATCTTGTGTAATGTGAACAAGTCTTGTAATTTTGAATATTAAAATAGACTATTTCTTCTTTGGACATTTTGTGTTCTGATAAAGCAATGATATGTGGTTGTATTTCATCTAAATTAATTTTTAATATATTTGTACGAGATGACAAATGTAGGACATTTTAATGACATATTTTAGATGACTGAAATTTTTTGTGATTAAAACAGTTTTTGTTTATTGAAGAGGTTGTATTCAGTACTGATTGATCATGGCGATAGTTTAAATTTGGGATGGTTTTATTATATTTAAGGGAGTAGTAATTTTTTAAGCAATTCTCCTCAGAAACACTTTCATTGAAATTAACCAGTTGGCCATGTAAACTAGTGCTATGATCTGAAGCAGTCATATACTCCTTGTCATAACCATCTAATTTAAAGGAAGAGCTGAAACAGAAGAATTTGGATCACCTTCACTATGTTGCCCATGATCATTTTCACTACCACTGGACACTAGCTTGAGAGGCCTTGCGGGAGTATCTGCTACTTCATATCGTATAAATCCATTATTTTTAAGTCTTTCAAGCTTTTCCTTTGCTTCCTGCAGTTGTGGTGTTGACCAACCATGTCATGGCGATGTCTGACAGCTGTTCTGGCTTGTTTGCTTCTTCTCCTGAGGGGCTAGCTCTTGCAGTAGACTTGTCATCTTGGCATTGAAGTCACCATGGGATAAACCATTTCTTACCTATATTTATATAGGTAGGAACCTATATTTATATATTAATAGGCAAGCATGTTTCGTTTCCTCCTTTTTTCTCAGTTTGTGTGCATCGTTGGAGAAATCCACGCATACCGTTAGAAAGTTATAGTTCTGTAGATGAGCAGAATCCCATTCTAATTCACATCGGACTCCAGGGCTGCGCCCCAGGGTTGGAAACATGAGGAATAATGCTAAATACACATTTCTGACATTTTTAGGGCTAAATTGTATTTTTTCAGACTTAACTCACAAACAACCTATTTTCATCCCTTATTTTTACCCCCAATTTTAAAATAGGGGTGGCTAAGAGTGTCTTGCGTGGATGTAATATTGAATAGACATTTATAGTCATATTTCATGTTAGTAACGGGTTTTCCCTCTTCCATCTTGCATCTGTATGCAAATTTCGTACTTTGCCCATACTTTGCCCCCCTCCCACCCCTTAGTGGGGTGAGTGGGGGCTGAATGCTCTATGTTAATTCAATATATATATATTTTTAGAGATTTTTTGGCTATCTTGTTTTTTTTTATATTCAAAAATAAAAATTTATGATTTTTTCCTTTTTTCCACCCCCTACCACCCCTATAAGATATTTGGCTGGAAAAGGTTTGCTGGACATTTTTTGTTGATTACAGTGGGTATTACCCAATTCTTATATAAATTCATCAATATACCCCAGGAAACACCCCACCCCACTAACCTCTTCCATTTTGCATCTGTATGCCAATTTCGTCTTGTACCCATACTTTGCCAACCTCCCACCCATTAGTGGGATGTGTGGGGGTTGAATGCTTTATGTTAATGCAATATATATATTTTTAGAGATTTTTTGGCTATCTTAAATTTTTTTTTACAACCAAAAATAAAAATTTATGATTTTTTTCCTTTTTTCCACCCCCTACCTCACCTATAAGATATTTCGCTGGAAAAGGTTTGCTGGACATTTTTTGTTGATTACGGTGGGTATTACCCAATTCTCATATAAAATTCATAAAAATACCTCAGGAAATACCCCACCCCACTAACCACTTGACTTAAACAGGTTTAAAATTTTGGGCATTTTACCCCTTTTTCCCTCCTACCCTCATATGGATGGGATAGGTAGGGGGTGTATGTGTATTAATTGTATGAAATAGTCACCATATAATATTGTTGGCTCTTTTTCTAAGTTATTATTTTTTAAGCATGATGGTATTTTTACGGGTTTACCCCATTTCCACCACTACCCTTATAAGAGAGGGGTCTTTAAGGGTTGAAAACATGAAAACTAATGCTAAATATACATTTCTGACATTTTTAGGGCTAAATTGTATTTTTTCAGACTTTACTCACGAAAAACCTATTTTCATCCCTTATTTTTACCCCCAATTTTAAAATAGGGGTGGCTAAGAGTGTCTTACGTGGATGTCATATTGAATAGACATTTATAGTCGTATTTCATGTTAGTAACGGGTTTTCCCTCTTCCATTTTGTATCTGTATGCAAATTTCGAATTTTACCCATACTTTGCCCCCTCCCACCCTTTAGTGGGGTGAGTGGGGGTTGAATGCTTTTTGTTAATGCAATATATATTTTTAGAGATTTTTTGGCTATCTTGGATTTTTTTATTGGAAAAAATAACAAATATGGATTTTCCCCTTTTTTTACCCCCTCCCACCCCCATAGGGAATTTCGCAGGGAAATTTTGGGGGGTAATTTTTATTGATGAGGAATAGTATTACCCGATTCTAGGAAAAAAATCCCCGAAAAAATCCCCGGAAATGCCCCACCCTACTAAACCCTGAAAGGGCGACTCCACAGTAGTACGGCATCGCAAGGAAAACACTTAACTACACTACTTCTTTGTGCTCGATCATTAGACAAACTATAAATGTTACATAAAAACGTTAAATGTAAGCTTTATAGATCAACTAGTAATCTGAAAGTTTGCCGCTGTACCTATCCCAAAAATAAAACACTTTCTCGCATGAAAACTTGTTATCGTCACGTTAACAAAAGTAATTGTTTTAATAATGTTTGTACTTTTGTAATTTAGCAAACATTTTATACCGGTGGAATCAGCAACTTATGCAGATTAAGAATACATAAGGTTAAATTTATTTATTGTATGTACAAGAAACAAGCGTGTGAATAGCAGCGCACGCACTGTGGGAATCAGTAGACTAATTTGATCGTTTTTGCCTGCCCTCTTTTCTCCAGGTTTCATGTTTTGATAATGGTGTGGGCGTTCTATGCATAAAACACATGACAGCAAAGCTGTATGGTGCCCTGGATGGTGTCATAATCATTCTATGGTTAGGTCTGAAATGCCTTGAATGTTTTGATATAAACATAAACATAGAAACAAGTTTTTTTTATATGCAGTACATATAAATTGAATTGTCTTATAAGATAATTCTTCATTTTTGTTTCAATACTTGCGAGCAATTTAAAATTGATCAACATTGCCAGCAATAGCTAGGAGCATAAAACTATCAAATGTACCTTTTGCTACAGATGGTGAAGATGTTCCCACTTTAAAACAAAATTTACATCTTGATCCAAATACTTTATATAGAACGCGGGCATGTAGAACTAAAAACTTAATAAAAGTCTTCCCAGGTTATTTAGATGATGATTGTGTTTATCATCTAACACAATCACCATCTAACACCGGTCCTCTACCTACCTAAACCAACTACCTTAAGTCTAAGCCAGATTGTCCTGACCCCGTCTGGCAAGAAATGACAAGCTCAACGCCGCACGGTGGACTACTGAGCGCCGAGGGATGTATGTATGTTTTTAGTGAGACAAACTTTGATACTATAGATAAACCAAAAGGTACTCGGTTTGATACAAAAGATAAGAAATTAGTAATTTAGCACAGGGGACAGATCCAAAGGATGCTGCAACTGTAGGACAGGCTACCACAACACATTAAATGATAATAAAGTATTTACTTTTCATAATAGATAACAATATTTTACAGCTTTCAATAATAAGTATAACTTTTAATAAGTATAACTTAGTTTTCTAATAGTGGCTGCAGATATTGCAACACTTATTTCGCAGCTTTTTCAAACATTACATCAACGCATGTCGATACAGGTCAAATTGGCATACCGAAGCTTTGCAAATTAATTGATGAAGTCGCTCAAGAAGCACATCAGTAGTCTTTCTACTCTTAAATTTTAAGTGCAAGTTAAGTCACACTGCACTGGTGAAGAGGAAGATGAAGGATTTTTAGGGTGGCCACAGTATCATGAAAGGTTTTTGGAGACATTCATGACACTTAGTCACTTTACATATCACTCAAAACTACCAGACATACCAGAAAAGATTATTCCAGTGGCTTGGAGCGCTAGTGATATTTCACTATTTCGCATTGTGATTGACATTCGAGTTAACTCTGCAGCCTACAACACTAGCGCTCCAAGCCTCTGGTATATTCATTACTGGTAAGGTTTTCCGCTTTATCCTGCCCCCTGGGAAAGTGTCGCCATAGGTGCTCACCTAGTCCACCTAATGGATTCGCCGGCCTTGGAATTAAATCCATCAGAATTACAAAATATCTAATCGAATGAAAATAAAAACTATAAATGTTAAGTCTGAATCACTAGTTCGCATTACCGAGGTTTCCTTACCACGGCGTGTTTGGATTGTCAAGGTTTACCTGATGTAGAAACTTTAAGTCTGTAAATGTCAGCTTCTGGTTACAAGAAAATGTGTGCACTTTTTCTATGCATTACATAAACTATTTATTACTCTTAAAGACAACACAGTATTTTGAAGCCACTAACGGTCTTAAAGTACTGCGATCTCTATGAAAATATTCTTATACAACATGTATACATACACCTTTTTGAAACCATTTCTGTTTCAAAATGCTGTGAGAATAACTGTAAATTAATTTATACACTATAATGCTTACTACATTTTGAGACCACCTTAAATGGCTCCAAAAGTATGTGGTTCCAAAATACTTTGAACATCTATATATATATATATATATATATATATATATATATATATATATATAAAACACATTGTTGTTCAAATTGTTTCTATGTGTTGTTAATCACAAATTAATAATAAGCCACCGACTACTTCATTGACACATTTGTGTATTTTTTAATTATTTATGATTTTTTATACAAGGGAAAATGACAAAATAAGGCTGCTGGGACGTGAGCAATTATGACGTCACGTGGCGTCGTATGACATCATACAAATCACGTGTTGATGACTCATTATCGATGACGTCATAATTATGACGTCACTGACGTTAATTAGGTCAAGATCATGCGAAAACACACAACATTTTTTGCACTTTTGTGATTCCTCAAATTTTGCTCAGAAAAAATTGCGAAGGTGCAATTTTTTTTACTTTCTAGGGATTACACTCTTGACCAAATACGTACGTCAAGGGTCATTGACCTGACCCAGAACCCCCTTAAAAAATTATTTTACTTACCCAAAGAGAAACCCGAAGTCCAACTGGAAAACAGTAAAAACACGGATAATACGCTGTGGCGTTTACACCACGAGAGCTGGACACCGGGTGATCGGCCAGTACTGTGCAATCCACTTACTCGGCTGTATGGTGGGGATAAGAAGGTGGTGGGGGTAAAGAGGCCAGATTGAAGAAAAATTTTATTTTTGCCAACAATTCATCCGAGTTTGTTCTTCATTTGATCTTAATCACTTGAAATGGAAATAATTGCCGGAGAAATATCTATTTTTGTTTCTCTGGTGACCTTGGGACTTGTGTAATTTCAACCGTACAAAAAAAAAAAAAAAAAAAAAAAAAAACATTTCAGACTTAGCTGAAAACTTATGAAAAGTGTAAATTTTCGGACTTATACACAAAAGTGAACGACTGTCCTGTGGGACGACAGCAGCTCGGGATCACCTTTGCCCTTGCCGATCAGGACAAGCCTGGCTGTTTTCCAGGGAGCAGGAAACACCCCTTCTACCAAACAGGCGTTGTACATTCTCAACAACAAGTCAGCATTTGAAAATACTTTCTTTAAAGCCTCGCTGGGAATCCCGTCTGGGTCAGGAGCCTTGTTGCTCTTTAGGGAGAGAACGGAGGTTTCCGTCTCCTCGAATGTGAAGAGTGTAACGTCATCTAACCGTCCGAAGTCAACCGGCGTACATCCTAGGCCTAGCCTACAAATAAATACCTACAAACAATGATTTTAGCAACAACAAAACAAGCAAGTAAGTTAATAATAATTATGCTTATAATATTAAAGGTAAATAGATTGTGGAGCGAAAAAAACAATACAATTTAAAATCCAAAATTGTAAATTAATAAAAATCAAGTAATGTAAGTATTGTAGAATTACGCTTACTTAACACTTAATGCATATTTTGTTAGCTGAGACATAGGCTACAATGGCACAACACATTCTAATTAGTTGTTTAAATTAAATCTTTCTCCCAAATAAATATTAGTTGTATCCCATAAATTAGTTAATCCGTTAATTGGTTAATAAATTAGATAATTCCGTACGACAGCAATTCATTCCACATCAACATGCCTATCTTTTAGCATAATTTATAACTTCAACAAGTATACATCAGTGTTGATCTATTTAATTTAACAAATACGTCTGTCAAAGTATCAATTAAATTTTATTTAAAAACTTAACATAACGGCGAGCAGATATAAACAAATTTGAAAAGTTTATGTTGTTTTCAGCATACAGCGACAACTCAGCTGCGATGGGGGAAAATAAACTGATCATAGCAACTACATTAGTCAAATCATGTAGCCTAAACAACTAAAATTCTATCAAAACTTCCGGAAAATAAGCTTTTTTAATACTTGAAAATAATTGCTCGATTATAGTTTATTACCTAGTTTAAAATGATTAAAATCTAAAATGAGAATTTCTTTGAAATCAAATTAGTAATAAAAAAAGCGTTTTGGGGATCAAAAATTCGCCTAAAAGAAATTTAAACTCAATCGTAAAGAATTTTATACTCTATGTACATAGAGTAAAAATTCTATTTTCCGTGTTTTTAATGTTTTCCAGTTAAATTCGGGTTTCTCGATGGGAAAGTAAAATAATACTTTTTAAGGGGGTTCTGGGTCAGGTCAATGACCTCTGACAGACGTATTAAGTTAAGAGTCTGATCGCTAGGAAATAAAAAATTTTTTTTTGCACTTTTGCGATTCCTCGAGTAATTTAATTTTCTGAGCAAAATTCGAGAAATCGCAAAAGTGCAAAACATTTGGTTTGTGATTTCGCGTGTGCTTGACATAATTAACGTCAGTGACGTCATCATTATGACATCAGAGATAATGGCGTCATCGATACGTCATTTTTATGACGTAACGTGACATCCTTAGTGACGTCATAGGTGACGTCATCGTGATGACGTCACGTCCCAGCAGCACCAGTTTGCCACTGCTAAGTGGTGTTTTGATGTACAGTATGTCTTTTAATTCAAATCTATGTTACCTGATTTGAAGTAAGGTTGATCGATTTATTGAAAATAAAAAATAATGCTAGATACTCGCAGAGCCTTAAAGTGTTTCGAATAAAATGATCATAACCCTTATCATGAAAAATGAAACTACTATAAGAATAAAACTGATTTAAAAAAATTATAAGCACAAGCGGTTTTAAGTGGTCATCAACATTCTTCTTCAAGGTATTTTCACAATTAATCATCTCCTTTATAAGATTTACTTCCGTTTTTGAAAATTGTTTTAGTTCAAACATTTTGAAGAGGTGTAAGAAGTCTTTTATAAGGGATCCGCGGTTGTGGTATATACAACTGATTAATAGTAAATGCCTTAAATAAGCTAAAACATAAAATACTCGATTTACAAGTCTTTGCCACCTCAGAGGATCAATTGTGTAATGTATATATACAATTACACCAAATGAGGTGTGATAAACGAATACGATAACAAATAAGAGCAAGTTGAACAACTGACGACTGAGGAATGGGCGAGAAATGAAATGGTCGGACGAAACTAAAGACATGGATCTTCCCATTTTTTCCATGAACTGAAACGAATTTACTAGTTTAAATGAACTCCTTAGAAAATATATCATCTGTAAAATAATGATAATATGATCAATAATGAAAATATATCCTCGAACACTAGATTTGCCATAGTGCCAAATGCTCAACTTTATGTAACAGTAAAACGCAATAACATGTTCAAGTAAAGTAACTAGACTAACTATCGACATGAACTTGGATCTCAGAGAATAAACGTCACCAGCAAACACATCGGGTAATATGAGCACACCAAATATGTAACAAAACACTATTAAAGGACGACAAAATTTTAAGTATCCCATACTCTTGTTGTAAATGTTTTAAGTTAACAATAAAGATGCTTTATTTTATTTTACTTCAACTAACTTAATCAATTGTCCCTGAACAGCTATTTAATTTTACGGCATTTAATTTCGAAAATAAGAGCTTGATTTAAAGTAATGTGTTATTTTTCTGCGTTATAATACTAATAATAATCATTTGGATATTATTCGTAACAACCGATTTATCATGTGAATGGTAAATTTATTTACTCAGTTTAGTAATTTCCTCTTAAAAATAATAATATAGTTAATTTAATTTTAAAAATTAGAGTCGCTGCTTGCGAATGATTAGTTTAAAGATGTTCTGTTGGATAATAATTATTTAATACTAGGTAATCGCCCACTGGTCGAAACACAACAAAATATTTAGTTGATTTTGAGCTAATTAGTTTTAAAAATTTATAGATAAAACAAACTGTTCTTCCTGATTTGCTATAATTAGCGAATTTCCCTATAGGGAATACGCTATTACGGTAGTAGCCATGGTAAGAACTAAGCCCGGGACCACTTTACTTTTTCATTTTGAGGTCCCAGAAGCCAAAAATACCATTCGTTCATTTTCATATATATATATATATATATATATATATATATATATATATATATATATATATATATATATATATATATATATATATATATATATATATATATATATATATGTGTGTGTGTGTGTGTGTGTGTGTGTGTGTGTGTGTGTGTCCATGATACCGATAACTTTTGAAGGGAACCTCCAATTTTGATGAAATTTTGTATGAAGGTGTAAGACCAGGTCTATTTTCATGAGTTCGCGAACCAGTATTGTCGGGTTATGGGAACGGGGTTTTATGGGGTTTCAAAGGGGTCAAAAATGGGTGTTTGGCATTTTTTACCTCAATTTTCAAAATTCATCAATTTTAACTGAAACTATTTAAAAGAGCTTAAAAAAACAAACAATTTGGTATTTTGAATTTTTATCTTAGCATAACTGGTTACGGGGAAAATCCAAAAATGTGTATTCCATGTTATTCTTATGAGAAATTAAGAAAACCCTATATCTTGCTTATTTATTGACATAACTTAATCAAATTTGGTATGTACATTAATTATCTAGATAGGGCTTAACTTATAATTGCTTACAAAACCCATATGGCGGCAAACCTACATACTCACCCCCAAGGGGTTTATGGGGAAAATAAAAAAATTGCCATAGCTTAATACAATTTTGTGTTTACATTCACCAATTATTGATTAACTTAGATTTTCTAACAATACAACATGGCAGCAAACCTACATACTCGATCCTATGGTGTTTTTATGGGGAAAGTAAATAATCTGAAATTCCACTGGAAATTCGCTGAGTACGCAGGTCTGCTGCGACGGGGGTATTTGTTATTACAACAGCTGTTCCATGAGCAATCAATTATCATTCTCCCATAAGATTAATAAAGAAACTTTCAAAGTCTGTAGAGCGTAGGCTCGGGGGCCGATGCGAATTAAAATATCATTCTGCTCATCTACAAGATACTACATTTCTAACGGTATGCGCGGGTTTCTTTTACGTTGCTCACAAGTTGACAAAAAAGGAGGAAAAGAAACAAGCTTGCCTATTAATATATAGGAAAAGTCTTGATACCCCAATTAACTTGTTAAAGCGTTGCAGTAGGAAAACCAAACTTGGCACATGTTTCACGAAAATTATAGAGATCAGGGAGGAACATTGACTACAAATTCTTCATGATGATTCCACCAGAAATTATCATGGTGAACAGCAAAGTTCGGTACTGACTTTATAAATATGTTTGACATCAAAAAATGATAAAAGAATTTATGTTTAGCTGGACCAGAAGGTGTCTCCAAGGTAGGCCTGCCCTATGTTGCCGTACTGGGACCGTGGGAAAGGACCGATGGCGTTGAGTGGTAGTGGAGGTAACCTGTGACCGGCATGCATCATTTGTACAGCCATCGATTATCTCATTGTTGTATCTCTTGATCACTTTAACAGTCACGCGACAGAACGCACGGGTGTTCAAAAAGTCCTGAGGGGAATTAATTGCCATCTTAAATATCAAAACACCAAAAAGCCTTTAAATATTTTCTACTGCCTCAAACCTACTTTCTACTATAGTTTTTCATGTTTTTTTTTTATTATTATTCTTCAGAGGTTTCCGTTTGTCAAAATATTCTTAAAGGTGGAACACTTTAAATTATTAAAGGTCATATTGTAAAGGAACTTCGGCGCAGAGTTTGATGTGGAATTTGTTTGAACTAGTTTACCAAACAGGATGTTCCAACCATGAAAAATTGTGGTGTGATTTATTATTAGCTTATTTAATTTCCATGAACGTTTATACTTCAATATTTAATACTGAGAACCAAAGATCGCCTCTGGTTGAAAGTTGACCAAATGTGTGTTTATCTGGACCAAGGAATCTATAATAAATAAATAGAAATGTAGGGGTCAAGACATGCAACACCCTCTATGAACCAGGTGTTCTTTAGTACCTATGACATCACCATTTATTAGTACTGGTAATGATAAAGTCATAGGTGCAAAGCAAGGCAATTAAAGGAACACTTGGCGCATAGAGTGCGTTACATGTCTTCACCCCTACCTTGTCTTTTTTTTTTTTTAGATTCCTCAATCTGAACCTCAACCCAATTAAAAATAATTATTTTTCAACTAAAACATCTGTTCTTCCTGATTTTCTAGCATTACAACAGATGTCTAATGAGTCAATAAATGCGTCTTAAAATACGTAACAGTTGTGTCAAATTTCAATTCTGTAACTCGGACTGTATAAAAGTTATAACGGATTAATTAAAAATAATTGAAATTTAATGCCCTTATTTTACGTCAGATTTTCATAAATTTTTGCCGGGAACAACTACAGACCAAGATCCAACAACACCAAAAACTCGAAAATCGGTTAAAAATTGTAGGAGGGGTTCTAAACACAAAAAAACCTTAGTGTATTAAATGAGTTCTAGATATCGCCCCCTGGTCGAAATTTGACCAAATTATCTATTCTGTTAAATGATCAAAAAAAAGATTAAAAAAAACCAAGAGGTTACTAAAACATTCTATAACTGAAACATCCTGCTCTTCCTGTTTTTCTAGCAGTTGTTTTTACAACAGCTGTATAGTAAATTAATCAATTCTCCTTCCTATAAAATATTAACATTACCAGGTTAACCGAGCCTTGCTCGTTGGTTTTAAATCACTTTTGTTATAGTGTCATGGTAATCAAGCTAATAAATCTACACCCGACTCTTCACAGATAACAGCTGTTAAAAACCTGCTTAAAACTAATGTTTCTTTTATTTTTGTTTACTTTTAGTTGTTATTTCGTTACCAAAATAGCAACCCATAAGACCAATGTTAAAAATTACGATTTTTAAACATAAATTTCGACCGAATTCAATTTTTTCTGGGATTTAGACTTTTTTTAAACTTATTTTTGCTTAAATACTCTTAAATTCAAAGTTTAAGCAAAATATACCCGCTAGATTTCTAGATCGTGGAACACACATCCCTTCAGACATTGCTCGTATTATAGTATAGGATTCGAACTTTGAAGGCGTGTGGAGCCTAGCCTTGTCGTGAGATGTGGATTAGAATAGGATTCCACTCATCTACAGGACCACCCTTTCTATCTCTCTTTCGGTATTCTTTATTTCGGTATTTCGGTAGATTCTTTCGGTATGAGCGGATTTCTCTTACGATGCACACCAGCTGAGAAAAAAGGAGGAAACGAAACATGCTTGCCTATCAACATGTAGATTACAGATAATACGGAATATCTTGGCCTGCGATGGCCGTTTTACAGTTTAGAACATTGGATTAGAGCAACAAAGCTACAGAAAATTTTTAGAATCATATGGTTACAAATTTGAACCCGGTAGTTTAGAATGTCAGGGGCCAAGATATTCCTTGTTATCTATACATACATACATACAGACATAAAACTGCTCGAAGGCCCCATGTTGCATTTTACTGATACTGTAGTTTGTTTTTGCTTTCTGAATAGCCAAGTAAACATTGTATACATTTCAATGTATGCGGGAAATCCTATACTGACTTATCTATACTTATTTAATACGCTAAGGGTTTTTTTGTCTTTAGAACTCCTCCTACATTTTTCAGCCGATTTTCAAGTTTTTGGTGTCGTTGGATAGGGATTGGTCTGTAGCTGTTTCCGCCAAAAACTTATGGGAATCGGACCGAAAATAAAAGCACTATCCACCATTGAAATCTCAAAATGTCCCATTAAAATGACATTGGGATTGAATAAAGCATTTTAAACATCTGTTAATAATCAGCTGTAAATATTGGTGTAGTTATTGGTGATTGCATATATTCACATTATTGGGTTGGTCGGATGTCATTGATTTAGAGCTATAAAGTAACATTTGTACTGTATTAAAATAAACTGCTCGATTTTGAGCAATACGTATACTAGTTTAACTAAATGAGCGTGTCTGAAATCAATATTAATTAAATTTTATTGGAAAAAGTGCAAAACACTGAAAACATTGCTTGATATTCTGGAGAGTATACTTTCAACCGAGCTCTTCGTAAATAAAACATTCTTTAATACGTATACACCTAGTATTTTCAAGCAAACTTCTAATCGCTTTGCTCCTCGAATATGATTTACTAGGGGGCCCGTGCAGCGCAATGCGCTGCATTTATTAGATTATACCAGGTGATCAAACCTATCTCCATGTTAATTTTTCTAGTGTCTATATACGCCAGTGGCATTTTTTAACGTTTTGACGGGGAACGGTCCGAACCCCAGTCTTGTTACTATCTAACATCGACCAGTTGTTAGAAAGCATCATTAATTAAATGATGATGAGCTGAGTTGCTTTAAATACAAATCAAATTATATTGAAAATCAGATTAAACATTATTGATGTTTCATCAATCGATCTTCATTACTGATTTTCCAACTTACCAATGTGATAGTGTTGAGATTTGGTGGTTGTTCTTTTAGATCTAAATTAGCTAAGATTACGTAGTTGTTCTTTTGCCGATTTGTCTTAGGGCCTCTGTCTAAACACTCCTGTAAAATGTAGAATAAATTCACAGATTTTGGATCTACATAGTTCATCAAACATAAAACGTAAATGACAACAGAATAAAAATCAACATTTCATTACAACTCCCCGGTCCTATGAGTTATGCAGCACTCCACTACGGCTGTTTTGTAGTACTGTATGAGGTACCTCTAGTCGTCAAAATAGTGAATGAGTCCACATTACTATTTATAAAGAACTAAATCCTCTCGAACTTAACTGTCTATGGCATTAAAAAATTTAAATTAAGAAATCATAAAAATTAAGAGAATCTACATCTTTGTTGGTGTGGTCCATTTTAGTTTTATGTGCATTAAAATTTTGGTTAAAATTTCTCTTTATACAAACAATTTTTTTAATAAGCTTTTTTTATATAATGGAGGTAAAAAACTTTAAAATGTCTCTTTTAAACAGGTGTTTTAATATGTGTAGCATTCTGCATTAAATTTTTTTGTAGTAAACAAACAGATTATTACTCCTACAACCATCTATCCCTTTTCCTTAATTTTCCTGTAAATTATATAGTTCAAAGCAGTTTGAAGCACACAAATTTAGTTCTATTTTAATATTTGTCACCTTCCGTTATTGTTTCAATACTAATCGGACAACCCACCCAGATCAAAAATTCTAATTTACAAAATTGGTTCGTTCAGAAAAATTAAATTTTATAGGGTTATGTTACTAATCTTATTTTAATGCCCATATAGGCCTACACGTAAATAAAATGTTCAAACAAAGTCTACCCGCTACATTTTGAGAAAATGTTAAAACCTCAGATTAGACACTCCTTGTATTAAAGTATGAAATTGTGTTGATATTCCAGTACCAGTTCAATTTGCTTCTATTCAGCTTTTAACATATGTGTTTGTTTGTTTAACTATCAACAGCTGTTTTATTTAGCAATTCAATATATTGTTCCCCATGTTAATCTTATGGACAAAAAATGAACTTTGAGGGCTTCCCGTGAGCTTCAGAATTAAAATATCAAAAATCCTTATTGCAAAACCAAGGTGTATAAATAAAAAGAACTTTTATTTAAAAAAAGAATTCTTTTTCTTTATACACCTTGTTGCAAAACTACGAACTGAGACCATTCTTTTGACACCTCAAACTTTAAAATTGGTCCAGAAATAAGGGAGGAGTAGCGTTATTTGCGTTTGCGTTGATGCAGCTTTATTTTGCAGCGGCGTTTGAGCAGTGCATGTACTCAAATGGAGCAGTACACACGTAAACGCTCGTGTGCACCGGGGACGTCGCGTCGACGCAGCGTGCACGCAGTGTATTTTGACGCTCGTGTGAACCGGGCCTTACAAAAAAAGGGCATCACGTATTATACATAGAGATTTGATACTTGATGTAAGACGCCAACGCAACTTTGGGAGATTGCGATGAATATAAAGAATTACATGGAAATGGAGTGTAGCTTACTTATTGACAAAGACCAGCTGATAAATTTTCCTTGACAAGAAAATTAATTAATCGCCCAATGAATAAATGCAGCTCGATCTAGTTTGAATCACCGAAACTAGAATACTCCAACGGTAGGTGACAACTAAAGTTGTTTCCAATGCCACCAAGTACGTCACATCTATCGACAATTGCTATAAACTTAAGTACTAACTTCGGGATTTCCTATTAAGATAAGATCCTTTAGATTTTAATCTTAGCGATTTTACGTGAAAATGCTACATCTTTTTTTTCAACATAATGTTAAGCTCAGAATGCCAAACCCAACATATTAATCTCACCCTCCACGCTGCCGCGAGGTTATGCGTCGTCGCGTCGCCAGGGAGGTTAGAAGAGTAATCTAGTTGTACATAATGTATAGGTTACCGTGGTGCAGGTTACAGCTGGGCATTATGTGTGATTACTACCAGTCGACACCTGCAGTTTGTCGATAATTCCCACGACGTAGCCCGGCGTCGGCCACGGGCAACGGCGCCAAGTGTGAACGGAGTTTCAAATTTTTACTCTTGGGAAATGATTTGTCACCTAGTGAGTGAAGGAAGCTACCCACCAGCATCAGATGTTACATAGCAATTAAATTAAGGAAAACCATTTTAATTTTATACTATAAAATAATACGAGGATTTACTATAATCAATGTAGTAGCGATGTATTTAATTTTCATCCCGGAAAGATTTTGTTTATAGTTAGGATTTTATTTTTTTTGCCCAAAATCAATTTTAGAAACAATCTTAACCACAGGAAAATTGTTTTTAGTCTAAAAAAGAGTTTGAAGATTGCAGTTTTTAACAACAGTCTAAGGGGTTTCCATTTTTTTAACGAAATAAAGACGATAGGTAACACGAATGAAATAAAACTTCTTTTAAGCATTCTTTTTGAAACAGCAGTTAACTGTGAAAAGGTAGAGTAGGTTGTTTGTATAAACCTAATAGCCTGTTTATTATGATACTATATCAAAAGTAAGTTTAAATCTACGATAATGGCTCGGTTTGTCAATCCGGTACTTAACAAATAGGTTAGCTAGAACCACTGAGGTGGCAGTAACGGATGTAGACTATTTTATACACGGTTTGGGGTCTTTAGGAAATAGATGTAGACCACTTCATCCACCGGTCTATTAAAAGTGTCCACAGGTCAAGTAAAAAGATGTCGTTGGCACTCTAGATTGGAGCTTCGAAAAGTATTCAGTTTCACCGTCAGTCTGAACGCAGGGAATTGCGGTAGTATCAGTATGTTAATATCTTTGCTACGTATTAAATAGATTATATGTTTCACTGGGTTTATTGAAGTAAAAGTAACTGGCTAAACTTAATAAATAATCATTGTTTGACTCGGACTACAAAAGAGGCATACACATTATCCAAAAGTTTAGCTCCTTTAGTTAAAAACAATACAACTTCCACTAGTCACATTTCAAAATTTACGTAAATTATGAAATTTCTGCAATTCCGTTTGAACCTTTTCAGGGACTCGTGCTTACCCTCCTTCTCCAAGTTCCGCCTTTGATTGCCTCTATAAGCATAACTATCACCGTGCCGTTTTATGGTATAGATAGGTATAGAAAACATTGCTGGAAAAGTGCAACCAATTTCTAAATATATTAAATGTTAAAGACTACATAGAAAGTAGCGTTAAACTATTTGGAAAACGAACAGATTCGTATGCTCTCGTGCATTGATTCGCTATAAGTAATATGGATATGAGAAAAAAATAAAATTAAAGCGTAAGGTATGGAACATTTTTATTATAAAATCATCACTTTATCCTAGTTCTGTACATATGGCTTGAATATCAAGTAGAGGTAGGTGGGGTGGACGTGTAGAGCGTCAGCCCCACTGTCCGCCCACGGAGGCGCCGACGCCGCGGTCCCGCTGGCCGTTGTTGGGACCACCGTAGGTCCTCTCCCAGTGACCGTGCACCTCCGCCTTCACCTTGCCGTCCTTGGAGACGTCCCACTGCTTGCTGGCCTCGGCCCGGACCACGGTGCCGCCGTTCCTGGTTTGGTCAGTCTGGACCCTCCAGCCTCCGTCGGGCGTCTGCTGCTGCTGGGGCCGCGCCGAGGAGGCCGCCACGAACACGGCGAGGAGCAGGAACATCAGGGATACCTTCATGGTGGAGACCTGGCGGAGAAGAGAAAAGCGGGTTAGAGGAATGACATCATCAGCATCAGGACACGGCGGGCATCAGGGACACCTTTGTGGTGAAGGGTGACTTGGCGGAGACGAGAGAAGGGGTTAAGAGATTTGCCATCAATAGCATCAGGACTATGGGGGACATCAGGGATACAATAATGGTAAATTACCTTTGAACATGTTCCTAAGTGTTACTTGTAGCAATGCGACACAGATAAAAAAGGGATATAACGTGTAGAACATTATTGTTTTTATGACTTTAGTATGGAGATAAAACACCAGTTTCATTAACAAGAGATTACAGAACAGGATGTTTGGACCTTGGTGGCTGGGTTACAAGAAAAAAGTTTTTAAAAGGGTCCAATAATGGCATTTTTAAAAATAAAATTTTGGGTTAAACATGTGAAAGAGCTATACATCAAAATCCAACTTTATACTTATTAAGGCTTTATACTTAGTAGTAGATGTGTAGAAAATCCCAAAAGTTCATAAAATGCTTTATGTTAACCTTAAGAGAATAAACAAAACTTCATATCTCGCTTATTTAACACTCGATCAAACTTAAAGTGTGCCTTCGGATAAACTAGGCTAATATTTGCACAAAACCCCATCAGAGAAAACCTGCGTACTTTTTACCTATTTCAAGCTATTTTTGTAAAAAAAATTATAAATAAAATTCCGTCATAAGTTTGCTGCTCTATTTTTTACGTTAACATTCTATCAAGTTATTAGGTTAGTTCAAAATATTTCTATATTTAATGTAGATACTGAATTTAAAATTAAGAGTATCTTATAAATTTTTACCAAAACGAAAATAATAGCATTAATACCAGGATTGTCCCAGTATATGTCATGTGAAACAACTTGCAAAGAAAATGAAAACTAATCGTCAACTCCTGATATCGCTTACCTTGTCAGAACCACAGTAGTGTAGGTGCAGGTGTAGATGCAGGATCGCCAGTAGATGTTGTGATGCTGTTGCAGTGCCGCCGCGGTGTTTTATACACATGTTATGAGACGCCGAGCGGGATCCCCCGACGCGACGGGTTATCGCGGATTCTGTACTCTACATTGGAGCGACTTTCCTCGTCCAAGTTCGCAGACCCCGGGCCGTGACGTCATAGACGGTGACGCGTCACTGCCTCGGTCTCGGGGACAGTGTATCCTCGACCAAAATTATTATAATTTGAGATGAAAACTCCTACAATGAGGAAAATCACGATAATCGACTGATCGCCCGTTTTATCCCACTAATTAATTGTATTGAAGTATCCTGTTTGATTCCATTAAGAACGTTTTAACGCTCTTAAAAACTATTCATTAGTTTTTAGATTGTATTTTTTTACTTTTCAGACATTATTACTTGAAGTTCTACATTTTCACAGACACATTACCAAAGAATGCAATATGTCAGTTTAAATTTATAATTTGACTTGAGTCTACATTTACAATTTAGCGTCTTGATAACATGAATATACCAGCTTTCAAATAGGCCTACACGTATATAAAAACTTTCCATTGCAAAAAATAGTATTGTATTTTTTAGATTTAAGGCAATTTGTTATTGAATACAAGTCAACATGCATGGTGTCATTCTGTTTTGATTGTGCATGCGTAGGGCGGTGTGTACATAGTCAATGGTACCACTTCAGTGCATCCCCGCCCCCACAATAATTTTAAAAAATAGATAGAAAATTTGTAGTTTAACTTAAATTTTAAGTGTGTACTTGAAGTGAACTTCTTTTGTGGCTTTTACTGGATAAAGCACATTGAGTGTGCGGGGAGGATGGGTCGTTTAATTCTATAAAAGTTTTTTACACCAAGATAAAACCTTGCTCATTTAATCAAACCACTGAAATTGACCCCATTCATAACAAACTTTTCTTTGTACACAATTGACTACTTTATGTTTTGAACGATAGAAAAACATTTTAAAATATTTTAAAAGAGATAGCCACAATTCGTTTATTGTATCTATCTATATATTAATACGCAAGCATGTTTCATTTCCTCCTTTTTTCTCAGCTCGTGTGCATCGTAGGATAAATCTGCGCATACCGTTAGAAAGGTATAGTCCTGTAGATGAGCAGAATCACATTCTAATTCACATCGGACTCCAGGGCTATGCCCTACAGGCTTTCAAAGTTCCAATGTTAATCTTATGGAGAAAGGAAAATTGAATGAATCATAAGACAGCTGTTGCAAAGCAAATGCTAGAAAATTACAGGAAGAACAGATGTTTTAGTTGTAAAATGTTTTTAAGCTTCTTGGGTCCAGATCAACTGAAATTTTGATCGAATTTCGATCAAGGGGCGATCTTTAGTACTTATTTAATACGCTAGGGGTTTTTTTGTGGAAAGAACTCATCATACACTTTTCAACCGATTTTCAAGTTTTTGGTGTCGTTGGCTTAGTATGTAGTTGTTTCCGCAAAAAAATATGAAAATCGGATTCAAAATAAGGGCGCTATACACAAATTAAATTTGAAATTTTCCCATTAGAATAACATTGGGATTGGGTCGAGCATTTTCAACATCTGTTGATGTACAGCTGTAAACGTGTAGTTTTTTATGATTACTGATATTCACAATATTCGATTGGTCGGATGTGGTTGATTTGGAACTAAAAGGAAATTTTTATTGTATCAAAATAAATTGCTCGATATCGAGCAACAAGTAGACTAGTAAGTTTTTATTCGAAGAATATGGAAAGTCGATAAGAAAAATTGGTCTCCTTTCTCAGAAGGCCAAAAATCCGGTTTCAATCTAGGATTGGTAGTTTGTAAGATTTAAGATTTACCTCATCTTCTAAGAGCGTTTTTTGTTTATTCAACTGAAGATAGTTTTACTGTTTAGTAAATTGATGCGGACATTTAATTAGTAAACAAAATTCAAACAGAGTAAATTTTGTATACTAATCAATGATGGAAAATGTCCGCAACAATGTACTAAACAATAACATTAACTCGCCGTCACTAACAATAAACTTTAAACAGAGAAATGAAGATAGTTATTTTCATGGTATTTTCATGGTAAACCATGCTGTAATTTTTTAATACCGATGAAAGTGTTTTAACTAAATTTTAGTATTACTTTGGAAAAGTAATTTTGTCATCGGCAGAAAGTCCCAATAAATTTATTGTTTGTACCAGCAAATTGGTAAAAACACAAAACATGAAACGTCATAAACGGAATACGGAATAACGGAATTTATTACAAAAAAAACTTATCAATTCAAAACTACAAATGGTTATTAAAAAGTTTATTTTTAAACTTACAAAATTTTTGTGAACAAAGTACCGGTAGTTTAAGAGTCATCTTCACCCCTGGGCCAGTAGCCCATTGTTGCGCAGTCGGCAATGTTAACCGGCTTTTAATGCAGAACATGGTATTTTATTCCCCTGTTTCGGACGCCATTTTTCAACCGATTTTCTTTAAACTTGGTAAGTGTTTAGTTGAATAGTTATATTAAGCCCCTCATATCTTGAAATTTAACAAATTTACTGAGAAAAATCGAGTTATTTTACGACGTCACAAAGAGTAATATTTGTTAAATTTTCAAAATTTCGAGGTATGAGGGGCCTAATATAACTATTCAACTAAGCACTTACCAAGTTTAAAGAAAATGGGTGAAATAACGGCGTCCAAAACAGGGGAATAAAATACCACGTTTTGCATTAAAAGCCATGTGACTACAATACATTGCCAACTGCGCAACAATGTGCTCCCAGCCCAAAAGTGAAAATGACTCTTAATGATAATTTTTCTGGGTTTCGTTATATTTCAGGATTCAACGAACTCAAACACTTCAAAATCCACGTTGTATAGCCTCGGAGACGTAATGTAATTAATAAGGATTTACCTTACGTCAAAAAAGCTCCAAATGTAGTTGTTTTGACAAAAGGAAAATCCTTATTTAGTGAAAGACTTCATCTACAGTGAGGAATAAGTTTTGGCTTGGCTATTGGCTTTATACGGTAATTATGGGAAGCATATGGTCATAATCACCCTCCACCCACACCCACCTAACGCCTACCTGTTCTGCCCTGTTCTGCCTGTTCTGGAGTTTTGTTTCCCCTACTTGATTAGGATATAGGTTGATTTATAATATCAAATTATTGATACTTACAGCCTGAAGCAATCTTCGCATTTTGGTTTGTGACGCGTTTCGCCGATTATGGTTATCATCAGACTTCACAAACACACTTAAACGAACAGTAAATTACACACACACACATAAGTATCACCTTGCGGATTGTTAAGATTATTGAAAAATGGAACATTTAATCAAACACACACAAAAAAAAACCGGCGAGCTCTCCGAAGTTTTGTATTTTTGTAATATTAGTTTCTAAGTAATAGACACCGTTCACAATTCCCCGGTCAACCCTAAGATAAAACGTTTCATATAATTAGAGCTCTGAAGTGTAAAGTCATTACCATTGTGCTGGTGGCTACAAATGTAGGCCTATTCACGGAAGCTGGAGAAATTTTTTACTAAACTGGAAACAAATTACATACATGTAAGTTTTTCAAAAGTGTACCAGTAGCATCACTTCACTCACACACTTGTAGCCTAAGATTTTACATTTTAGAGAATTTCCCTACAGGGAATACTCCATTTCAGTAGTAGTCACGGTAAGACCTAAGCCCGGGACCATGTTACTTTTTCGTTAATGACTCTCGGAGAGATTGGTACACTCAGGAGTTTCTCGCTGAAGTGTTTACACTACAGGCGAATTTTCCGTTTACAAAACATATCTAAACTCTCAAGATTCAGCTTTCGCAGAGTATTAGTAACTCTCAGATTGTGTCGGCCAGCACCGTTTAAACGACGCGTATCACTCGCATAAACTTTACGAGAGTAAAAACTCTCGAGTGTAAACCTAGCTTAAAGCTTCATCTACATAGAGTCCTGTCACAACAATAATGAACTGCTTTGGAGGTGTTATGAAAGTCATCTTGTATTTCTTTACCGTCCAAACGTACAACCTACTTTATTTAATCACGCGTTATGTAGATGATATGAGGGCTGTTCAAGGTCACAGTGAGGTAGGTCGATGCTCCGCTTGGCGCGCCGTATCTTATCATGCTGCTGGTTTCAGTTGGTCGAGCTTTCTCTTTCTATTTCGTATAACTAAACATCGCAGTCTTTTTTCTTGAACTTGAATAGTAGCTAGATACCGGACTTTAATTATTATGAGTGCTCAAACGGTAATATTTTATTTGCCTAAAACTAAAGAAGACCTCTCTTTCTTTTGCTATTAAATAAACTACTGAACCAGGGCACTGAGGGGGTTAGAATAAATTAGGCCGTGATTTCAATAAAAATAATACATGTGTGGATTTATACAAATTTATTTAGTTTATTTATGACGAATTCCAATCTCCAATGGCTTACCAGATTGATGACGAAAGGTGGTTCAAATTTGTTTAAAAATAATGTTAACAAGTGTAAATAATAACTCCTGACACGTTTGACAAATTGAGGTTGCAGTCTATGATTTGACATATCTACGAAGTTTTTTCCAAAACCTTCAAAAAAGTTCATTATGAAAGTCTTAAAAAGAAACTAATCGTATTAGGAAATATATTACACAATTTTTAAGATATTTTCTTTTTAGAAAACATTGGCCCAATATGACCTTTGATAGTTGAATCTATTGGACATAACCATTTTATAATTTTGTTTAGTTTAGATTTTAGTGTAAATTTTAATCTACAGCGATTTTAACACTAAAATCGTTATTGCTGATGTTTTGCTACCACGATAAAACATCCACTTAGATTACAGTTATATTGACGAATCTCATTTTAAGACGTCACCCCTCAGAGCTGAAAACTCGTAAAATGTCCCAAAATGTTGTTAATTTTACCACGGAATTGTAAAGTTTCATTCTTCTAAGTTCTATATGTACAAAATAGGGGAAATATGTATCTTTTATACCAACCTTATATGTAAAATGTATTAACTAAGAAATTGGCCATGCTTTCTACAGTTTGATAACTAAACAAGTATGTTGGGGATGCTTTCAATCCCCTCCTATTAAGCCGAATTTATTAATTTTTTATAAGATTCAAAGAATAAAATTGTGGAAGATTCTAAAAATACTCTGAATCCTGTGGGGGTTTTTTCCGTATATAACTGGTGTTTGACCATAGATAGATAGAGTGGAAATATATCAATAATATTTGTGAAACATTGTTTTGAAACATTTTTATCATAATTTGTTTGTTATAGAATAGAATAGAAAATCTCTTTAGAATAGAAAATCTCTTTATTGCAGGAATAACAATAACACAAATGGTACATTTATGAGTATTCTAAAACATATGAGAAAATGTCTTAAAATATTGAATATTGAATAACTATATCTAAATACATTAATAAAACAAAAAAAAAAAAAAAAAAAACAACACAAGAAATTCCTGCAAAAGGTAGCCCTTACAGGCATTAAGCCCAATTATAAGGGAACCTTATGCTGAAGTTTACCTCCCCGGTAAAACATAAACTAACAAAGGTGACATAAAAAAATATTTCAAAAGAATCCCACGACATGAAAATGTTGGAAATTTGTGGAACATTAAAACTTCCATATATCAATAAAAACACTGAGTAGAATTATATAATTGTAAGTATTACAATCAATGAATAGCTTATTTATAATTAACATGAATATTTTAGAACAATTCGGGACCATAAGTCCGACCTAATATGTGCTAGGGCCTAAATGTATATTTCAAATTACAAATTCCTTATAGATAAAACATTAAAACACTTTCTCTTAAACTCACTTAATCGTGATGATACCTCCACATAATTAGCGACATTGTTTAATAGTCTAAATGCTGCCAACATCGGCGAGGTGGCATGTCCCAGCGTTCTGGCTACATATAGTAGCCTACTAGCGCGTCCGCCACGTCGCGGCACATGCCACGGCACACACGCCAGCAGCTCGGGATCATCCACAGACCCTGTCATGATACCTTTTAGAAATACAAGTCTCGCGACTTTTCTTCTGACATCCAAGCGATGAAACTTAAAAATATTTAACAGCTCTTCGTATCTAATTGTATAAATAGGATAAATGCGAACACCAAACACTTTAAAGTACAAACTTCTCAAAAATCGTTTTTGAACTCTCTCAATCATTTTATTGTACAATTCAGAATGCGGGGACCACACGATACTCGCAAACTCAAGCTTTGATCTGACTAAGGAATTGTAGAGAGTTATGAAAGTGTAAGGATCTTGAAACATCCTACACGTTCGAGTTATAAACCCTAGTGTACTAAGTGACCTGTTGACCATACTCACAATATGGTCATTGAACTGTAAGTCTGACGTCATTATAACTCCTAGATCTCTGAATCGATCAACTCTTTCCAATACTACGCCATTGATCTTATACGGAAATAATATAGGATGTGAAGTTCTATAAAATGACATTGTTGAGCACTTGGAAACATTAAGGTTGAGTTTATTACTAGAGCACCACTGATGAAGTGAGTTTAAGTCGTTTTGTATTATTGTACAATCAGCAACCTGCTTAACTGTCGAAAAAATCTTTAAATCGTCTGCGTACATTAAAAAATTGCTTTCCAGTGTGAGAGCTAGGTCGTTGACAAATATATTAAAACACAAAGGGCCTAAGTTGCTGCCCTGTGGAACTCCTGATGGGGTTAGAAAAGAGTCAGACTTATACCCTAAAAAAGAGACAAATTGCCGTCTGTTCTGTAAGTAAGAAATGAAAAAACTTATCGTATCAGCTGAAAATCCATAAAAGTTCATTTTCTTCAAAAGCAGAAAATGATCTACCTTGTCGAATGCTTTCGACATGTCAGTATAAACGACATCAACTTGACGTCTGGAGTCCATAGCTGAAGAAGTAAAATGTACAAAATTAACGAGATTAGTGTTAATAGAACGAGAAGGCATAAAGCCGTGCTGTCGAATGCTGATGTACTTTTTCATATGGTAGAAAACATGATCAAAAATTATAAGCTCAAAAACCTTGGCAGGAGTACTCAAAACAGCAACAGGTCTATAATTAGGAATTTCAAATCTATTACCTTTCTTCAAAATAGGAGTAATCTTAGTGATCTTCCAGCAATCTGGGAAAAATTTATTAGCTATACATAGATTAAAAATATGACAGAGTGGCTTTACGACAAATTCTGAACAACCCTTGATAATGTATACAGGAACCAAATCAGGACCATAGGAACGCTTAGAGGGAAGTTTCCTGATCGCAGCAGAAACTTCACTAATAGAAATAGAACGAAGGCTAAAGTTATTTACGCCATTCATAACAGGTGATCTATTAATCAAGTCTGAATCCAATACATCGCCGCGCTCATAGACCGAACCAAAGTATCGAGCAAACCCAGTCGCTGCGCTCATACCGTCCTCAAAAGTCTCATTTTCCCAGGTGAACCGCTGGCCCGAAGGATTTATTTTGGAAACTTTTTTGGAGTTAACAAAACTCCAAAACTTTTTTGGGTCATTTGAAAGTGATTCTTCCGTTACACGCACATAATTACCATAGGACTGCTTAATCAAGCGCTTTAGAGTCAATCTACATTGCCGAAACATTTCCAGGTGGTTTAAATTTTTGGATCGTTTAAACAAATTTCTAAACCTGTCTTTTTCTTTTATTTTAGCTATTATTTCTGAGGTGTACCAATGAGGATATTTTGACAAGCGCTGCCTGCACATTCGAGTATGTTGGTTTAAACAAGAATACAATATTTCGTAAAAACAATTAACTGCCTCGTTTGGGTCCACAGATTCGATTCGATTATGTTATAAATTTGAAAATTACGTATGTATAATGTGTAAGACTGCGTTTGACAAAAAGAAACCTTATATCTTTTTAAAAAATTTTAAATTTATTATTGGGACTATTCTATCTAATGACAAATTCAAGGAAATATATTTTTATTAAACTCAACAAAAATGTACCGTAACTCTACTCAAACAAACAATATCCTCATTCCATTTAGTTTGGGCCAATGAATTGTGAATATCAGCTTCCTTGGTTTGGATTAAGAACAGCAATTCTATAATGAAACAAAACAAATTTTTGAGAAATAAACATTTACTAGTGCATTTGTTGCTTGAAATTGAAAAATTTAATTTAGAATACCACATGCTAAAATTATTTCTTATAGTTCTAAATAAATAACACCACTCCGACCATTCTAATGGTGTGATTATCAGTCATCACCCAAAGGCTAAAACACTGGTTTTATAGCTGATATTTTAACAGGTGTTTAAAATGCTTAGTTCAATCCCAATATTGTTGTAATGGGAAACTTTAAAATTTGAATGATGGACAGCAATTTTATTTCTGGTCTGATTCTCATCAATTTCTGGCTATAACAACTACAGAGAAAACCCTATCCAACGACACAATAAAACTTGAAACTGTTGACAATGTTAGGACCCGTTCCAATTACAAAAAAAAAAAAAAAAAAAAAAAAAACTTAGCGTATAAAATAAGTAAAGATATCAGCAATAAAACTCCAATAATAAATGCGAATTAACAGTTTTGATACACCATTGTACAACAGGTTTCAAAATAAAAATTAAACAAAACCCATTGAATGTATATAAATAATTTTATCAATTTTACAAATTTAAAGGAAGGATACATTTTTGCGTTGATTTCTAATAAGAATGACGTGGGAAACATATTTTTAGATCTCCTCCGGATTCGGATTACCCCAAGTTGAACCTTCGAAAAACCAAATTGGTTGTTTTCCAAGATGTTTTTCATGTTTTTAGTTAACGTTAGATTTTTCAAATTAAGGTTAACAAAATGTAATAACCCATATTCAACCCTTTTAAAAGCCACAACAGCCCGTTCCCATAATCCGTTTATGCTGGTTCGCGAACTCATTAAAACATTCCTGGTTCCTACATCTACATTAGAAATATATTATTACTTAAAGAGAAAATCGCCAACAAGGAAAATAAACAAATTTGACCTTAGAGTAAACATTGCAATCGCCAGATAAGCAAGTGCGGGGCCGGCCCCCCGGTGCTGAGGCAGTGATACGGCCTTGTGACGTACAGCATGTGGCCTGGGCGTCGTACAGTACGGCGGGTCTGTAAAGTACAGGACGGGGCTTCCCTCAGCAAGACGCGGTATATAGGCGGCAGCGGCGGCCAGCCACTCAGCATCTCTCTGGCAGCTCTAGTGATCAGCCGATAGCTACAGCTGCAAATCTTCCATTATAGTGAGTAGTCCCACATTGGTTTTTCATGCACAACTTTTAAATAATTTCTGAACTTGTATGTCTTAATCTAAGTGTTTGTTGTCAACTTTTTTCTAGAAATAGGAAAAAGGGACGTAACAGACGAAACCCTTATTGAAATAAGAAGATATATTTATCTTGAGACACTTGCTAATTATTTACATTTAAAATTTTACACTTTGGAATATAATGATGTCTCCATCGTCACATTAATGCACATTGTAAAAATTTCATGGATTAGGATGGATTTGTATGAATTGTGGATTGTATGAATTATTGTAATTGCATAAGTAGACTAATTTAAATGACATGAAATGGCAACATATTTGTTATTTTTCTTATTGTATTATATCTTTTGATCTCATAAACAGCACAAAGTTTTGTAACAAACTTTGGTACAACTTTGCCAAACTGAACCAACTTTGCCAAATTGAACCAACTTTGTAAATCTTTAAATCTTCATGATGTGAAAAATATTATTTCGCCATAATGTTTAATTAAAATTATAAATATTTTAACATCCTATACTTTAATAAGAGCAAACAAAGTACATTTGTATGTGTGTATGCACACTGATCTCGAAACCAACACGAAAACTTTTCTTGAAACTTTGTAAGTATCTTGGTTCTGGCATTAAAAAATATTAATGAACTGAATCCTAAAAATTTTTACATTTTTTAAAGGATGTAAATATCAAAACAAAATAAATGCTGAAAATAGCTGACAACTGTCAAAATACAAACCACGTGCCCCAGTACAAACTCGTGGTTTTGCATTGTTGCCAGTTTCTTTAAGATACTATAATGAAAATGATTTATAATTTTTTAATCGTCCCTTACATGTATGATTATATTTTCTTTATGTAAATAAAAAATATTACACACCAAACATTCACAATATTGCACAAAAATATTCTTTATGTAAAAAATATTCCAATAATGCATTTTTTAAATGCAATTTATTATGAAACCAAAATAATGTTTGGGCCTAACAATAGTAAAATCAGCAGCTTATAAGTGAAGAAGTAAAACCTACTTGTTGCAGTTTTTGAATATGGATGAAATATGAAATAAATACTAAAAAGCAGCACTTCAGGCATTTAGATAGGATTACAACACATCCTCAAAGGCGTGAGCAAAACGAATGAGCTCGACTTAAAAAAATAAGTTTTTCGAGTCCTTTTTAGAAGAGAGCCTCCACTATAAAAATTTCTCATACACGAATTAAATATTTACAAAATGTATTCATATTAAAGAGGGAGCCACAGATAAATGAAAAATGTACATACCAAATTTCCGATTTGGTATACCTTCTCTTATCTCAAGTCACCGCGTTGTGGCCGGCCCTGTGTTGGATTTTTTTGTGTCAGACTTCCGAGCAGTAGGTCATTTTATTTAATGTTCACATTAAGTTGTCTACTTAACCGAACTACCTTTACTCTAACCTAACTGGCTTAGGCAAACCAGTGTAACTTATTGGTCAACCGACTAATTGGGTAATCGCATTTTGCGATTTGATAACAGTTGATAATATGTGGTGTTGATAATAATGGAAGATTGAATGGGTAATTCGTTGGGCACAATTTACTTGTTGTTTGTCTAATTACAGCCCTGTAATCCACCAAAACGTATTTGATAGGTTAGGTAAGGTCGTACCAAAAAAATAAAAAATAAAAAAACACCCGCTTTTAAAAATTTGCATTCCTGGAGAGGCTTAAGTGACTGAGATTGTTATTGCAAAAAATATGTTGACCGAGCAAATGCTTGGCACCCCAGGTACTTGTTCTAATGATTTAATGAAACCGACCAACTTAACAAAAACACACATAAGTAACATGGACAAACCGATAAATTTAATAGTACTTCTACATTTAATATTAATATTTAATTCTTATTTAATATTTAATTATTCTAATTTAGTTAGTAGCCTACCGATAATTTAAGAGTCCGGCTACTAAATTTCAGATAACAAATTATTTGACAAAAAAAGTTAATAAATCCATCCCCTAAACTATGAAGTTTCCCTAAGTATAAAAATGTCAGGGTATAAAATAATAATTTTTTGATACATCATACAATTACAATTCATACAATCCACAATTCATACAAATCCATCCTAATCCATGAAATTTTTACAATGTACATTAATGTGACGGTGGATACGTTAAAGTTTTAGGGAGATAGTGTGTAAATATAAATAGAGTTAACTGAATTTTATACAATTCAACCCCCCGATCACATCATTATATTCCAAATTGTAAAATTTGAAATGTAAATAATTAGCAAGTGTCTCAAGATAAATCTATCTTCTTATTTCTATAAGGGTTTCGTCTGTTACGTCCCTTTTTCCTATTTCTATAAAAACTAGAATAACTACAATAATGATTATAAGATTACAATCATGATTAGGATGATTTTGATTATTGATTACATTATTATATAAAACACTTTGAGTGTTCTTTGAACACATTTTCCTTAGTGCTAAAGGGGAAAATATGCGTGAAACAGGTATGTAATTAGAATCAGATTAAACTATTTGCAGTAGACCTCCATTATAATTAATCTAGGTTGGTGGCCACCCTAGTACAAGCCCAGCAAGTAAGTTTTCCTCTCGAATAAAATGATGAAATTATGTAAAGTATGTGATCATCAAAATTAAGGCGATTTCTTGTTCAATTAATTATTTATGAGTGTTTTCAACGAAATCCCCCCCCCCTTTCCTCCCTAATAAGCATACCCCTTTAGTTTTCATTCAACAAAACTTGCCGTCATTGACACAGGAACATCTTTAAAATTTGCCAATGAAACACAATATTGTAGGGATACCTTCGAACTGATGTGTTCATACTGATTTCATCACTCAGAGATTCAACGATACTATCGGTGACATCTGACTGCTTGATTGTGTTGAAGATAGTGTTTCTTCAAAATTATTCATTCATTCCTCAACTTCATCTTCCAAAGGATAGATGGCGTTGCTTGATATTTAAGTATTGGTTATACTCTTTCCCAGAAGTTCACTATTCTTGCAGCCCTATTTCGTTGAGCTCATGTATGGACTTTTTAAAATGCTTCTCTCTTCTCCACCAACTGTCCATTATGAATCTATTTCTGATTTCCAAAGTCAGTCCTAATGATGATGATTTCATACACCTAACCTGCCAGGTCTCCAATATGAGTTAATCCTGGTGCTGATTATGTCATACCTCTAACCCGCTTCTCTCTTCTCCTCCAGGTTTCCCTTCAACATGAAGGTGTCCCTGATGACCGCCGTGGTCATGTCGCTGATGATGTCATTCCTCTAACCCGCTTTTCTCTTCTCCGCCAGGTCTCCACCATGAAGGTATCCCTGATGTTCCTGCTCCTCGCCGTGTTCGTGGCGGCCTCCTCGGCGCGGCCCCAGCAGCAGCAGACGCCCGACGGAGGCTGGAGGGTCCAGACTGACCAAACCAGGAACGGCGGCACCGTGGTCCGGGCCGAGGCCAGCAAGCAGTGGGACGTCTCCAAGGACGGCAAGGTCAAGGCGGAGGTCCATGGTCACTGGGAGAGGACCTACGGTGGTCCCAACCATGGCCAGCGGGACCGCGGCGTCGGCGCCTCCATAAGGGGGCAGTTTCGCTGACGCTCTACACGTCCACCGGAGCCACCTCTACTTGATATTCAAGCCATATAAAGATCTAGGATAAAGTGATGTTTTTATAATAAAAACTATATGTTTACTTAAATGTTCATCTTTTACTTGACATCCAGATTAGGACATCTATAGGGCCAAACATAAGAATCTGCCCATTTCCACTAATATACAGATTGTTTTATAGGAGATATTTGTTGAGTTCATATTTCTACTCTTCCATGGATGAATGCGTCATCAATACTTTGGCTTTTACGTATGTTTAAGACTAAAATTACGTCACAACAACAAAGTATCGACTGACTTCTTCACAATTTAACATAGGTTATCAAATAAAATGTCTGTCTTAAGAATTTTGGAACTTACAAGGCATTTGAAGTAGAGCCACGAGACATGAAGATCTTGTTAACTACTATGTATATCAACCATATATGTGCAAAATAGTGACCACTATCAGTTTCCACATGATAACAAGATAACCTAACTATTTTTTTGGGTAGTAGCAATGAATTCTGTATTCATTGGTATAAAAAAACCCCTGTCCTCCCCTCGCCCTACCCAGCTGTTTTTGGCCATTCGTCAACTTATGTGGCGTGACTTTAAGTAGTGTATTGTAAGCGAAAATTTATTGGGGCCCCAAATCTCCTATTTATCTTTTTATTTATTGTAGCTGCCTGTACGGTTTTTTTTTTTTTTTTTTTTTTTTTTTTTGGACTTAAGACTGTTAATTTAGCTGCACACTTAATAAATTCTGGAGAATGAGTCACTTAAAAACTATGATACCAATCTACTGTTTTCTGTAGTTCTTCAGGTTTTAGGACGTTAATCCACTTGCGTATAGACTAATGTGAAATACAATATTTTTAATTACGGACCCCAATTGAAATGTAGTTGATACTAGTAGCTTGTAGGTCCAAAATAAAGAAACGTCCTTGGTTTAAATGTAAAGGGTTAAAAGATTTAAACTTTAAGAATCCAATTTTAGTGAGCTAGTTTACCTTATGGTCCAAATCTGTCTTTTTACAAACAATGAATTAAGACACAAAATATGAGTGGATTATTTGTATACAATGATATGTGAAACATGATTTTCACGAACTTTATAATCACACTTGAGAAAAGACAACTTATTAATGAAACCAAGAAAGTGGTAATGGGATGGAGACGAAAATATGACCTAAGCTCCCAACCGAGTTACTAATTATTAATTAGTCTTAAATTTTGTAAGCAACAAACATACCCAATCGTCTGTGAAACGTACTTGATTGCCCTGTTCCACTTTTTATCATCCCACTTATTTTGTGAAACACAACTTTGCTACACTTTTCATTCTTACAGAGTTTTCATTTCGTCTTTTTTTTTTGAGGGAGAGGCGGAAAAATGCATTACGCACACAGGTGGCCAGCCTGTAGTGTGGGACTCCCCTAAAAAACGGGTTTACCCACTAAAAAACCTCCTCTACTCTTTAGGAATCTAACCTGGAATTGTTTATCACATTACGTCAGGCTAGGCCTAAATTTGGCTTACGCCCGTGGGGCTCGCTCCTTATCCAGCCGCTCGGTCAAGGGATCTGGGCCACTTCGCGGTCCAGATCGGTTTTCTTTTCCAGGAGGATGCCCCGGACGAACTGTGACAAACAGTCCCAGTTGCCCTCATCCTCCAAAATCTTTTGGCAGACCGAGTCCACCGAAAATGCACCAAAGATATGTGTGGCCTCCAGGCGGGGCCCTTCCCAACGGGGACAGCGGAAGAAAGTATGTTCCGCATCGTCGGGAACACCCGGGCAATAAATGCAGTCCGGTGAACCGGTCTTTCCCATCCGGTTCAGGTACGACCGAAAGTAGCCGTGACCTGTAAAAAATTGGGTCAGGTAGTAGTCCACCTCCCCATGCCGCCGTTCCACCCATGGTTGGACCTGCTTGATAAGTCGCGCAGTCCATCGTCCTCGGGTGTCGTGCTCCCAGCTGTGTTGCCACTGCTGGAAGGTTCGGGAGCGCTCTTCTGTTCTTGCCGTGTCCTTGCCGATCTCGCCTTGTCTCTGATAAATCGCTTTCCTCTCCCCTGCCAAGAGCTTGACAGGGATGACTCCGGCGACCACCAGGACGGCAGGCTCGGACACTGTCTGGTAGGCGGAACACACCCGGAGCGCAGCTTGACGCTGAACCCGGGCGAGTCGCAACCTGTAGCACTCCTTATCTAGAGCGCCTGCCCACACCTCTGCCCCGTAAAGGAGCACGGACTGGACCGCGGACATCAACAGACGTCTTCTGCTGGATCGGGGACCCCCGACATTGGCCATCAGCCTACTAAGGTAAGTGACTACCTTAGCGGCCTTGTCCGCCGTACGGAAGATCTGATCCCTCCAACTTAACTTGGTGTCCACCATAACCCCGAGGTATTTGGCGGCACGAGTTGATGTGACCACCTCCCTTCCCACTCGGAGTGGGACGACGGTGTCGATCCTCTTCTTCGTGAGGATCACGATCTCCGTCTTACTGAGAGCAAGCGAGAGACCGTGATCTGACATCCAGGTGTTGACCACACGCATGACTCGGTTCAACTTTAGTTGGGCCAGCTCAACGTTGCGTGCAGCAATGAGAGCTGCGACGTCATCGGCGTACCCAACCAAAGTGGTTTTCTCAGGCATCTCGGACCTCAGGAGGCTGTCATAGGCAACGTTCCAGAGATCCGGGCCGAGTATTGAACCTTGTGCGGCACCAGAAGTGACTTCCATCGTCCGCGTTCCGTCCCTCGTATCATAAATCAGGCTTCGAGAGCGTAGATAATCCTCGATGAGCCGCAACAGATATGCAGGAATACGAAAGGTGTTGCGAAGCGCATCCAACATATCGACCCACCTCGCCGAGTTGAAGGCATTCTTGACATCAAGCGTAACAAGAAGCACTACTCGGCGGGAGAAATGGTTGTGGCTCTCGGCTCTCTCCACAGCTCTCTGAACTTCGGTGACAGCGTCGATCGTTGAACGTCCCTTTCTGAAGCCGTACTGACGGGGGCATAAGTCCCCGGCAGCTTCCACGGCAGAAGTCAGGCGGGAACGGATCAGCTTCTCGAACAGCTTCCCAGCCGTGTCCAACATGCAGAGAGGCCTGTGGGACGACGGCAGCTCGGGATCACCTTTGCCCTTGCTGATCAGTACAAGCCTGGCTGTTTTCCAGGGAGCCGGAAACACCCCTTCTACCAAACAGGCATTGTACATTCTCAACAACAAGTCAGCGTTGATTGAAAATACTTTCTTTAAAAAATCACTGGGAATCCCGTCCGGGCCAGGAGCCTTGTTGCTCTTCAGGGAGAGAACGGAGGTTTCCAGCTCCTCGAAAGTGAAGAGTGGAACGTCCTCTACCCGTCCGAAGTCAACCAGCGGTCGCTGTGGATGTTCAGGAAACAACGCAGCGACGATCCTCCCCATGGTGGCGCCCTCCATGATGGAAGGTGGAGAGCGGGCGCCGAGTTTCTGTGTTACAAGTTTGTAACCCAGGCCCCACGGGTCGGAGTCAACGTCGTCACGAAGTCTCCTCCAGCTATTCGCCTTGCTCCTGTTGATCGCCTGGCGGAGAGATTTTCTCGCAGCTTTATAGGCCTCCGACTTACGAACTCTGTCTGCGGGAATTCTCGCTCTTGTGGCGGCTCGTCTAGTTCTTAAACATGATCTTCTGAGTTCCGCAATCTCTTCAGTCCACCAGTAAACGGGTTGTTTGTCGCGTCGGGGTTTCCTTCGCGGCATAGACTGGTCGCAGGCCGAGACGATCAGTTCCATCGTGGATGTTACTAGTGCCTCGGCCCCAGCCTCACCAGGATTCCCCTGCGCTCCCCGAGAGATGGCTTCGGTGAACTTGACCACGTCCAGTTTGTTGGTGTTCCACCGGCGTGGCCCTTCCCGAGATGCGGAAACTCGACGATTTGCCTGATCATGCAGGTCAAAACGATGTATTGGTGGTCGCTACCCGTGTAGTCCTCCACAACCCTCCAGCCAGAGATCCTCGGAAGGAGCGACTCAGACGCAAAGGTGACGTCGGGGATCGTGCCTCTCTGCCCGGGGTGCCGAAAAGTAGGTGTGTCGCCCTGGTTGAGGACGACAAGACCGGCCCTGGCGATGAAATCCAGGATGTATTTCCCCCGGGAGCTGGTAGAGGGCATTCCCCACTCGACGGCCCTGGCGTTGAAATCGCCACCAACGACGACATGCCCGGTGGTGCCGAGAACGCACTCCTCTAGACTGTCTATCTTGTTGCGGAAGTCCTGGACGGCCTCGTTGGGGGTGAGGTAGCAACTGAAGATAGTCACGTCCCTACACCTAACCCAGGCGAATCCTCGGCCACGACCATGACTCCGCACTAAGACATCCCGCGTATTACGCGCCCAAAATGCAGCAGTACCGAGGCTGTCGGAGATCCAAGTGTTTGGGTCTCTGTCCCGATACTGTTCGCTGATAAGGAGCGCGTCAGCACCAAGTTCTCGGGCGAGCTGATCTAGAAGGTTATCAGCTCCCCAGGATCTATGAAGATTGGCCTGGAGGATGCGAATTACCGGCCGCTGCCTTTTGCCTGTTCAAGTGCGACTCTGAAGGCACCGCACTGACCAGACCCGGGTAAGTGACCGAGGGCACTGGAGCCTGAATCCTTGCAGAGGAAGCAGGAGGGGCTCGAGGAACATTCCTTGTGTTTGTGGCCCTGGCTTCCACACTGGAAGCAGTTGGCACTCCTGTCGGGCCCTTTACAGTTTCGGGAGGAGTGGCCGAAACCGAGGCAACGGAAGCATCTCGAAACTACCACCCTCCGTTTGAGCCTGCAACTGACCCAACCGACTCTGAGGTGCTGAAGGCTAAGCAGCTTATTGGCGTGCTTTTCGCCCATCTCAGCAACAGCCATCCGGAGTTGACTTCGGTTAGGCTTTGTCAGCCATACCCTCACTCCATCAGCCGGTATCTCCGGGAGTGCCACCTGGATCGCACGGGTCACCTCGTCTTCGGTGGAGAGGGCATCAAGGTCCCGAATCTCGACCGAACACTTCGGTTCCAGGGCCTTGATGGAGCCTTTGTCCCCAAGTGCAGTCTTGAGGGAAGCGGCAAAACCGATCTTGTCACTCGACTTCCCCAGTTCGAGGAGGAAATCCCCGTTCTGGGTTCGCCGAATAGACTTGATAACGGTGTCGGTCTCTTCCGGTTTGGCCTGCGATCTAATCTGACCCAGAACATCGGCAAAAGATCGCCCCCCTAAGGGCTTGATCAAGATTGCCTCCGTCCTGGGCTTCTTAGGCCTGGGTTGTTTAGGCTTTCTGACAGACTTGCCAGAGGCCTCCCCAACCGGGTTTGAGACTTGCGTCCGCTCCACCCTCGACGCACTTTTCGAAGCTGCCTCCGCTTGCTTCTGCCTCCTCCTTTCTTTCTTAGACAGGCGCGTCTTCCAGCCCCCCAAAGGTGTTGAGGCAGAGTTTGCTGCCAAGGCAGGATTAGCCGCCGGAGCAGGAACCTCTGCAGGAGTAGCCGCTGGAACAACGACAGCGCCCGGGATGGAATGGGCAGCCGGGACAGGAGATGTCTGCGATGATGCAGTGACAAAAACCGGCCTCGGCGCCAAGTCCAACTCCCCGAGCTCAGGGCTTCCCGACGATGAACCGCTCTGCCTCTTCTTTCGCTTTCTGGCTTGAGTCTGGGACTCAGCCAGATGAGCTTGAGGCGAAGCAGAGATGACTCGGTTCGTGACATCGCGCTCCTGTTTCACTGCCTTTAGCCTGATTTTCCGGCATTCCTCGATTTCTTCTAGAGAATCTTCGAGTTTCGGAATCCCCTCTTTTATGGCCTTGTTTACGTTCTTTTGAATTAAGAGGGCCTTGGCCATCTCCTTCAAAAGAGCTTTCATCTTCTTCAGACATGAGTCTTCCTCCTCGTGGGCGTCGTCCTGCTGCTGCCGAAGCATTTGCAGCTCGAATGCCGCACGAAGAGGGCCCTTCCTGGGAGGTATTCCATCGAGCCTGGCTTTTGAGGTTTCTGCCTCGGTCACCTTCATCGCTAGATTGACCTCCACTTTCTCCTTTTCAGGCTCGGACAACGATCCGGCGTCACTTACGGTCTTGAACGGTGCCGGTGGGGGGGAGGTTTTAATTCCCCCTGTCGGCGTCCCAGTCTTCGAGGTCGGAGACCTCTGCACAATAGAGCTTCGCCTAAAAGCGGCTTGCTCATTTTCCTTTACGTTCTTCGTGTTTCGGTTGATAAAATCCATGCTTTCATGTCACCAGCGCATCGTGCGGCAAGGGGCGGCCCGTTCATTGGCCGAGAGCGGGTGCACCCTCGGAGGTCTACCTCCCGTAGGAGATAAGACACCCCTACCCCAGGACTCTGGGGCCCGAACCTCCGTTTGCCCAGCACCGATACACACAAGGTGCCGGACGTGCTGGGGGTCGCACCGTGGCAAAGCAGAGTCCGATCCCTGCATCCATGCCGCACTCCCTGACTAAGGTCCGAAGCGGCTGGCTTCTGACGACACACTGGAGGAGACCATCGGCAGTGCGAGGCACACATCAGTCCCTGCAACACAACAGGGACACTCCCAGAACCCCCAGCATGCGCCGGTCGAAAGAAGGTGGAAAGACACCCTTGATTCGGGGTCGAAAAAAAAAAGAAGGTGAGCAAGGTTAGCTCAGGAAAGAATAAAGACGGTGAGCTAAGACCTGAAAGATGAGAAGAATGGCCTTAGCTCGGGAAGAACTGTGAGGAGGGTCCCACAGCTTGGCTCAGGTACCCCGGGGTCGCCAAGAAACACCCGTACAGTGGAAAGCCCACTGCCCCTGAGGGTTTCATTTCGTCTTACCGTTAATACAAAATATAACAACTAAATTCTAGTAAAAAATCCCACGACATAGATTGACAATTTATAATTTTGCACCAAAGGTAAAGCATAAAACTCTTTACTAAAATGCTGCAAAGTAGACAAGTCTAACAACTTATCAAAACATTCAATGCCTCGAGATTGGTTCGTGACATAAAATAAGACATGCAACTACACGGTAACAGAGCACCAGGGCACGAATTTAATTTTCTCGTAGTTTTTGTTGCGTGTCATTGAAAAATAATTACGATTTGGTTAAAACGGGGGACTTGGCGTGTTTTGGCTTGCATCTGCCGTGTGATGTCAACCATGGTTATAGCGCACAAGGGGGTGGATCCTCGGAGGGCGCGGGGATGCAGTTCAAGTTCTTGGAACCGGCAAGGAAAAGGGGAGATTTTGGGTATGGAATGTATATATCGATTCTGAACAGAATTTCCACTTATCTATACTTGGTTTAATTCCCTGGGTGTCTGAGTGGTTATAGTGCTCGCCTTTGAATCTGAAGGTTGCCGGTTCAATCCTGAGAAGATAGTAGCTTTTAATGGTTTGTAACTGGAACCAGCTACCATTGGTTGTTTGGCTATTAATTAATAACAAGGTAATTAGAAAACCCCAAGGCAATGATTCTATTTGCCTTGGAAAACCCTGTCTAAAGAGCCAGCTGACCAGACGTAACAAAGCTACACAAGGCATCACACGCATACTACACTCGCCTTTATATTAGGCCCGGTGCACACGAGCGTTTTGCGTTTGCGTTGATGCAGCTTTATTTTGCAGCGGCGTTTGAGCAGTGCGTGTACTCAAATGGAACAGTACACACGTAAACGCTCGTGTGCACCGGGGATGCCGCGTCCACGCAGCGTGCACGCAGTGTATTTTGACGCTCGTGTGAACCGGGCAAATACGCCGCTGGTAGCGTCGGCGCTTTAAAGAGTGATTAAGTTATAAGTGACTTATTTAATACGCTAAGGCTTTTTTTTGTTAAAATAACTACTCTTACAATTTTAAAAACTGCGCGATTCCGAGCAACAAGTATAGTAGTAATTTATAATTCAGATTTTTTGTGATTTTAATTAACGATGCTGACTATTAAAAGATCGACTTTAGATAATAAAAGGCCCACGTTTAGTCAGTTTACAAACAAAATACAGAAAAGACCTAAACAAAACCCCGTTTTATTTTAATACACAAGTTATTATTTAAATCTTCAACCTGTTACCCATTTTATTGAGTTGAGGCTTGTCAACTTAAAATTTGTTTGCACCTTGGATACAAGCGAATAAAATATGGAACTATTATTTTACATGAAAATTATTATGTACCCCTTAGTAAAATAGACTAATGAAAATAATAAAAAAATAAAAAAACACAATAAATAGGGTTTTACTATGAATCATAAAGCTTGAGGCGTAGTTTTAAATTAACGAGAAAATTCTCCCACACAATTTAATTTGAGATTTATATTTCTGTATGAAAATCAGGGCTGATTGTTAAACAAGAGTTAAAGTACCTTTCCACTGCTATGTAAGAATAATCGTTTCTTCATCCGTAAACAAGCCAATCAGTTAATTTATAACTGACCAACCAAAACAGAATGTAATAAAGTCCAAAACTAAGATAAATTAAATGAATAAAGCTGAGGGTTTTGAGTATATCAATGTAACGAGTCTTCAGCCACTGTAGTGGTAGGTTTAAACAGGTAGAGTACATGTCAGAATTTTGATACGGCATTCTTGACATTAAAGGTTGTTTGCAGTTTTTATGTCAGCAAAATTTGAGACTAACATTTACTGTGAAATTCATATTAGTGATTAACGGGAAAGATAAAATCTTTCCTCACCACTCTGTTTTAAAAAACTTTACAATTGTGTTTGAAAATTAAATATACAAGTTCAAATACCTCATCGAAATTAATATTTAAACTCGTGAAACTTATATCCCAGACAAGACACTGCTCTGACGCAATAATTGCATTCATCAATCGCAATCAACGATTTGCGCACCGCCACCATCAACTTGTTCGGTGTGCGCAAATCAGTAACGAGCTGTAATGTGTTTGGACAATGTAATATCCAGGTGTCAAGTAGGCTATATATACCATGTTTTGGGTACCGTCTTCCTTGTGACACTATGAGGACTTCTACAGTGTTGGCGGTTGCCGCACTGGCAGTGCTCTTGGTAAGGAATTCTACTTTTGACTTTTTTTATAAGTATTTAGGGATGGTAAATGAAATATTTACGTTTTCTTGAACTTTTATTGTCCTAATTAACTTTCAAAGAGGATTTCTGCAAAAAAACTGGCATTGTTTTGTTTGTAAATGTATGGATAATTCGTTTGCAATAATTTAAACTCTATTAATAGAGTGTTCACTGCTACTCACTTTTCAAAGAGTATGGTAGATCTTCTAATAATTCAATGCTGTGTTAATTGTATTCGTATGTCGTTGATGTCGAAAATCTTTCTATTGCAGTACCGTACCACTTTTCGATCCTATTCCTAGTTTAATACTGTACATGGTGATTTATGAATAATTTAGTCCCGAAAATTGAACTTCTTTGTTTTTTGGAAGTTAATCTTCATCGTTCTAACTTGCAAAAATTTAAGAGAACAGCTACCACAATCAAGGCAATCTTTGTTTGATATGATACTGTTTCATTTTTCATGATAGTATATTATGTACTTCACAAGGACATTGAGTGTTCTGGACTTTCTTAATAGTCCTAATTACGTTAAAAGTTATGGAAGATGGGTGATAGGCCTAAAATAGGCGAATAATCTTACATTATAATACTTGACAGTTCCACTATATCACAGTCAATTTTGAGTAGATTTTGTGGAATTTCACAATGAAGTTTTTGAACTATATAAGTACTTACTTAAAAGTTATCATCCAATCTACTAAACCTTATCTTTCATATAACATGTTTTTTTTTTTTTTTTTTTTTTTTTTTTTTTTTTTACCGTACCGTACCTGAGGAAGTAACTAATGTTTATTAGTTAGGGTACATTGAATACCTAAATATTATCCCCACAAGTTGCAAACCACAATTTTCTGTGCATAAACTAACTTATGGAGAGTAATATACTAGTTCACTTAAAATTTACTATAATTTAAAATATAATCTACTACAGTGGTTATTCATGTTTACAGGTGATACCATGCATCCTGGCAAAACCATCTCTCGTAAGTATTCAAACTGTTGATCAAACAAAATATCTGCGAAAGATTCCATGTCAAATTTTTATTTCACAAACATAAAACGATAAAAGCATCAAACTATTGGAAAAAATAACAAGCCTAAACCATTATTTAGGTTAAAACTAATTTTTTTTCTTGATTTATATAATGAAATAGATACAGTATATAGAGGGAAAACTACTTAACTATCATAGTGATTTTGATATGTCTTCTCCCTCGATGATGGGCATATTATTAATTGCAGAAAAAAGTCATTAAAGCTCTGTAAATTGATAATCAGGGTTTTTAAACAATTTTATAACCTTCGTTGGTTGATTTGTAATCATTTTCATCGATCCCCATCATGATCCACACTTCAGACAAATAGTATACTTACCTTTTTACTTTGCAATTATAAATCATTGACGTAAATTAATATGATACGGATCGAATGTACCAAAATCGAACATAAACCAAATTACAATTGAATACTTTACTTCTCAAAAACTCCATTAAAATTTAATAACAGATAGGCTATTTGATTTATTCTGTACCAGACAACAGAAAGATTAAAAATTAAAAACTTACTTAACGTTTCTCAGGCCGTCGTAAAGGCAAAGTCCCAGGAATCCTCCTCCTTTAAGGAGGCTGAAGCTAGTTCTAGTGAGGAGCAAATCGTTGCTGGAAATGGAGTTTACCAGAAGAAGACCAAGGAGGATTCGAGCAAAGCTGTCGCCCAAAATGCCCAAAAGAGCTCAGAGTCGTTTGTCGCCGTAGATGTGAGTATTTTGCTTAATTGTTTGCAATATACACATTTTAAATGTACATAAGTTAATTACATATTTTTCATGTACATAATTACTCGTATTTAATATTTTTTTAGGAAATAACATTTTATTTGTAATTAAGGTCTTACAAATTGTAAATTGTTATGGAAAATTAAGTGCATAATTCACTGAGAGGGTCTTTCGAAGATATTTTACTTAAATCTGACACTAACCCTTTTAATATAAAAATTTTCGGGTCACTTAAATAAAATCTGTAGGCCTCTATTGTGCTTAATTTAGATATTTTTTAACCAGTGGTTTTGTGGCATTAAACTAGTGTAGGGCCTACTGTTGTTTGAAATCGAGCAATTTAATTTGACACAGAAAAGTTATATTTAGTTTTACATATTTAAGTATTATATTTAGTGTATTTAAGTTTAAATATTTAGTTATTAAAGTTAAAAAGTTTAGCTATTAAAGTTGAAAAGTTATTAAAGTTATATTTAATTTGATATAGAAAAGTTATATTTAGTTTTAAATTAATGATATCCGACCAATCCAATATTGTATTGTCCGGAGATGACTTGTTGGCCAGTGAGGGGGTTGCGGGGTGAGGGGGAAGCTGAAGCATGCCATTGGTCAAAACAATTTGTTTTTGGTTTTTTTTTATTCCGCCATATGTTAAACTATCAACAAAACCAAAAACATACTGCATCCCTACGATGTTTTCTTTTATTTTGCAGTCAGCTGTCTTTCTTTACATATAATTAGGCTAGCTTGTTTGTCAACAAAGATAATTGTTTACTTTTTTTAGCAAAAATTTTTCATGTAGAATAGTACAATTTAAGTTTGTTTTTATTCCTTAGTTAACCAAATGACCGGTAGGTTTCGAGTGTAAATTTCCCCTCGCCCCCCAACCCCCTCAGTGTCCAACATCTCCCGACAATAAATATCAGTAATCACAAAAAACCACACATATTTACAGCTGTACATGAACAGATGTTTAAAATGGTCAACGCGATCCTAATGTGAGAAAATTTCAAATTTAATTTGTGGATAGCGCCCTCATAATAAGTCCAATTCTCGTCAATTTTTGGCGGAAACAACTACAGACCAAGCCCTATCCAACGACTCTAAAAACTTTCAAATCTGTTAAGAATTGTAGGTGCAGTTCTCTTAATTAACAAAACAAGCCTTAGCTTATTGTAATAAATAAATATAGATTTGGACTTTCAGGGAAGCATAATTTTAAATATTTTTAAAGAATAAAACAAAAAATATCAAATAAAGAGTTTAATAGGCAACTTAAAATTGATTTGAAAATAAAAAACAAAACTTAATAACAGTGAAGCGCGTCATTTGATAACTTTAGTAAACATACTCTTGAAGAAAACTGTGGTAACTTTGGCAAATACTTGAAACTGAGCCTACCAGAGCTTTCTAAAATTTAATGCCTAACCAGTTTGTTGGTACCTTAATGCACTCAGGTTAGGGCAATGGGATTTAATAGCGCTAACGAATGGCTTTGCAGCACTTTTCCAACGATTTACATTTGTTTTCTGAAATGCATAACAGTAATAAGCATCCGTCAAATTTACCAATAAATCTTGAAGTAATTTTTATAGCCATATAAAAAGTACCAACTCGTATATCAAAATACACAATAATTTTTGATTTTATTTTTTCAATAAAATAGGTCAACGTAGAATTTTAATACAATTTATATTTAAAAATTTTATTTTACCTTAGAACAATCGAGCTATGAGAAGGAATAATTTTGACGAACCTTTCTATTCAGCTCGCCACTCCGCACTACTTTCCTTATTTATTTTTGTAGCTTACGGTTTACACGATGCCAATTGCGAGGATTAAAAATGTATCATAATGTATGTCTTCACCATATGGACTTTTTTAGCTAGGCCCTAATATTTGTTGACAACAATCCCACGATACTAAACCTGATCATGAATACATAGTATTCACGAGAAAAAAAAACATATTTCCATCACTCTACACACGAAAGTACACTTTCTAAACGTAAAATGATCAAAGAAAATTGTTTATTCCTATTACTGCACGGCAAAATTACATAAAGTTAACTTTCTGTGCATATGTGGTGCACGGAAAGTAACCGTTTTGGGACTTTGCTGTGCAGAACTATCTGCTGTTGCACAACGCTTAGTTTCCGTGCGTATGTACCTCGACATAAGCACGGAAACTCAGGTTCTTGATACTAAGTTGAATAAAAAAATATTCATGTTGTTTACAAGTTTTTCGATATCACAATGAAAAATAATGTTCAATACTCGTCTCAAAAGTGAAAAAGTCAAGTGCGTTTCAAAAGTTCAATGGCGGATCTTACACGGTCAATACGGATCGCGATATTTGGATCGTGATCCTAGATCACGATACGGATTGGGTGTGTAAAGTCAAATGATGTGTGATTCATGGATCACTCATCAATTGATTTTTCACACTCAATCCGTATTGTGATCCAGGAACACGATCTAAATATCGCGATCCGTATTGACCGTGTAAGATCCGTCAATTTTGTCAAAAGCTCTGTTTCGCCTTGCGCAATCCCTCCCCGTAATAAGTCACTTTCGGGACTAGTGATGAAAACTACTATTTCACAATCCAAATGGGACTTGCTTCGTGCTAGTAGGAAAGGCCATTGTGGCGAGGGTGTTTCAAATTTTATGAGTCTTAGTACTATAAACCGAGTGAGCGTTTTTTTTCTTGGTAACCTTGTAAGACAGCTTATTAGATACACTCACTCCCCCCTTCGTCAGGCCAGAGCGTGCTGCTGATTTAAATTCAATGACAGATTGAAAATGTAACACGTCAGTTTGTTATAAACTGTTTTTTGATCAATTTAGTAGTGACAAAACTATCCATAACGACAACTTTTTTTTTTTTTTTTTTTTTTTTTTTTTTGAAGGGCTGTAGGACGGAAACCGGGGTTTTTCCAGTATTGGAATCAATTTCTCGTGGCCAAAACCACATAAGAAAAAATTCTAGAATGGAAAAAATAACTTGTATGAACAGTGCTTGTTTTAGGGCTTAAGAGGGGGCTAAAGGGTCGGTCTCAGAACGTCATGCAGTGCTTCACCTGCTCCAATTTTCCGAATTTATTTTAAGTCCAATAAAAGCGGGAGGGATTTTAAATGGAAAAATAAAGACTTGGGCTATTTGACCTACTTTTTTTTATTTTTTAATATTTTGAATCCATATCAAGGTATAATGGCTCAAAGTTGATCAAAGTTGGATGTTGAATCAACTTTGATCCATCATAGCTTGATATGGATTCAAAATAAATAAAAATTAAAACTATAGTAGGATTCACGAAAATAGTCCGATGAGAGTCAATACATTGTTGCCAAATTTATTCTGAAACACATTTTTATGCTGTATTACACATGGTGAACATAACCATAAATGACAACATTGCAGGGCGAGAGGTGGTGAGGGGGGACAAAGCCCGTATTTATCTTTCATTTAATATTGTTCCCAATTTTATCGGACCTAAAAGAAAGCTGAAAATTTGGAGTAGGTAAAACACTGCAAGATGAATTTTTGACCCGCAAGACCCAGACACTGACAGCCTCTGTCGGCAGCTGCTGAAACTGTTGGCTGTGAACGTATCCAACGAATATAGCATGTATCAATTAAAAGCATACTTTCCACAGCCAAATCTCCTTCTTCACCATCATCTACCTGAGACTTGTGTCTCACATATGCTCAAGTGTAGCATTGTTTCTTTATCCACAGTGTTTTACACAGAAAACTAGATATTGCTTCTCGCCCTCCAGCATGCTTGTAAACAAAGCGAAACGTATTTAGGTAGATTCAGCAACGACCACTGACTCTTAGCCCCCTCTTAAGATTTGCTTGACTACAACTTTAATATCCGTGCTGTAGAATGGTTCCGGATCGGTGGTTAAGGCACAAAAGCAGCAGCAGGCATCTAGCTCCTCAGCCTTCCAGACAGCATCCAGCGAGCAGGAAGTGATCAGGAGGAACGGAAACTGCGGTTCCTCTGTGAGTACCCGCTTCATTTGGGAGATTTACACATTTTCTTCTATTTTTCTGACGCAATAAAATTTGGTATATGAAACCGTCTTATAACACTGTTTTCAACGAATTAGGAACATTCGATAAAATTGTGACTAACAGAGGGATAAAAAAATAATAGTGGGCAATTTTAACAAAGCATATATGTTATGTTGCCTACAATATGTTTTAATTCTAATGAATTAATTAGGGTTATGAATATAAAAAGGTAATATCAATGTTACCATAATTTATGTAAATAAAAACACATACTAATAAGGTTTTAGTTTACTTTGCGCTGATAAAGAGGCGAGTTTAGGAACCTTTACTAGTGTCTTGGTTTTGAATCCCCGTTCTGTCAGTAGGTCTACTATTCTTGTGCTTGTGCATTTTAGTGGCTTATCCACTTATCCGGTATTCATATTTTCCATGCAAAGATATTCTGAACTAAAGGACAAAAGGAAAAGAGATGGTATAACTCTTTCGTAAAATTGCTTACAGTTGAGTAACACTTTACATATAATGTTCCAGGGTGCATCTTACAAGAAATCTCTAAAATCAGCTGCCTCATCCTCATCACAAAGCAGCAGCTCTCAATCTTTCGTGTCAGTTGCTGTAAGTGTTACATAATAAGATTATGTGTTTAAAAATACCTAAAATTGTTATTTTCATGCAAAAGCAAAATATTAATGCATTTTCATTGCATACAAAACTATACGAAACATTTTTTATAATCAGATTAAAACAATAGTTGTATAGTTTGTTAAATATGAGGTCATAAAAAATAGTTATATTAATAACACAAAATTACATTCAAATAACAGAACAAAAATTGAATACATCCATAACTCATAATTTAAAACAATATTAATTATTTGATGACTGATCGGGTTACAAGTAGAAATTGAACATTTCATTTTAAAATATTGAAAAATTAATATGGATTATAGTAACAATAATTATTATTCAATTTTGTGTAATCTTTAGTTAATTATTTAAAAACTAGTGGCTCATAGGGGCAAAAGCCCCTAATCATAAAATTAAAATAGCATGAACCATAATGTATTACCATTTCTTCCACAACGAAGGTTTCCAGAAAATTTAATTTTAATTTGAGGTATATAGGCCTAATACTTTAACAATACCGTTTGAACAGACCAATCACTCCCAAGTACTCTTATCAATCCTGTAGGCCTACTATTATATCACCCGTTTGTAAATGCTCTATTTTGTCTGTTGTTAAACTCATATCGATCTATGGAAAATAAGCTTTGAAAGAAATCGCAGTCCCTTAATTGAGCTGTTACAGCTTTTTAATATAACATAGAAGAGCGGCAATGGAAAAAACATTGATTTTTTTTTAGCTCCTGTCAGTTTTTTTTATGTTTTAGTCACAAAATTTAAACACAGCACCTCAAAGTGCATCTTCATTTGCTGTGAATTTTCATCCCCCCTAATAAAAACTCTTAATTTTGTGTAAACAAAGCAGATTTTTTTTTAAATCACTACATGGAGAATCTTTAAGGAGAACCTTTCAGAAAATAATCATTCTTATTTCCCATTTTGTTGTTAAGTTTTTTACCTTCTGCATTTTCCTCTAGAATATAGGACAGGCGTCTTTGATTTTAACTCGATCCTCTCCTATAATCCTACAATCTATATAATGACTAAAAGGTTTCTCAGAAAATTCAGCTAATTATACCAAAACTTCACTGACTGATACACTTAAAGTATCAATTAATGTGTCATCGTCATTCAATATGATCATTTGAGACACTTTTCGTCTTAAAATAAAACCAAAACAATGGAAATAATGTAGGTGTTTCTCAAACCACAATTCATCGCCCATTGCGTCTCTATTAACGATCAGAAAGAATTTTATATTTTGCATACACGCTCATTTTTTTTTTAATTTAAATTATAGTAACAACAGTAAAATCAGCAGTCAATTTGTAATAGCATGTAAGGTTAACTCTCCTAGTAGAATTTTTAGTAGCTCAAAGCAATAACACGTCTTATAGTATTACCACTCTCTAGTGTTAATTTTTGTCATTTGGCTATGAATGGTTCTTTACTCAATTTTATTGTCCCTAGTTTTAAAAGAAACCCAAAACATATGTTTGAATGTACACAAAGAAGACATTTTTCGAATCCCCATGCTATTCTTAAGGGGACGTTTTACTATATTTCTCATTTCCTTGTAACTTAATGGATACACTTTATGGGACCGAAACCTTTAATTTGGGACTCCTACCATCTTCCTGCGATTTGTAAAACGCTCACAATTTTGCCCAAGAACTTTTTCTTACAGAATTATTATATACCGTAGATTGCTTGTTTTGGTGTGAATTATTTTGTTATCTTCACTCAATGTCATCATCTGTGTCTCATTTTGAAATTAAACCATAACACATGTTTTAATGTATACAAAGCAGACGTTTTTTAAATCCCCATGTTATTCTTATGGAGGACGTTTTACGTGATTTCTCATTTCCTGTTAACATTATGGACACGCCGATAGTTTTCCCTCGTGCATGGGATCAAGACCTTTAATTTGAGACCCCTCCCATCTTTCTACGTTCTGTCTGACGCTCACAATTTTGCTCAAGAAATATCGCTTACAGAATTATATATATAGATTATGATAAGTATTTATAAAGAACTCAAATAATGTTTTGTTTTCAGAGAGGAGGTAAGAAAGAATTGACTGAGGAGGAAATAAAGGCCTGGTATTGCAGAAAAGAAGGAGAAAGTGTGGAAGATTACTACAAAAGAATCGTCACCAAGACAGAATACACATCAACAACGGAATCCTACGTTAAAACTCTTAACATCGTACAAAAATACTATGGCAGTCTTGATCTGTGGTATGACACGAAATACATCGACCTGGTTAAGGAATATTACACCACTCTTTACACCAAGACATCCACCGAAACCGAGGACGTGTACTACTCAAGGATCATTAAGAAAGAATCATGGGAAACTGAAGAACTATATGCTAAGAGAATCATCGTTGTCAGAGATCTATTCCCCTCACTACCATTGTGGACTGAAGAGAAGTACTTTGAGAAATACACCAAGTCTATTTATGCCACTTTCTACAAAAAGCAGACAAAAGAAACTGTTGAACAATACGTTAAGCGTATATTTGCTAAGGACACCTTCTTTGACAAGTCCGATGAGATCTGGGCAAAGAGAGTTTTCCTCATCCAACAAGCAACCATCTCAGACTCTCTCTGGTACGAGGAGAAGTACTTCAACTATATCAAGAGCTTTTACGAGGTGTACTATACCAAGGTTGTCAAAGAATCAAAGAGTGACGTTTGGCTGACCACTGTTCTGAAGCCCCTGCAAGGAGAAAGCTTTGAACAAGCTGTTAAGAGGATCCATCTCATCAAGAAAGCTACCGAAAGCAGCGGATACTGGAAGCTGGCCTACTTGATGAAGGTGGAGGCAACTAAGTGCTTCAAGTCTGAATACTTCAGTAAGATCCAAAAAGAACTTTTTGAACTGTCTGAGAAAGAAATTAAAACCACCTACTGCCAGAAAAAGAGTGAAAACTTGGAGTCATACTTTAAGAGGATTGTTGCTAAGACCGATTACACTTCAACAACAGAATCTTACATTAAGACTCTTAACATTGTACGAAGAGACTATGCAAACCTTGATCTCTGGTATGACACAAAATACATCGACCTGGTTAAGGAATATTACACCACTCTTTACACCAAGACATCCACCGAAACCGAGGACGTGTACTACTCAAGAATCATTAAGAAAGAATCTTGGGAAACTGAAGAACAGTATGCTAAGAGAATCATCGTTGTCAGAGACCTATTCCCCTCACTACCATTGTGGACTGAAGAGAAGTACTTTGAGAAATACACCAGGTCTATTTATGCCACTTTCTACAAAAAGCAGACAAAAGAAACTGTTGAACAATACGTTAAGCGTATATTTGCTAAGGACACCTTCTTTGACAAGTCCGATGAGATCTGGGCAAAGAGAGTTTTCCTCATCCAACAAGCAACCATCTCAGACTCTCTCTGGTACGAGGAGAAGTACTTCAACTACATCAAGAGCTTTTACGAGGTGTACTATACCAAGGTTGTCAAAGAATCAAAGAGTGACGTTTGGCTGACCACTGTTCTGAAGCCCCTGCAAGGAGAAAGCTTTGAACAAGCTGTTAAGAGGATCCAACTCATCAAGAAAGCCACTGAAAGCAGCGGATACTGGAAGCTGGACTACTTGAAGAAGGTGGAGGCAACTAAGTGCTTCAAGTCTGAATACTTCAGCAAGATTCAAAAAGAACTTTTTGAACTGTCTGAAAAAGAAATCAAAACCACCTACTGCCAGAAAAAGGGTGAAAACTTGGAGTCCTACTACAAGAGGATTGTTGCTAAGACTGATTACACCTCAACAAAAGAGACTTACCTTAAAACTCTTAACATTGTACGAAGAGACTATGCAAACCTTGATCTCTGGTATGACACAAAATACATCGACCTGGTTAAGGAATATTACACCACTCTTTACACCAAGACATCCACCGAAACCGAGGATGTGTACTACTCTAGGATCATTAAGAAAGAATCTTGGGAAACTGAAGAACAGTATGCTAAGAGAATCATCGTTGTCAGAGACCTATTCCCCTCACTACCATTGTGGACTGAAGAAAAGTACTTTGAAAAATACACCAAGTCAATTTATGCCACTTTCTACAAGAAGCAGACAAAAGAAACTGTGGAAGAATACGTTAAGCGTGTATTTGCTAAGGACTCCTTCTTTGACAAGTCTGATGAGATCTGGGCAAAGAGAGTTTTCCTCATCCAACAAGCAACCATCTCAGACTCTCTCTGGTACGAGGAGAAGTACTTCAACTATATCAAGAGCTTTTACGAGGTGTACTATACCAAGGTTGTCAAAGAATCAAAGAGTGACGTTTGGCTGACCACTGTTCTGAAGCCCCTGCAAGGAGAAAGCTTTGAACAAGCTGTTAAGAGGATCCATCTCATCAAGAAAGCTACCGAAAGCAACGGATACTGGAAGCTGGCCTACTTGAAGAAGGTGGAGGCAACTAAGTGCTTCAAGTCTGAATACTTCAGTAAGATCCAAAAAGAACTTTTTGAACTGTCTGAGAAAGAAATTAAAACCACCTACTGCCAGAAAAAGAGTGAAAACTTGGAGTCATACTTTAAGAGGATTGTTGCTAAGACCGATTACACTTCAACAACAGAATCTTACATTAAGACTCTTAACATTGTACGAAGAGACTATGCAAACCTTGATCTCTGGTATGACACAAAATACATCGACCTGGTTAAGGAATACTACACCACTCTTTACACTAAGACATCCACCGAGACCGAGGAGGTGTACTACTCAAGGATCATTAAGAAGGAATCTTGGGAAACTGAAGAACAGTATGCTAAGAGAATTATCGTTGTCAGAGACCTATTCCCCACACTATCATTGTGGACTGAAGAGAAGTACTTTGAAAAATACACCAAGTCAATTTATGCCACTTTCTACAAGAAACAGACAAAAGAAACTGAGGAAGAATATGTTAAACGTATATTTGCCAAGGACTCCTTCTTTGACAAGTCCGATGAGATCTGGGCAAAGAGGTTGTTCTTTATTCAACAGGCAACTATTTCAAGTTCAATCTGGTATGAGGAGCAATACTTTGAGTATGTTAAGAACTTCTACTCATCTTTCTACAAGAAACTAGAGAAGGAAACCAGCGAGGAGTGGTTGATTAGAGTTTTGAAGCCTTTTGAAGGTGAGAGCTTTGACCAGGCTATCAAGAGGATTCGTTTCATCAAGAAGGTTACAGAAAATTGTGGCTGCTGGAAGGTTGAAATCTTCAATAAAATCAAGACAAATGAGTGCTTCAAGTCTGAATATGTGACAATTATTGAGAAAGAGTTCTTCTCTACTCAGGTAAGTTAAAAGGTATTTTTAGTTTAACTACCGGTACCAGTTAGTTTTATTTTAATTTAACAAGTCCTAAAAGTGGAGTAAAGTAAAATTTTTTTTTTTTCATTTTACTGTTACATAGTTTAGGTAACAAAGTCGATTATATTACTCAAATTTCTCTTTATATTTCTGTACTGGTACCAAAATAATGTTTCTACAAGTTTCAGACCATCATATGTAAAGGGGGTTTTTATAAAAGTCACACTTTTCTCATTCAGTTTATGCAGGGCTTTCCCTGGTCATCCAAGTATTGAAATTATTAAAAAAAAGATAAATAAAAAAAAACATAACTGTTGGAAAACACATGGAAAAGTGACTGGTAACAATTATGTAATTAATAGTGTCAGTTTAAAAATCTAATTATAATATTGGGGTAATTTTTTCAAACTTGATTATGGGTGAAAAATTCAAAACTATTATGTAGAAAACATAATAGGTTGTGATGTATTTTAACAGTAAAGAAAAAAGTAAACTCGTAAACAATCTTTGCTGTCTAAATAACACCTATAACAGTTTGGCAATGTCTAATCTGCTGTTTAATTTTGTAGATAAAAATCTCATCTTGGTTAAAAAATTAATTGTTTAAAAAAATCCTGTGAAACTGGTATATAAAACTGGGGTATTAAAATGACTATATTTAGCTGGAAAGCGACTATGAAATAAATCTAAAGAGGCTTCAGCTAGCCTTCATTCTTTAACTTATGCATTTAATATATTAAATTTGCAATGATATTTTTCTAAATGTTTTTCCTGCATACATACAAAATTTTTAATTGGTATTCATTTGTAATAGATTAGTTTATATACTGTATAAATAACTGAAAATGAATGTCATTTAGCAAATCTACAAGTCAGTGAAATCTTCAAAGTCTTCCTCATCTGCATCTGCAGCCTCCTCATCCAGTGAACAACAAATCAGCGCCAACTGTGGAAATGGGGCATTCGTCAAGAAATCCAAATCCTCTGACTCCAAATACAGCGCCGCGTCCTCATCTGAGAGCAATGAAGCAATTCTTGTCAGGAGGGGCTAGCAATTCTCCAGCTTTGTGTGATATACTTTATCTTACAGATTAAACTTTTTTTCTTGATCCCCTTGATATTTCTCTACCATCATAGACTTTCCATAATCGATATCATCTGTTTCACTGAATGATTTTAGCATTGATTTCATAAAACAATATGGATACTATGAAGAGACTTTTGAAACCGATTTACCATAGTGAAATCTCTTGTGGCATTTTAAGTATAATTGCCAATAACCTTTCCATCAAAAGTTATTGAAGAAAATATGAAGCTGAGCCAGAGGTCATTTTTCCATCAAACCAATTTTTCAATATGAAAAACTTAGATTTTATGCATTTAAACTCATCAAAGTGGATAGAGATGAAGTAAAATAAATATTTATTCAAACTAAATTTATTTAAAATAAAATCAAATAGGTCTAGCAACGATTTAACTCATTAAAACTTAAAATAAACTTGTAGGGATGCAATGGTCCATCAAAGACTTTACTTAAATCTTTTAAACATTTAAATAACAGATAGCTCGTTTAAACATCAATTCACACAAAGAAAACCAATACAACGTTTAGCAATAATAACCCATATAGTCCGGGGAATTTAGCGAATGACCTAGACAAAATTGGCCGGGTAACGAGACCTAGTGGAATGAGTTTGGTATGTGTCCCTGATCATTTGGTAAAAATTCCCAACTTTTCCCACAACAGGAACATCCGCCATTTTGGAAAATGGCGGAAAAGGTTGATTACAGTGTAAGTGTTTACTAAAATGGGATTTTCATAAAGCCCACACCACTTAGATTCACCCAAAAACGTTTATATTGTTCACAATTAAATACCGTACAAGGAAATACCATATTTATTGGTATGAATCATGGTTTAAGATTCAATATGTGCACTTAAATTTAATATTTCGTCAAAAGTTTGGGAAGTTATTTTGGTTTTTTGGAATTTACGGCGTTAATATCACAGATATGATATTTTTAGTCCTTATAAGAATTGTAGCCCTTGAAATCGTGCATCGATTGCATATATAATATTCTTTGTTGATATAATAATAACGCTGATACGCTGCCTTAAAGTCTGAAATATTCACGGCTTTCAAAGGGGTAAAAATGGGGTTTTTGCATTTTTGGACCTCCATTTTCAAAATTTGACAATTTTAACTGAAACCATTTGAAAGAGCTTAAAAAACCAAACAATTTCATATTTTGAATTTTTAACTTAGCTGGAACGGGTTAAGAAGAAAAGCCAAAAATAGGTTTCCCATGTTAATCTTATGGGAAATCAACTAAACCCTGTATCTCGCCTATTTATTGGCATAACTTGATAAAATTTGTTATGTACATTCACTAGGTAGGGTTTAACTGATATTTGCTTACAACACCCATATTTCGGCACACCTACATACTCACCCCATGGGGTTTATGGGAAAAATTAAAAGTGCCGAATATTGATATAATTTGATATTTACCTTAACTCACCATTACACTTCCTAACAACTAACATTTGATAACAACATCCCATGGCAACAAACCTACATATGCATTTCTATGGGGTTTATGGGGAAAATATAAAATCTCAAATTCCTTTGGAAATTCGCTGAGTGCGCAGGTTTGTTGCGACGGGGGTATTTGACAATATGATGTAAAAACTATACACAATTAATTTAATCAAAATAAATATCATTTTTACACATTGCATGATAATCAGTGAAAAGAATATTTTCATGTAAATATGTAATTTAGTTAATTAATACATTGTGTATTGTGTATCAAGAACTCATTACAAGAAAGTTTAAATAAAGGTAATTAAGTAACAATCAAATTATAAATAGATAGTCAGGCATTTCAGATTATAAAACTAATATTGATGTTAGTTTTTTAATATAGATCAATATCTTATATCTTAATAGATCACCTGAACCTTCCAGTAAAAATGGAACAACTAAGCTTAAAAGAGAAACAAAGACACGGTTATTTTTAAAACTTTTGCCATTATTTGATAAAATGTTGAGAAAAAACTTAGTAAAATTAGTTTGACCAAAATTAAATAGCGTTTTTTACAGATTGCATACTATTCAGTTGAAAGAGTATTTGATATTTTGATCATTGAGTCATTAAATGCAGGTGTATATAATATCATATACGGTAAGTAATGGGGCCTAATGAAATTATAATATAATATAATAGTTGGAAAGTACAGGTAGTTAAAATTAAAAGAAATTGTTACAGGTAGCTTAATGAAATCGACCAATGTTTAAGTGGTATGAGCTTTACGAAAATATCATTTTAGTAAACACTTACACTATCATTAATTTTTCCGCCATTTTCTAAGATGGCGGACCACACCAAAATTAGGAGACTACCAAATGATTATTAAAAGTTAAGCACACTATATGTATTGTATCTATTATAAAACTAGCCATCTTTTACCCATCTTTTTGTTTGTTTGTGAGTCGTCTGATGATGTTAGCCTTGCTAGCGAACGGCCTCACGAATCTAAATCTCAAAAATATTGGAACCTGTGTATTAATTTTATATTTATATACCCATCTATTGTGGACTATACAAGTGGAATAAATGGCATATCGAATTTTGCGTTGTTTATATCTTGGTTTAAATATCAAGATTAAATTGGTTTATTTTATTAAATTAATTTGTTTATAGTTTTCTCGTCATGTTATCAAATACCCCCGCCGCAGCAAACTTGCGCACTCAGCAAATTTCCAAATGAATTTGAGATTTTATATTTTCCCCATATACCCCATAGAAATGCATATGTAGGTTTGTTGCCATGGGATGTTGTTATCAAATGTTAGTTGTTAGGAAGTGTAATGGTGAGTTAAGGTAAATATCAAATTATATCAATATTCGGCACTTTTAATTTTTCCCATAAACCCCATGGGGGGAGTATGTAGGTTTGCCGAAATATGGGTGTTGTAAGCAAATATCAGTTAAACCCTACCTAGTGAATGTAAATAACAAATTTTATCAAGTTATGCCAATAAATAGGCGAGATACAGGGTTTAGTTGATTTCCCATAAGATTAACATGGGAAACCTATTTTTGGCTTTTCTTCTTAACCCGTTCCAGCTAAGTTAAAAATTCAAAATATGGAATTGTTTGTTTTTTTAAGCTCTTTCAAATGGTTTCAGTTAAAATTGTCAAATTTTGAAATTGGAGGTCCAAAAATGCAAAAACCCCATTTTTACCCCTTTGAAAGCCGTGAATATTTCAGACTTTAAGGCACCGTATCAGCGTTATTATTATATCAACAAAGAATATTATATATGCAATCGATGCACGATTTCAAGGGCTACAATTCTTATAAGGACTAAAAATATCATATCTGTGATATTAACGCCGTAAATTCCAAAAAACCAAAATAACTTCCCAAACTTTTGACGAAATATTAAATTCAAGTGCACATATTGAATCTTAAACCATGATTCATACCAATAAATATGGTATTTCCTTGTACGGTATTTAATTGTGAACAATATAAACGTTTTTGGGTGAATCTAAGTGGTGTGGGCTTTATGAAAATCCCATTTTAGTAAACACTTACACTGTAATCAACTTTTTCCGCCATTTTCCAAAATGGCGGATGTTCCTGTTGTGGGAAAAGTTGGGAATTTTTACCAAATGATCAGGGACACATACCAAACTCATTCCACTAGGTCTCGTTACCCGGCCAATTTTGTCTAGGTCAAGGCCATATTTTGGCTAAATGCCCCGGACTAATAATGTTTGCCTGCTCAAGAATGTTTCCTCCAGCTGAAGCCAGTCTGGCAGGCTGCCTCGTACCAGCTGACAGTATTCAGAAAAAAAATCATAACTCAGTGAAAACACATGATATTGACATGAAAGAAACACTGCTGCAAAGAGGATTAGGATTAAATAACAGATTATTTTAAGCGTTTTGCCGCAAAAAAAAAAAAAAAAAAAACCTAAGACACCTAAGTCGTTTTTCCACCAACCTCCTCAATTATTGTGATTGGAACTTTTACACCTTATTTAATCAAAATTATGCCACTGGGACTTACTCTGGCTCTATTTACATCGAGACACAAACACACACACATTACTCTGAAAACCACTTTTTTGTTAAGAGGACACTAAAACCAATATTTTCATGAACCCCTTCTTAGGTCACCAAAAAAAAAAAAAAAAATAAATAAATAAATAATAATAATAATAATAATAAATACTTTTATATAGCTTATTACTAGGAGAAGATAAGGATTTCTCTAAAAGAATATGCAGATTCTTTATGGAAAAAACTACAAGCACTTTCACAGGTGTTACTTTTTTCCATTTCGACAAACAGATAATATGTGACTCTCAATCTCAATCTCGGAGTATTACATTTGATTGGTTATGGGACAATTTATGGGATTATGGGACAAGAAGCACCGATTATATTGAACTTATTAGTTTTAATGACAAAGTCCATTGTAATTACAGTGTAATTATTGAATGGCCAATAAATATTGTCTATTGTCAACAATCATTCAATAAAAATGAGGGTAAAAATATTTATTCTGAGAATTTACATAAATCAAAGTTCAAAGGCAATCTTCTATTATATATATATATATATATAAGCGAAATCCCACTCACTGACTCATCACGAAACCTCAGGAACTACCAAACGGATTTACTTAAAATTTTGAATATAGGTTCATCTTGCCCCTTAGGTGCTCACTAAGAAACGATTTTGCAAAATTCCTTCAGGGCTCCGCCCCACACGTCTTCAAAGTTACCATGTTATTCTTATGAAAGCAACATTTTTTGTATCAAAACATATGATTACATTTAGGAATATTAATTTTGTAAACAGCTGTTCTCATTGAAATTATTGAGGGAAGATTGGTATATAATAGAAAACTATAGGATATTATAGAATTGCGGCAAGTGAGCTCAGTGAACATGCTAAACCTGACGGGAAGTGATTACTGACTCATCACAAAATCTCAGGAACTACCAAACGTATTTACTTGAAACTTTAAACACAGGTTCGTCTTGCCTTTTAGTTGCTTACTAAGAAATGATTTTGAGAAATTCCTTCAGGGCTCCACCCCACAGGCCTTTGAAGTTTCAATATAACGGTATCCGTATGGCCAAATTTAAATACGAATTAGAAACCTGCAGGGTTGGAATTCGGAGTGATCTCTTTTCTCTTAGGTGCTCAATTAAAAAAAAAAAAAAAAAAAAAAAAAAAAAAAAACACTTAAAACATCCCCTTTAGTGCTCCGCCCCACAGAAGCGCGCAATTAATTACTGTGTAGCCTACGTGTTGAAATTTGACATGGATGATTTTATTTACTTATAGATACTTATTAAGAAACAGTTTACAAGTATAGTTTTTGAAGCACTTTAGGGCTCCACCCCACTGGACTTCAGAATTACTTTAATGCCTCCGGAGTTTAAATTTGACATGGATGTTTCTTTTTACTCATGGGTGATCCCTAAGAAATGGATTTGCAAATATAGTTTTCGAAGTTCTTTAGGGCTCCGCCCCACTGGACTTCAAAATTGTTTTTGGGCCTCCGGGGATTAAATTTGAATCGCACGTTCCTCTTTCCTAATAGGTACTTTCTAAGAAAAGGCTTTGCAAATATAGTTTTTTTTTTTATTCTTTAGGGCTCCGCCCACAGGTTTGAAAATTACTCTAGGGTCCACAGGGTTCAAATTTGACATGGACGTTCCTCTTTGCTCAAATGCTCATAGGTGCTCACTGAGAAATAATATTGCAAATTTCCTTTAGCAGAAATTATTGGAACCATGGAACCTAAAAATTACCATAGATCCTAGAGGTTATAAATTTAACGTGGATGCCCGTTTTGCTAACAGGTTCTCACTACGAAATGGTTTTGTAAATATAGTTTTTGAAGTTCTTTAGGGCTCCACCCCACATAACTTAAAAATGATTGTAGGGCCTACGGTGTTAAAATATGACAGGGACGTTCCTCTTTGCTCATAAGTGGTCACTAAGAAATAATTTTGCAAATTTCTTTCAGGGCTCCGCCCCATACAACCTCAAGATTACCATAGATCCGAGAGGGTATAAATTTAATGTGGATGTTCATTTCGCTAACAGGTGCTCACTATACGAAATGGTTTTGCAAATAATATAGTTTTTGACGTTCTTTAGGGCTCCGACCCACATGACTTCAAAATGACTATAGGGTTGAAATTTGACATGGTCGTTCCTATTTGCTCATAAATTCTCAGGACCTTTTCTATTTAAGAAACCTTTTCTCACTAAGAACAGGTTTTGCGAAATTCCTTTAGAGCTCTACTCACACTACTTCATTTTTTCAATGTCATTCTTAAGGAAGTAGATTTCGTTGCTCTTTAAAAAGATTTTATTACCTATATAATACATTCAATCACGGGCGAAGCCGTGACGGGCAACAGCTAGTTATAAACAGAAACCAAAAGTGTACCAGAGCAGATAGGCTACTAGACTGTTTTATCAAAATCTCCCCTGCTCGTTTTCACATGGCTCATTAATTATTAATGAAAAATTTTAAATATTCTATAAAATCTTCAATACTGTAAACAATTTAGTTTTGTTTTAAAGATTTTTAAGGAACCACTTTAGAGTAATGAATGTTAGATAAATGGAAATAGCACCGTATAATATACAGTGACAAGTTTGGATCAACTCATATTGTGAAAAATATTGAAGTTTCTGAGCACACTCGTAGAGTCTGATCTTTTTCACTCCCGAGTGTCTTCATGTTGTTATTAAGTAGTTAAGTATGAAAATACAAGATGGATATGTTAAATATCAAATGTAATAAAATAAAATAAAATTAAACTGTATTGTACATTTGAATTAGCATTTAAGGGCATGTATTATATGTGTAATATGTTAAGACTGTGACCCTATTCTTTGTATTTATAATGCAACTACGAATAAAGATTATTTTGATTGATTGATTGAAATAGTTGCAACTAAAAGGTTAAAATGACTAAAATATGCTTTAATTCATGTAACACACTATATTTACATAAAATACAAAAAGTTCTTGAATGAGTCAATGAGTAGACCAGTATCTTCTACGAACACAACATGAATTCCCGATACAATTCAAAATGACACTGTCACAATACTGATTTGAGAACTCAAAATCAATTTCAGGCAAGAACCAAGATTCACACTGCTGAGAAAACGCTGACAGTAACAATCCCTTCAAATTCAAAGGTTGATATAATTTTTTCATGAGAAAATTCTCTAGTTGCTACTGCTGTTTTTCCATCAGTAATGCTTGTATACTTGGAAATCAGCTTGTTATTATCTTGAGTAAATATTGTTTTAACAGGGCAGTCCCCGAAGGAAAGGTTGTCTTCAAACTCTTCGTTCATTTTAAATTTAAGTTCAATATTCTTGAGGAATGATTCAGATGATAGGCTATACTCACCATTGTCTTCTTTCAACTCCAAAATCGGACGGCAGAGCATAAGCAACTTGCGCATCACCAATCCAATCCCCATTGCTTTCATTACTTCTTCCACATTGCCGTCATTTTCAGTTAGCTTGTACTTTTTATTCAAATAAGGTCCCAGAGACAAATTTTCCTCAGCCATCACTGACAATTGGATGAATAATTTATAAGCTTTGTTGGGTTCTTATCTCTTGAGTTTTCTTGTGTCTGACGGCATTTTAATTATCATATGTTTTACATACAGCTATCATGCTTAATGATAGTATCGTTAGTACAAAAAACCGTGCAAGACATTCTATGAATTAACTAAATGCAACGTTGCATTTTAAAAGACCAAAAAGTAACCAAGCGAAGGAATTGAGTTTTTATACAGCACCAGTTGAACAGACACTGAATTCAAACTGATGCAACAGGCCTTCTATTTACCTTTGAGGAGTTTTATTTACATGGTTGAAGTGACGATTCTACAAACTTGATAAAAGGCTGGTTTCTGTTATGAGGTGGTGATAACATAAAGGAATTGATTGTGTTAGTCAATGACACATTTTGCAAAATAACACCTACAATTAATAACGAATCAGTAAATAAAAGATTTTTGTAAATCCAATAAAAAAAATCATATTGAGAACCTTTTATTGAATAATCACTGAATATTTGTTAGCTAAAGCATAAAAAAACTTAATTAGATGGAGTTTTGTCAACTGTTTATGATGTTAATTAAATTGCTATGTGTGGTGGATTGAGGTCTATGGAAGACAAGGCAGGACATTGAATGAAAGTATTTCATCACTTTAGTTCTCTCATTCTCTTTAGTTTATTAGTGATACCCATAAGCATAGTCGATTGTAAATGAAGTCGGGAACAAGAACGTAGCTAAAATATTGTTTAGGCAGTAGGTAAAATAAAAGTTACGTTCAGAAAGTAAGTTCCAATTCCGTTATTCTCCGTGATAGCACTGTGATCGCAGTTCCCCGCATGCGTTATACTCTCAGTGTCAAGCAGAACAAAATGGCGCCATTTGGAGCTCGCTGTTATGTAGCGCTTGTTTGTAGTGACAGAATTGATTAGAAACCCCGCTTCTTGTGAAATTTTATTAGTGATTCGTTTTCTGAATGCAAGAAACGTAAGACTTTTTGTTTTAGGCATTTTGTTGATAGGGTTTTTTATACTATCGATGGGTCATACACATTCCAGCCAAAACCCTGAAGGAGTAGTTTTGTGACATTGGCAGAGTGTGGTCGGGCATTATTGTAAATTAAAACCACGCCTTTTTCAACATTCTTCAGCACTTGTTCCGTATGGTGCAGCACAGTTTCTTCAGTGTCTCGCAATAAGCTCCTTCATTGTTTGTTTCACCTTGTGACAAAAAAATCAATCAACAAAATGCCTCAAAATGTTTTATTTTTCTTGCAATCAGAACACGAATCAATAATCAAATTTAACTAGAAGCAAGATTCCTAATCAACTCTGTCATTACAAACAAGCGCTACAAAGTACACACAAAAGACAGCGAGCTAAAAATGGCGCCATTTTGTTCTGCTTGACACAGAGAGACTACGGCGCAAGGGTGGAACAGCATTCACAGCACTATCGTGAAGAATAACGGAATTGGAACTTACTTTCCGAATGTACCTTGTATCAGTACAAAAAACTACAAGAGAACCACCCTCCTCGGCAAGTGTGCCATTACATCAAATACTTGTTTGAATTTCCCAACACATTTTGTCACAAGGGTGGCAGGCAGTCTATCTGAGTTTATAGTTAATGACACTAATCTTGAAAACATTTTAATTATAATAAAATTATTACAAAAGGTTGGAAATAATATTCAAAATGTATGACTTTTATTAGTTTATTTCTAATAAAGTGTAAATCTAGTGTGTGGTAAAAACTAGAAAATAGACAGATACAGTAAATGCAATTAAATGAACTTCAGGCCTCGATTTTGTAAATGCAAAAGGCACTAATTTTTATCTAGGACTTCGTAGGACTTTTTAATTATTTTTTATTGTCTTCTAAAACTATCCACTTACTAAACCTGCATCGTTACAAAATCTATCATAAAAATTTATAGTACTAAATTTTTTTGTGAAATTTGAAATAATCTGATATTAAATTAGAGTAGGTAATGAAATTTGTGGCTCTAGCCTGATTATTTTTCAATAATCCAATATGTTTTCTAATAACATAATATTTCTCTAGCATTCTATTTATATAAATTTTTAGTTGAGGATTGTTCTATGAAGTCAAAAAAATTTTCTGGAAAACTTTTAAGTCTTTTGAAATTAAATATTATTAATATTTAGAAGAAACTTTAACATATGCACTTCAGAAAAAGTTACTCTAAATATCTTTCTTATTGCTATGAATTAGTTATATTATTAGTTATAAAATCTACAACAATAATAGTTTTCAAAAGTATGTAACGTACAACAAACTTAATAAATAACAACCAACAAAACAATTGAGTTTCTACCAAGGTCGTCCAAAAAGTGAGAGGTGTTTGCTCTTTTTGTGGACCCCCACAACTCCAAAAAAATCCATCCTTATGGCCTCAGATTGAACCAAAAGATTCATTATTGTACATCTAGAGTTTACCGTTCTGTGACACTTAAGATATGGACTACAACTTTTGCATTATAATTATTAATTTGTTCTTTTAACCCTCTATCAGGGATACCACGGAGTTTTTTTTTCAGGGTGATTAGTTTATTTCTTGTATTAACTATAGTTTGCATTCAGGAATGGTGATACCTCTGTATCTAATACTAGTCTTTTTGAGAAGCGGTTTACGCTATTTAAAACCCTTTGTCTTTGGCCAGACGAGATGGGGAGCGAATCCTAACAACTACTGGAGGTAAACTTCCTGTGCGCTCCTTGGTGTAACTGAAAACACGGAGTTTACTTCCGTAAGCGCCCTTGTATTATACCGAATTTTTCAAGATTGTAAAATAGAAAGATTAGAAATAACTGCACAGTTAACGGCAAATTTTGATAGGGATGAAAGTGGACAACCATAAATGTAAAGGCCTACTTACGTGACTGTTCGGTAACTTATTTATGATGGTATTGAGGATAATTCTGGAATAAACAAAATTTGTTACCCTTTTTCAATTTTTTTCTATTGAAAAAAATCAACACATGTAAATCCTACAAAAGCGCAAATGCCAGCAACAAAAGCCCCTAAAGACCTTAGACACACAATAATGAGTCTTGGCTCACATTTAGGTCAACGAAGGATAAAGTGGTTGTGAATGGTTTGTGCGCAAACTTTCATTATTTTTTGGACGACCCATTTATTATGCTACAGTGCTATAGAATGTTGATGTATCGACTAAATATGTTGTGTTGTTCTTCACTGGTTTTCTTTGGAAGAGCTCCAAATTCATCTTTCAAATTGTACACATCCACAGTCCCCGTTTCAGAGGCAACAGCCTGAAATAAACAAACACCGTGAATGTAAGCATGTAATTTAGAAATTTGACTCACAGACATAAATGATTGTTTTAAAACAAACATTATTTTTATGTATTACTGCTAAAATTAGATACCTTGCCTTACCTTTACCTTTATTGAAATAGTGACCTAACTAAATAGGTAGTTTAAGCCAAGTGTGAATGAGAGATGAGTGTAGGATGACTGTGGCGCGATCTTGTTGTCTTGTTACTGACTAAAGCCGACAATCGACTTAGACAGGACTGTTAATTAATAGCCCAACAGCCAATGGTATTTAGGGACCTAAAGTTTAACGTGGGATCCGAAACACAATTTCGATCTCAATATGAATTGTTCTATTACGAGGATGGTCTTTATGGATGAACTAGTATTCACTAGTGCAGACGATAATCCCTACCGGGGAATATAGCATCCTCGAGGCAAGGCTTATAACTATCCACAATTCGTGACCTCCAAACTCCAACTAGCTGGGTTACAAGACGACACCACCATCCCAGTCAAGAGGAAGAGATGTCAATCCGATGAAAGAGAAGTCAAATTAAAATTGGGAAATGAAGAGGACAGTCACCATGTTAACATTCTTGACATGGGTCATTGCTGTAGTTTAATGACCTGTTGCCAAATTTGAAGTCCTTGTATTAAAGGAGTGCTACCTAAGTGATTGGCTGCAATATTGGGAAGTTTTACAACATACATTTCATGCTCGATAGCTACATTTTCAAAAAGTTACTGTAGGCAGAAAAACTTTTACTGTTTTGGTCCAAAGTTCTACAGTAGAAGCCCTTTAGTCCGGCCTCGGATGGTTCTGCCGCTGGATAATCCGGCCGCCGTCTTCCAAAAATTAAATGTTCAGCCGCAGGCGTTTTCCACGATCAAAATAGACAAGAGACAACTTGTTCCATGTTATATCGCTAAAATATATAAGTTCAATTGCCATTTTCTGGACTGTTCACTATTGGATGTCTTCTAAAACATTGTGTTCGTGTTCTATTTTTGATTGCTATCTTTTTTTTGTGATTCATGGCCCGATGTAACACGGAAGTTAGGTCACTAGTCGGATTCCGTCGCTATTACGGCTTTATTTATAAACTATGGCCTTTATCAACAGTATAACAATAATATTGTCCATTAAACGCAGTTTCATCGCTAGCGACTGCTTGTCATTTGTACTATCGTCATTTCCGCTTTATTAAAACATCTGAGCGAGAAAATCATGATTGTTACAAAGTCGACACCCAGTATTTATTGGGCAAGTATGAGGCATTTAATTGTTTTAAATACCCTAATAGTTAATTGTTGGAATACACATATAATAATACAGGTCTCTATTTAACCAGTTTACTAAACCCCCGGTTAATCCGCCCAATTTCAAATCTGGTTAATGGTCCGGTCCCGAGGTGGGCGGATTTGAGGGCTTCTTCTGTCTTTACAACGGGTAGTGAGTTCTCGAGTCTTCAGTAGTAGAGGCTCGGGTAGTTGGTCCTACTTGAACTCAAATCCAATAGTCGCAAATAATTGATTTCAATCATCATCACTCCCAACGATGAGATATTCAATCATCACAGCCATGGTTGGGGTATCTATCGACTGCCGTACTCAACATGACAGGTTTTGTAAAACCATGGAATGCCGTTTGTATCCTAATAATATCGTCACATCAGTTTCTAATAAACCATGTTGTGTGTAAAATATTATTTCAACCATCATTCTTTTCCTTCAAACTACAAACTTGACTGTAATGACCTTGAAATCTACATTATAAATTTTTAGACTTCAATTAATTGATGGGTTTGTTATCAGTTGTTTTTAAGTTAATCAATTTTTTTAACATAATCTTACAACCTGTAACATACTGACTTACTGTATGTAGACTTACCAGCATCTTGCTTGTGCTGTGTGGAGTTAAACTGATGCAAGTTATGTTGGCAGAAGTGAAAGGGACGGACATCTGAGGGCACATGTCACTGGAACACAGGTCCCACACGTGGACGCTGTAACAGGGGGATGCATAACTATCAAACAACTGTTGCTGGCCAAAGAAATTAGTTAACACTTTGAGTGCAATAATAATGTCAGTACAGTAGAATCTCTCTTAACCGATCCCTATTAGATCGGACTATGGTCTGATGATGAAAAAGGTCGGTTAAACCAATTAACACCAGAAATATGTGTTAAAATCAATAAAACAAGTGAAAAATTAAAAAATTGTGCAACCCAATCAATTGTTCCTAACGCTGTAAGTTAGTTAATAAAGTAAACAGACAGTTGTGGTATTTATAACTCTTAAGTAATAAAACTAGCAAAGACAGCACAGGAAAAGATGTCTGCACGAAATATTGAGAGCAACTGGGTGAATTTGACTTGGCTATAGAAACGTAACAATGTTGGTAACATCAGGATTGCACGGCGGAAGTTTGTATATTCCCGGAAAATGGTCACTTAATCCGAGTCAGTTCACAGAACTTACACTATAGGTCTACCTCAAAATTTTTTTGCATAAAATCTTGTATTTTAATCCAGAAGGTCGCAAACTGACATTGTAACAGTTTCCCCCTCAAAAAATGGCATCCAAAATTGCTAATCACTGGGGACAGAAAATGAAGTCTGTAGGTGCGACGATGAAAATACTGTACTCTTGGTCTCACAATCACAGTTTTTTACACTTAAAATGCTCAATAGCACCATAACTAATATTTAAAATTATATACAGCCCCTTCCTCTCTCCCAACCGGTGTTTATTTCACTCATGGAACTGCTGAAAGCAATTTCCTATATAAGAAAAATAAAAATTCCTATAAAACTAAAATAATTTTGATAAAACTAAAATAGTAAATTATAAAAAATATTACTGTGCCGTAGAACATGCCAAAAAACAGAAGAAATACGTCAATACATAAGCAAAGTTATTGGGAATTTTCTTGTTTTTTGGGTGAACAGCACTGGCCCGCAGGAATGGCTGACGACACACACACGCACAGTACAAGTCAGGTTACCTAAGCAACGCACACGGCAATATCTCCGATCCACTGTGCAAGGCCACACCACACTGACTCATTCATTTCACCAGGACCTAGCCCGTCACACACAACCAGGGCAGACTGCACGCGTATCTCACAGTTGGTTCTCGGTGACCAGTCCGCACTCAATGTGTTAAATGAAAAAAATGTGGTTGCTATCCTAACGTCAGGTAACTATAGTAAAACCCTACAAACTTGACTCTAAATAGCTTGACAACTCGCGACCTTCATAGTGCCTTCATAGTACTGAGGGTGTGCCTTTCCTAGTTCAACATGTAACACTTAACTAGATAGTCAAAATCTATAGCATTTTTTCTGTCCCATGTGGGAAAATATACAACTGATGAACTCAAATACTTTAACTTTTGTTCTCTGCTGAAAAAAATCCCAATGCATGACAATGGTTTAAGAAAACTTCACATTGCATTTACTCAGGTAATTTTGACTACGTTACCATGGTTTCACTACATTTAAGTGTTGTTAAAATTATTTTAAAGGAATTGAAAATGATTTGAGCCTGCTTATATTGCTCCAGTTATATTTCACAAAGAGAGAAGTGATAGCATCACATTCTTTAGCACTTTTAAACACTGAACAGTAAGAGAAGATTGAGTGAGAGAACATTTATGAGAGAGACAAATGAAGAAGACCCTTCACATGCATGATGGGCAGTTAGATGAGGGAAGGGAATAGGCTAAAAGACAAGGAAGTGTTTCTTTGTAAATAATAATATTATTATTAGCCCTAGAAGCGGCCATTGCCGGATATCCGGCAATTTCATTTTTGCGAAAATCGTCAATTGCCGGATTCCGGCAATATAGGTCAATTTTTGTTCAACTACTCATTACACATGGAAAACGATCAATAAATGTAATAATATTGATACCATTTTAAAGAGGATATTCCAAACTTTTATTTTCGTATATAATCGAACCTTGTACCATTAAGAGATCGACGCAATTTGTATTATAATTTGAACAAAATTAAGCGCGCGAACCATTTCCGGCTCAAAAACGGCGAAACGTCTAAAAACATATGTTTTTAAAAAAATTTTACTTTTTGTATTTTTTTTACTATTAGTAAGCCGTTGGTATGATTGAAAAGAGCACGAGTTCTTCTTTCGTTTCCAGTAATAAACATTTGTCATATGATTTCGGAAAATAGGAAAAATAATTTTTTAAATCAGCTAAAATGTGCGGTGCATAGTTTGGCCAATTTGCCGGAAATACGGCAAATTATAAATCGCCTATTAAAACAATTAATAATGAGTTTAGCGTGTTATAAATCATACAATTTTGTTGCCAGGTAAAAGTTATACGTATTAGTAGCGATTCCTACCTCTATGGAGCGTCCGGTGGTCTGTGGAAGAAGACGGAAATAGTTGTATTACTAGGCCATTCTACCTATTGCCGGTGTGAAGCCTCACGCGTCTCATCCCAAAAATTTTTAAGGAACCTTAATATTTTTTATATTTTACTTGTATATATTCTTGTTCAGGAAGATATGCACTTCAAATAAATGTACTAGTTATCTTATTATAAAATTGTAAGATAATTATATCAGCTTTTAATAACTAAATTAGGGTTTTTGTCAAGAACAAATTATGTTTTCCTACACATGATAAGTAAAAAGAAAAACAGTTATTTTTTGTTCATAAGTGTATCAATACCAAAGAATATATTGTAAAGTTTAGTAAAATAACAAGTGCTTTTTATATTTACCTATACTTTGTGTCAAACATAAAACCTAAGTTTGTCAATTTTGCCCATTTTACCTATTTTTTATCAATTACTGAGGATAAAAAAATTATTTCCAATAAACCAAACACATTTATGTAGAGAAATAAATTAAGTACAGTTTATTATGTATTAGATTGAGTTTAAATTAAATATTATAAGAGTTCTCGTAGTAATTAAAAAATATTTCAAAATTATTTATAAAATTGATTGTTTGCATTTTGCTAATAATATACTAGCAGCGATTAGTTTAATTTTATTTTATTTAAATGCTATGTTCTTTTGTGAACAAAATGAGTATTCATGTGATAGGGTTATCTTGTAAGGTTAAGTCTCAGAGAGGGTTTGATGTAATTTTTGCAGATTTTGCTGGAATACGGCCTGAGGGGTAGATTTTTGTTCTAATTTCGACCCGTGCATCCATTCACTCAAATGTCTTAAGAAAAATTGTTTTTTTATTTCCTTATACTAATATGTATATTTTCTTGTTCAGAATAATCTGTACTACAAAAATATGTACAATTGATCATATTATCAAGTTGTATAAAAATTATATTAAGCTTTGAGTAACTAAATTAGGTTTTTTGAAAATAAAAATAAAAAATTTAAACACATACAACATAAAGAACAAATTTTTTTATGATACGAAAACGCATTATTTCCAATAACTACATTGTATAGTTTAGTAACATAGCACATTTACTGTAAAATGTATATATTATTTACTTTATTTTTATCTTTCAAATGTACAGGGCACGTTTGTGATTTTTTCCATTTTCCGTAATTTTCCCTGTAACAGTTGTAAAAAAAATATTTCTAACAAGCTAAACATATTTCCACGTAGGGGAATAAATTACCTACATTTTGTACATCTTCGATTTTCTGTATAAAAATCAGTGTAAAAGTTCTAGCACTCTACTTTTGAAATATATTTTAAAATTTTTCAAAAAAATGTTTTTTCACATTTTGTGAAAAACGTACCAACAGGGATTTTATTTAATTTATTTTAGAAATAATCTAAGTCTTTTTCCGAACAAAATGAATATGCATATGACTAGGTTATCATTGGTAGTTTGGACACTGTTGATTTTTTAAAAAACGTCTGCAAAATGGCCGAAATTGACTGGCCGCTTAGCGCACACGCACCGATTTGGCCTGGCCGCTCCTAGGGTTAATTTGACTTCATCAGGTAAGTTTTAGCTTTACGTTTGCGACAAAATCTAAAGTTTAATTTGCTCTGGCTGTCAAATGGTTAATGCACAAAATAACTTACCATGAGTTGGTGTCCAATACAAAGAACAGTCCCGGCTGGGTGGGGGACCACTGGAGACATCTTATCCCAGGGCCTGGTGTGACATCGGAGGCTGATAAGTCCAGCAGAGGACGCTCTGTCAGTGTACGGTAGATTTGGACTCGGCCTGCGCTGTCACCCACCTGTGTAACGTGAGATGAGAAGAGTTGTTTTGATGAAAAAATGTATACCATATTATAAAATTTTACAAGTTATTCAAATATACAGTATTTGAGTATCATATATTTCAGAGTCTATGCTTTCATTTAAATCTAACCATTTAAACAACTTAAATTAAAAAAAAAATAGTTAAGTACAAAAGCTGTTTAGAAAGTGGGTTTGGTTTTTTGGTGAAGGAGGGATGGCGTTAGAAGCATGTGAACGAAAACGGTTAGATTAACTGTTTGTTTAGGAACTTATCCAATACACACTCGCAGTACACTGTGATTCAAAATCAAAATGACCGCTACAAGTTTGAGTGCCACTGGGTCCACCACCGCTACTGATGCTTCCAACTGACTTCAATCACAGATAACGTATACCCAGATGGCCAACGGTATAGGGCAAGCGGGTATAGCGCGTCATTAGTTCCGAATCTGCCGCTAGGATGCGTGGAGGCCGCTGCGATGTAGATATGTTGGCTGCGTGAGCCCGGAGTGAGTGGTGGGGACATATCCTGTCGACGTCACTGCCCTTCCTCCGTCCCTCCCCACCTACCACACCGGCGAATGCCACCGCCACCGACCGCCGCTGCCAGCTCGGTGGCTGTGGCTGGCAACCGGCGCCTGTAAACACTGGTGGGATACTCATGGCTCTGACTGGCGTTTGGCACTTTTTGCACTTTGGCACTTTTGGCTTACATCTGCTGCTATTTTCAAGTTTAGCTGGATTTTACCTATTGAGCCTGCTCACTTTAGCATTAAATTTTTTAAACTGTACAATGTACATTTTTTCAAAAATTTTTTAAATTAATTGATTTTTATTTATTTTTTGGTTGTTTTACAATATTATAGAGCTATTTTAAAACTCTTTCAATCTGTTTTTTATTATTATTATTATTTATAAAAGTTATTGCTGAAATAAAAAAAACAAAAAAAAAACTTAAACAACCAAGAGTAGGCTAGTAATAAGTAATATAAAAGATTCGATGAAAAATAAATATAATAACTATCTATCATACAAAAACTCTGATAAAATAGTATTTATTGAGATACTATAAGCTTAATAATTTTATAGTTATGAAAAAATATATTTTTAAATAGTAAAGGGAGTTCAAATAAAAAATGAAATGTTTTGCAACAAACAAGTAATAAGTTTATTGACTTCATAAAACCTTCATTATGACATAATCCTTTTCTTACACTATTCCGATTTGTATGTGTCATAAAAATAAAAATAGACTTACATACATTTTATTTGTAAAACGTCTTTTAACAGTTGTTTGAGGACTGTAAAAATACATATAGGCCTAAGTTGAGTGATTACATGAGTAATAAACGTGAATTATTTAAGTTAATAAATACCCTTATTCAAAAGTTTTAATAACTTGAAAATCTATATTTTAAAAACGTTATGATAAAAAGAAACTTATCATAAACAGATTAGTGACTTCATATTAATAACACATTAGTAGAAGATTCAAAATACGATACATTACAGATATTTCATTTACTAGTCACAAAGTTAATAATGTTTCCACTTTATATATTTCAATTAATTTTGGCTGGAAATCAAAATTAGGTAGGTCATCAATTATTTTATTTATCATACAAAAAATTAATCATTAATAATAGTAACACTATTATAGGCCTACCATGTTATAGGGATACTATGATACAAAGAGAATTTATTCAGATATGTTACAGCTCTATAAAAGTGTACAAATCTGCTGCAATCACATATTTATAAAATATATAGTACCTATAAAAATATACATATTTTTATTTGGATATTCATTTTGTACATCTTAGGATCAAATTAACATAGGCCTCCCGTAACTTTAAAGTAAATACGAAAAAATGCAGTTTTTATAATAAAAAGAAGTATTATTTTAAAATACTTTTGAGGAGTAAAGAAGTTTTTAGAGTCAAAATCTTAAATACTAGAGAAACAAGGTCATGTACAAATTGACATTTATAAGTAAACATGTGTACAAATAGACATTTGGACTGATTTGTAACTAAAGCAATATTTACAACAGTTTCTAACAACATGAACAGTTTTCTAAGATATAATAACGACAGACATATTATGGATAATGTAGTACTAACAATCCTATAATACATACGATTATAGTAGGCGTATATCTGTCCGAATTCAATAACATAGCCTACAAGTGTACAATCAAGAAAACTATAAAAAGTGATTATAGCATTAGCCTATTAGATGAAAAATTAACTATAGACTTTATATGGAAGTTGAAACAATACAAATAGTCGAATAAAAAGACACTTTCACCATACTTGACTACCTTGGGAGCAACTTAACATTAGACGTTGTGAAGTATGCGGATCTTATTTATTGCAGCGTTCTTATGGGAGGCACTGATCCACTTACATTGTTTGAATAGTAATACACGGAAGAGGGTTTCAAGTGTATACTTTTCATGATCTTCACAGCCTTTATCCACGGTATATGTAATGCCTAGCCTCTCAATTCTGTTATTGGTGGCTTTTAGTAGTCTATACAACAGTCGTTTTTTGTGACAGATTTTTTTGAAGATTTTTCCGTACACAGATAGAGAAGATTTTACGATTTGTAAGAACAGGGGATGTGGAGCTTTTAATCCTGACGAAGAAATTATGCTAATGTTAGAAAATGTTTTTTCTAGAAGAAGCTTTTCATCAGCATTGTCCAATGTTGAAACGCTATCACACTGCCGTTGTTTACATTGTTCACATTTGAACTTCTTGAATGTCCGGTACGCTAGGTAGGCATAGTATGCTTGTGAGCAGGATTCCAATGTGACTGGTTCTAGAATATTCAGACACTCTGGTGGGTCATCTTGGAGTCCCTCGTTGCTGCTTTCTTCGGTTGTTGTTTGTTCGTCATTTACCACCATTGGAACATCTTGTGATGTAAGTTGCTCCCCGTCATCTAAAACTGTGGACTGAATGTCAAGTACAGTATCATAGTCAGCGTCATACGACGTTGTTGCTGGAGGCTCAATTATATACTGCAAAGCAAACAGTCGGAGGGCACTTCGGAAGGTTCTTACAGTAGGGTTCCTATTCCAGCCTCCTCGTTGTCGAATGCTTGAAAATAGGTTTTCGATCGGGTCCTGGTTCAATCTTGTTGTAAGTATGTATTAATAACTGCAGCAGTTATAAATAACTGCAGTTATAAGCAGTTATAAGCTGAGCAGTTATAATAACTGGGGGAAAAATCCAGTTATTATAACTGGAGACATTAATGTAGACAGCCTGGCTGATGAAGATGACAGTAAACTGCTAAATCAAGTTCTGCTGAGCCATGACATCAACCGAATACCTCTACCGCCAACAAGAATCACCTCTCACTCAAAAACATCAATCGACATGATTGCAACGAACTTGTTGCAAACAGAAGTTGACACTGCAGTTCTGCTCACAGGCCTATCAGACCATACGGGCCAGATCTGCACAGTACATCTTGAGTTTGACAAATCTGTCATACCAAACACAACTCGAAGATACTATAGTGCTCGAAACATAGAAAACCTTAAAAACCTTCTAGCACAAGAAACTTGGGAAACCGTAACCAACACTCAAAACGCAGACCAGGCTTACTCAGAATTTGACAAAATACTGCGAGAAGCACTAGATACAGCTTGCCCAAATGTACAATCAAGACCAAAGAAAAGAAAAATATTTACAAATCAAGAACAAGAGCGTGAACTTATGAGGCTGAAAGGAGCATATACTACAGCACTCAACAACTCAATTCTGATTAATAATGAAGAAAATAAAAGACAAACCAATGACAGAAAGAGAGAATATGACCAATACCTCAAACAACTCAGAAAGGAAGCTTCAATAACCTATATTGAAAATGCAGAAAACCAAAGCAGAGCAGTCTGGCAGGTCATAAACAACAATCGTTTCAACAAAAAATCTCAAAAAAACCAAATAAAATCTCTTGACATTGAGGGCACAACCCTAACAGATCCCCAAAAAATAGCTGAACATATGAATCACTTCTTTGCTAACGCTGCTGAACAAGTTCTATTGGATTCTCAACAAGCACTCCCAAAACTACATCCAACACTACATGAAAGAGAGTTAATGTCATTCGAAGAGAACCTTTCACCAACAGATAGAGCTGAAGTAGATAGAACTATAACATGTCTAAAATCAAAACCATCATCAGGAATCGATGAAATATCATCAACAATTCTGAAACACTGCAAAAATGAAATGCTAGACCCAATAGTTAACCTAATAAACAAGTCTTTTCAACAAGGCACTTTCCCCTCCATACTTAAACAATCATTAATCTACCCGAAGCATAAGAAAGGATCCACCTCCCTTGTCAACAACTATAGGCCTATTTCGCTTATCTCAACCCTATCAAAGGTCTTTGAAAAAATAGTTCTAACAAGACTGCTCACACATCTAAAAAACAATAGTATTTTAACCAATCACCAACATGGCTTTAGAAAAGGCAAGTCTACCATCACGGCTATAATTGACTTGGTAGAAACTATCATTGATGCCACAGAAGCAGGGACTACAACAACAGGTATTTTTCTGGACTTTAGTAAAGCATTTGACAGTCTGAGCCACAAATATCTTCTGGACAAACTTCTAACGCTAGGAATACAAGGAACCGCACATCAATGGTTTCAGAGTTATCTCAGCGGAAGGACTCAAATGACAGAGATAACTAATGTAACAAACAAGACATCCAGAAAATGCAGATCCACACAAGTACAGACAACCAGAGGAGTTCCTCAAGGATCTGTCTTAGGTCCAGTTTTATTCATCCTGTACACAAATGACATTATTTCTGTGTTACACGACAATTGTGATGCTTTCCTATATGCTGATGATACTGCCCTTGTTGTATCCCACAAAAATATACAAGAGCTAGAAATAAAATCCTACATTGCTGCCAGCATTGCCAAACAGTACAGCCAAGAGAATGACCTCGTGCTAAATGAAGACAAGACGCAACAACTCTTCTTTGGTTCACAAAGAAGGACTGCTCATGCGCTGCCAGATGTAATAGCATCCCAAGAGGCCAAATACCTTGGGATAACCATTGATAGTGACCTCAACTGGAAAGCCCATGTAGATCAACTCTGTAAGAAACTTAGCACTGCTCTTTATGTCATCAAGCGCCTGAAACACATCAGTAACGCAGAAACCTCAAGGACTGCCTACTATGCTCTATTTGAGGCGCAAATGCGTTATGGACTGATTGTATGGGGGCTATCATCTCAGGGGAACCTTAAGAGGGTATTACGTCTTCAGAAAAAGGCAGTCAGAATCATGGCTGGACTGGCATTTCGTGACTCATGCCGGGGGGAGTTCAAAAGGCTGAAACTACAGACAGTAGCTAACCTATACATTGCCGAGGTAGTTACCCACGTAGTTAACAAAAGACCCATAATAAACTTCTCAGAGGCTCATCATTATGACACCCGAAACCAAATCAACTACATACTCCCTGCACATCATCTGTCAGCCTATGAAAAAAAACCCAGCTACATCGGAGCAAAACTATTCAACACCCTTCCACCTGCACTGAAAGAACAAAAAAACAACCGGAACTTCAAAGGAGCTGTTCTCGACTGGCTACTGAAAAAAGAATTTTACTCTGTTGAAGAATGCCTGGAGGGACGAGGCCAACCTCATCACTGAAGAAGAAAAATATGACGCCATGACTGTACTTAATGTTCATGTCAATAAAGAGTATTTTGTCTTTTGTCTTTTTGTCTATTTCCCCTTCTCCTGGTCCATGAGCGAAAGCACAGCAGCAATAGTTAGTAGTACACCATCAAAGCATGGAGGCCTCTTTACACGTGCGTCAATTTTCTGTAGCTTGCTGAACATTACTGTGGCTTCTTCGAGAAGTTTTACAACGTGAGGGTGGTCTCTGGTAAGGGCACACTTATCTGGATTCGGACTAACCTTTGTTCTGCTGTTAAGGGCGTCAAAAATAGAATTTAGTTTATCAAGAAAATCAGCAGTCTGAAGTGCGGTATCGTTTGTTATTTGTTTCGTGGCCACAGCTGTCCTCAGTCCCGCTGCAACACTATGGCTTAAAACTTGAGCTGCCAGTGCCACGTTCATTTTTTGAAAACTGTTCGGCTTAATGTGAGCCGGGCTTAATTTCGGGACTGCACGAGTTGTTGTGCTATTTGAATCTATTTCATAGAGGTTTTTTACATCACTGAAAGATATAGTTTTACTGTCAAGGGAGAAATTATGAGTCAAAAGGTTGTTCCGTATTGATTTAAGGAGGTGTGGTACATCAAAAAGAGCGTGGATCTTTTCTTCTTTGCTGTTGATGAAATATGGTTTTTGTTGCGAAACCCCCAATTGTGAGAATGCACTGCGATTCGTGCTGTTTTGATCACAAACAACAGCTTTCACGCAAAGGCCAATCTCTTGCAATTTTTCCACACTATCTTTGATTAAAACTGTCGTTTGATGTGCTTTGACCCCACTTCCAGACACGAAGTAGCCGACAGGCATTTTCCATTGGCTGTATAGGCCACGTGCCATGAACACACAGGCTTCTTTTCCCAGTATAGGTGATCGGCCAAAACACCCTATATCCTGGAACCCTTCGATGAGGTCGTATTCAGCTGAATATTCGAGCCCTTCTTTAATTGACATCTCGTCGAACATAACAATACATGCCTTTTGATCTTCATTCATGGTGGAAATCTTCATTTGAAGTTGGGACATCAGTCTGTTGTTAAATCCTGTTCTGAAACATTCTTTGTTGGAAATCCATGTTTTTATTGTTGATATTCCAGGTAAGATCAATGATGTCGATAAATATTCATAGACTGACGGGGATCTCAAATACAATGAGGTTGCAACGCGTTTTTCCTCACTTCTCCAGGGTTGTCTTTTTTTGTGAAATTGCATATTCATCAAAATACATCCATCTGGACTTTTAGCAGGTATTTCGAGGTTTGTTTCCTTTCGTTTTTTTATTTGACTTAACTTAGTCTTCATTTTTGCAACGGCAGCACGTTTAACGGCAAGTTTTTTCTTCAATTGTGTCATCTTTTTTGTTTTTTCGCTGCTTTTGTCTTTTCTAAAAAGTGATCGCTTCACTCTTTCTGGGCGTAATGGTGTGTCATCTTTTGCATTGCCGATCCAAAATGTTGCTGAAGGCGTTAGAACGGCGGGTGAAGGAAATCCAATAGATGCTTGTGCAGGAGAAGAGCAAGCTGGTCGTAATTTGGAGTATGTTCGGGGCGATTCTCTTGATTTAAATAATTTAGGAGTTGGTGACAGCTGAACAGTCGGGCTTGGATGTTGTCTTGTTGGAGTGGTAGTGGTGGTCACAGGGCCGGGGACAGTACCGCCTGGCGATGACGGTGACAGCAGCTGCCTGGGTGTCTTGGTAGGTGCGAGTGCCCCGCTGGTCGACGGAGTGCAGGAGGGTCCGGCGGCGCTGCTCTCAGGAACATACAGAAGAGGACAGGCGTTCCGCTTCAGGTGGCCACTCGGCAAAATGTCCTCTTTCAGGAAGTGGTCCTCACAAATCCTATGTGATTTGTTCAACTTCGAGGGCGACAAACCAATAAGGTTTGAATTTCCTGTAAAAATAAATAGATACCGTAGTAAATAAGGAATATCCCCCAGCAGACCTGCGTACTCATCTTATTTATAAAGGAATTTCATTTGTAATTCTTCCCTTTAAAACTATGTAAACAAGTTTTGTTAATTTTCTTTTGAAGAAATACACGAAAAACAAATAAAAATCATTGCAAATAGAAAACTTTGTACAAGGTGTTTATAAACAACCTAAAAATAATTTGTGTGTTTGTTTGTTATGTTGTTTCATCAAATTATAACATTACAAACATTTACAAAGGAGCAATAACACATACAAAAGAAAGTCATTGTAAATATCACATGAGGTTTACTCTTGCACTTTTGCTATAAATTTACTGTCCGTTTCAAAAAGCAATATACTCGAGTTTGGTCGCTTGTCATGGATGGACCAGTTGACCTACGATTAAATATTATATACCAAAATTTAGCTTATTTAATTTCACGTTTTTTAGTATAAGTTTAACATTTTTTTGAAACCTATTAACATTTTTTATTGCGGTCGGAACACAAAAAAAAACACGTTTTTCGAGCGATTTCTAATGAAGAGTAGACTTTGAAAAGTCGTACACCAAAAACTACTCGGCTGAGACGAAAAATATTTTGATACCAAATAATAGACATACTCAACTACCTTTTTGTCAAGTTTCATAATTTTTGCGTAACTTATAAAAATGCTCTTGTAGTTTTAATAAATCCTTCCTATCTCGGGATCCGTTGATCGAAAAACTTTTAACTTTGGCACACTCATTCAATATTGATAGAAAAGTTAAAATATATTACTTATTTATTAATTATATAAACTTCTGATTTTATATCACATGATTAATGAAAGTATACTTGTGAGCGTTGGACTGTAAATAATGTGCGCTGGCGCCTGGCTGGTGGAAGCCGCTCGGGTAGTCGGCTTGACCTGAGAGAGCGATGTTGCCACGTCGTGCGACTGAACTTTCGAATGAGTCACCCCGTAGGTCATCCACCCTTATACCATGACACATACCCCGTTACTTTGGAAGAAATGTATTTCTCACACAAAGAAGATTGAAGACGACTAGTGGGAGGAAAATGGCCTTACGGAGGATGTCCACGAGGTGCAGCCATTAATAATTGAAAACCTAGGGCTCTCCGATTCATCTGATGAGAACTTCAATTTTTCCGATGAAGAAATGTAAATAACTATACTTGAAATAATCTTAACTTGACAATCTTTACGGAGCTATTTTTGTAATGTATTTTAGATTGTATATAACTCAGTAGCATATTAATCTATATACAGTTTGTTATCTATATACCGAAATTGTTACTGTTTATGCCTCAGGCCAGGCGCAGGAAGTGGCAACGCCGGCCGCGCCGCTCGCTCCGAACGATGCCGACTACCGCCGAACCGCTTCGTGACCGGGCGCCAGCGCACATTATTTACAGTCCAACGCTCACAAGTATACTTTTATTAATCATGTAATATAAAATCAGAATTTTATATAATAAATGAATAAGTAATATATTTTAACTTTTCTATCAATATTGAATGAGTGTGCCAAAGTTAAAAGTTTTTCGATCAACGGATCCCGAGATAGGAAGTATTTATTAAAACTACAAGAACATTTTTATAAGTTACGCAAAAATTATGAAACTTAACAAAAACGTAGTTGAGTATGTCCATTATTTGGTATCAAAATATTTTTCATCTCAGCCGAGTAGTTTTTGGTGTACGATTTTTCAAAGTCTACTCTTCATTAGAAAGCGCTCGAAAAACGTGTTTTTTTTTTGTGTTCCGACCGCAATAAAAAATGTTAATAGGTTTCAAAAAAATGTTTAACTTATACTAAAAAACGTGAAATTAAATAAGCTAAATTATGGTATATAATATTTAATCGTAGGTCAACTGGTCCATCCATGACAAGCGACCAAACTCGAGTATATTGCTTTTTGAAACGGACACATTTGAATATAAAATTTTCTTTGAATTTCGAAAAAAATAAACTATATGGGACCAAAAAACATTTAGAATTGCTGCTAAATCTGCAGGAACTGGTAATTTTGCTTTATTGTACATTTTTCATAAATACAGTCTCTCTTCTGAAAATTGTGGGCAGTCCATGACAATGTTGAATTGTTTCCATTACGTCTTGATCGCAAAAACGGCACTGTAGAAATCCAATTCTTTTATTTTGGAACAACTTAGAGGCGGTAAATATATGGCCAAAATTGTAAACGACACATCAAGGAGGTTTGATAGCTATCCATATGAATGAGATAAAACCAGGGGAGTTTTGATGGTAAACTTTGGACAAATTTGTACAAAATCCTTTTATTATATTAATCAAATTCAGCTTCTGATTGTTGAAGGATTTTTTTACAATGGGAAAAATAATTTGTTTACTGAAAACTTACATTTTTTTATAAAGGTCCATGCAAAACACATGAAGTCAATACATCAATCGTTGACAGGGAATACAAATTATTAAGTTTTATAAATGAAATGATGGTTATAAATCACGCCACATAAGTTGACGAATGGTCAAAAACAGCTGGGACGGGCAAGGGGAGAAGAGGGGGTACCTTTCCTACAACATTGAGCTTACGTAACATGCAATTTTTTATAGAACAGCTGATTACCCAATGATTTTAACTGAATAGTAGTGAAAATTCATTCGTCAAGTTACGTGGCGAGGGTTATAGCGGCTAAGCAAAGAATTTTACAGCATATGTTCGTATTTTCTTGTTGCTTATTATCATGTGTAGAATAACCTCCCGAAGTTTCTGCACATCCTCGTGAATCAGCCGGTTTAGCCTGTCTCTATTAAAGTATGCAGAGTATGGTATCAATTACTAAAAGTAAACGAATCGAACACCCGTCCATATATAGCTGCACATACGCCAAATTTGTGTAACACATATTATTTGATAATGAAGAGAAAACATTATAGTAAGTCAAGTTAAAGTTACACTTGGAAATATTTTTTGAAGCTAGTACTCTAATAGTGTTAAAAGTGTGTATAGTGTGTATACCCTAGGTGAGATATGTCCATAAAATGCATATGCCCGTATTTGTAATAACAATTAATATTCAGAATCTTGCATTCAAGATTCATTTTAGTTGTTTTGAACAATTGTTAGAATACTCGCAATTAAATTGTTATACAAGACAAGGAACAAATTCCGAAATTTTAATGTATTTGTAATAGACTGCTTAAATCTTACGATATGGCTCCATAGGCCCCGGCAGAATATTACACCCAGGGTTCACCAAATTCAATCCTCAACAATAAATAAATATTGACGATATTTGAAAGGATGTCTGTATTGTTTATATATATAAGCCATTACTTAAATACATACAAAAATCATTACTCACCGGAGTGATGAACCCATTGTTGACACCTCTCCGTGGGAAATCGAAACATTTTAAGTCCTCTAAATCTAAAACTGCTTTTAGAACATCCATTGTAGGAGCACACGGTCTTCGACATGACCAACGCGAGTATAAATAACTTATATTCGAACAACAATTTTTCAATAAGCACTTAATAAACTTAACGCAAACGACAACTAAATCTTTCAAGGGTTGAAATTCACGTTAGGCACGCACGACATGGCGGAAGGAGGCGGGGAGCAGTTGTAGACGGAGTACGCCAGAACGCCGGCCGGGCCAGACCAGCGGTGAGGAGGCGAGGGGAAGCGGTACGCCAGACACAGGACGGTGGTGGGGTAGCGGGAGGGGTAATATCCGGTATTTGGTGTACCGTCGTCTACCACGCCGCTGCTGCCACGAAGCGGTTGGCGTACGAACTAAGCCAAATCCGCGTACCCAATTCTAACGACGGCGTTGGCCATCTGGGTATACGTTATCTGTGCTTCAATCAAATTTAACTGGATGGAAAATAATATTCCCTATAGGGAAATTCGCTAAAACCCGAGGATATTCATCCCTCGTCAATTCAGGGCTATCCACTTTACAGGATATATCTAATGGGCGTTCTCAGAGTTTGAACTAATTGAATTTCAACAGAGATCAGCCTGACCGTTAATAGGATTACCATCCGGCGGCACCTAAACTTGTGGTGGTTTTGACTTTAAATTATAGTGCACAGTGCTGCCTTACTGACCTCTCCCACTTACAGATATGTTCCTAAAGAGTTTATCTAACCAATTCTGACATTCACATGTCTCTACCTCAATATTTTTCTTTATCAGATGTAAATACCACTTACTATTTTAAAAGTTTTGTATTTTGAATTTTCGACTTATCTAACTGGGTCGGAAAAAGAATTAAAAAATGTTGAGAAGATTAACATGTTATTTATGCAGCTTGTCAACAATTTCTTAGGTCTTGTTTTTTTATTAGAATTTCTATAAGGGTTTTGACTGTTACGTCCCTTTTTCTCTCGACGTACTGAACCGATTTTTAAGATTGAGGTGTCATTTTAAAGCTTAGGATATACCGCAGTGTCGAATTGTAATTAAAAAGGTCATATCATTTCGGGCTTCACCCCCTCGCCTTTGATTTATTTCCAGAGGGCGCTTTAAAATGTTGACCAACTTTTATTGCAAGTTCTTTATGTGAATTGTTATTTAACAGCTGATTACCTTTGGATGAATTTTAAAAGCCAGATAGTATAAAAAAATAGATCTCTGTCACTTCATAATCAACATTCACGTACTGTAGGTGAGTTTCACTCATACAGAATCATAAAATGCGCAATTTGCGCACGGGCCACCTCGTATAGATAAAATTTGACACACACATTTACAAATCTATGTGGTTGGTCATGATGGTTGACTGCTAAATTATAGGGCTCTTGGCCAGGTTGGTAACAGAGGCACAGGTGCAATTCCGCTATAAAACTGACCTGGTAGTGCAACTCTTAAAAGGGTTACAGTAACTAATATGTGGCGATAATGGTGGGACAGGTTACTAAATTATGAACAAAATATTGACAGGTTTGCTTGGTAGATGGCGGGATTGGTTGATACTTTGCACCATAGTCAACAATTATTTGTTTGACTTATTTTATTACCCATGTTAACGTGCGTGGGCCACTTTTTTCACTACAGCTTTGAAATGTGAAAGAGCTATAATCCTATCAATCATTAAAAATACATTTCTATACCGAGGTAAACAATTTTTAAAATCATAAAAATAACAACAAACCCCCTGGAGAGGTTGAAGAGGCCAAACCTGAATACTTTATAAAAAGTTACCATTAGTAAAGGGTAGCCACATCTTGAAAACTCCATACACGTGACACTTGTGTCTGCACCTGTAAACAACCAAAAATTAATAAAAACTATTGCTCACAAAATTTGTTTTGCCTGTACATTAGTAAAAATATAATTTAACAATTCGGTACATTTAGTTTGAATAGTTTGGAAAACTTGCATCATATTGAATGGGATCCACTATTTTCTGGATTGATTTAACATCCATTGGTTAGAAAAAACATACTGGTAGTAAGTAAACATACATTTTCAAGACATTATTAGAGTTGATGAATTTGGTAAGATGCGGCATCAGACTACCGAGCATGTCAGACCATCAAGTGTTGGATTATCGCAAGTCAACTGTACACATACATTAATAGTATCTTACGTTGGTAAGTATTGAATAATTATAAACTAGTAACTTAGATATTATATTTTAACATGATAGTAAAATATTACAGCTCTTCAAAAGAATAAATAACTTCCTTGATTAAATAACGCTTTAGTTTGATTTAGAATCATTTACTTGCGACCTCATCCATGATATCTTCATAACAAAATTTAAATAATTTAATTTAAAAAATTTGAACCGGCATATTTAAGCACTTATTGCAAGGCATCTCCTGTATTATGTTCATGATTGTTACCAACCACTTCTATATCTTGAAATCTTTTTTCATGGATAGAACTGTATCAAAAACATACAGTCTATAAACTGCCATAATATAATTTAAAACGTTCCTTAATAGAAGTTCAAGGTTTATAATTACAAATTATTCTTATTGCTTTTTGTGAATTATAGAAATGGCACTTTAATTTATTTTCTTATTGCTGTACAATGTAGTGATGCCACAAGATGCCACTGAATGTATGTAACAAAAATAAATTAATTTAAGGTTATCTTTTCACAACGATCTTTTAAATTTTAAATTATGAAAACATTTTAGTTTTAGGTTACACACATATTTTACTCTGCATGTAAATGTAGTATACATAGAGGCCACAAGATAAATTAGTTTGTAATTTTTCAACAGTTCCATTTTAGTGTGCTTTCTAGAATTAAACCAAAATATTTAATGCTGTCCTTGGCTTTATATTTTTGTGTAGGATGGTAATATAAAGTTGCATTCCCACAATATCGAACGGTATAGATAGGCATTGCCGAGAGGCAAGTGCAGACACATGATTGACTTGTGCCATGTTGTGCCAATGCCAAATGCCACATGCTGATTCCAAACCAACAGATTGTCGGTACTGATCAAATGAAGCCGAGCGGCCCCATGCCAAGAGGCAGACCTCGGCACTATTCACATACATTCAAACGTTGCTACCTGTTAAATCATCAACTGGACTTAGGTAGAAGCTCTCTTAACCGACTCCTATGCGAACGGACTGTTGTCGGATAACAAAACAGGTTGGTTAAACTGAATAATACCAGAAATATTTGAAATCAATAATACAGGTCAAAAATGTAAAATTGTTGCAAAGCAATCAATTGTTCCTAACACAGTCAATTAGTTTATAAAGTAAACAGACAGTTATGCTGTAAAAAAATTGTTAAAAAACAAAATTAGACTCGGGATTGCCCACTGGTTGAAATTCGACCAAAAATCAAGTTGATCTTGACTTTAAAATGCTTTAAAATAGCTTTAAGATGTTTTATAACTGAAACATCTGTTCTTTCTGATTTGCTAGCGTTTGTTATTACAACAGCTGTCTAATTTAACCAATTCTCCTTCTCCATAAGATTAAAACATTGAAACTTTTAAAGCGTGTAGGGCAAAGGCCTGGGGGTAGATTTGAATTATAATGGGTTTCTGCTCATCTACGGGACAATACCTTTCTAACGGTATGCACAGATTTCTCCTACGATGCACACAAGCTGAGCAAAAAGGAGGAAAAGAAACATGCTTGCCTATTAATAATAAGATAACACAGTTAGCACAGTAAAACTGCTTGCATGAAATATTGTAAGCAACTGACAGAACTTAGATTGCTAGAGAAACGTATGATTGACTTGTTGTAACATCAGTTATTTTAAAATCATTATCGCAACATCGGCTCGAACATTCCTGATCCGAGGTCAATTAAGAGAGCATCCACCGTAGCTGAATCAGCTGTTTTTTAAACTGTGTTTATTTATAAAAATGCCAATGAAAAATAAATTCAACTGTGCCATTCGGATTGTGGGGATGCGACTTTAGGTTTTTTTGAGTATATTTTGAGCTGATCATGTTTGAAAATGATTGAGAGCTTGTTAGTCCATGTGAGGATTTAGGCCTTCTGTTGGCAATTTGTCCCACCTGTCTGGCTGCCGTAGAACTGCGGCCGGGCTCTACAGCAGGACTGCTGAGTGTGGACCACCTGGCCGGTGTTGGTGCCCACATACAGGTTGCTGGGCTTGAGGCTGTCCACGGCCAGGCACCGGCACTGGACACCACTCTGCTGGGATCTGCACAACACAAACATTAGTTGTTTACTCTTGTCAATGATGAAAAATTCACTATATTAAAAAATATACAAAATACAAGTGCTATTCTAAAAGTAAGTTATGCTTATGTCTTGTGAAGGGTAAAAGCATGAGTGTCAGCATGGATTGTATAAATATTTTAGGATCCCACTTATAAGTCGTAGAGGTCGTTAGGGCTGTGCTATGCACTATAATTAAACAATAAAAGGTTCACAACAAGTTCAACTTTTGATGGCGGCTACACATTTAAGTGCCGCAAGCCCAGCCACCGTTATTGGCTGTCTGGCTGACCCCTGTTAAAATTAAATCCGTATACAGGGTGGCCGAGCTAGAGTTATCAAGATATAACTATCTTGTGCGGTATAAAAATATAATTTAGGTTTTAAAATAACTATGCCAATATGTCGTTAGTACAACCAATACTGGTATTTTATTTAGTTAAGTTCAACGTGGTCACCATAAGTAGCTCTCAAGAGATCAAATCGGTAATTTATCTCCCGCCATGCATTCGTGAGTATTTTTGGCTCTATCTTCTCAACTACAGCCACAATCCTGTGCCTTAGTTCCCGTAAATTCTACACTCTTACCTGGTACAAATGTCTTTGATAAACCAACATGCAAAAAATCCAGGGGTAGGAACTGGCAATATTCACATTAGTAGCTAAGTAGTTGTTGAGGCCATAAATGATTCAGCTTAGTCACATGGAAAGATTGGATTTTCCTTAACTTGTAGTTTTTAGGCATTGTGTTTGAAATGACTGTTAAACGTTGCATAAGTTACACAATTTTGGTTGTTTTTTTTTACATTTTGGCATAGTTATTTTAACCCTTTGAGTGCCGCAGCGTCTACATAGTAGACGTTATAAAATATGCATAAATTGCCGGCATCTACCCAGTAGACGATCCGTATTTTATTATTATTTCATATAGTACGTATTAGTTTTAATTGATTATTCGTTTTACGGCATTCTACAGGTTCCAAACTTTCGTATAGTACTGGTTTTTTACTTTCACTGCTTACTTGGAGTCACTTGGCATTATGATAAAAATATGACACAACAGTTTGACAGCTGATTGTTACCCGCTGCAAACAGCTGTGTATTTTGATTAGTTGCATTGTTTATGTTCGTTCTTTTACACTAAAAACTGTTCCTAATACTTCGTTATTATTGTGTTTAGTGAAATTATTGATTTATCAGTGCTATTGGTCGTTTTTTGTATGAATACTATTTTTGCTTGTTATATGTTATATGTTATATTATATTATTATTGTTTGTAGTGCGTTATAATGTAAATTTATACTGTAACATAACATATTATGTATGATTTTTGTTCAGTTTTTCGTGCTCTTTTACAAGGTGTAACTAAAAAATATATATAAAAATACTATATACACCAAATTTTGGTCCAAACTTGATATTTTAGAATTTTTTTATTTTTTATTTGTAGTTATAACACATAATTTTTTATATAAATAAATTTAGAAGAAAGGATTTATATGCCATATGTTCTCCATTTTATTACAAAGAAAATATAAAAAAAATTATTAAAATCTGTTGAATACTTTATTTTTTACACATTTTTTCCCAAACCCTTGCAAAATTGTAGATTTTAGCACGGCAATTTATGCATATGACTTGGGAGAATGGCTGCGGCACTCAAAGGGTTAAAATAAAAATTAAATTTTTATATTGCACGAGATAGTTGTTTCTTGATACCTTTAGCCGAAACACCCTGAACTTTTAGTATTGATATTTCCTCATCTATCTAGCCAAACTTTGAAGGCAACGCCTTTACTGTCATACGGTGGGACCTTGACATATCGAACCTTAATATATCAAAATCCTCGATGTAATTAAGTTTTCGCATTGCCCATGAACCTGACAATTAATCTAAAGTTATAAATAAATAATGGCTCTTTTAGAAAATCCACCCGGAGCACATTGGAAGTTCTATATAACTTCAAAAAATTTCAATGTAATTATTGGGCACTTGTTTGTTACGTGGATGCCACTAGTTTTTGAACGTTATTTTTACTTGAACCTTAAAAGAAGTGCTAGAAAATAGTATTCTAAAAAATATTGTGTGAAAATACACAATTCTATGTTGAATTTTAATGCAAAATAATAATAATTAGTGTACAAGTAATTTAGTGGCAGCAAGTAAATACACACTCTTTTCGGAAACAACGCATCATGCATAGAGAAACTATTAAATCAGATTTCATATCAAAAAATCCATTCGAAGTTTTACAAAATATTTCAGCAGCCGACTTGCCTCTTGGAGAGGACCTGACACCAAAACAAAACAATGTAAATGATTCAAATTCAAACACACAGTTTTGTACCAAAAAAGATGAAAGAAATCAATCAAATTCCACCCAGGAAGAAACAAACTATCTTATGAATCAAGAAAAAAGCAGGAAGAAATCAAGGATGATCTTATGTACGGACAGCCATGGCCGCAACTTAGCTTTTCACATAAATAAATGCTCAAAATCATTTGATGCTGTTGGTTTTGTGAGGCCGGGTGGTCTGGCGGAACAAATACTAAATTATGAGAACATTGATGGGGAAAAACTGGGACCTGAGGATGTTCTTGTAATAGCCTGTGGTTCCAATAATGTTGCCCGAAATGAAGCAGAGATAGCAGTCAACTCAATTGAAAAGGCTGTACAAAAATACAGAAATACAAAAATAATCTTAGTAGATTTACCAGTTAGGCACGATTTAAAGGATTGGTCTTGCGTAAACAATGAAATAAGAAAAACTAATATTTCACTGGAAGCCCTTAGTAAAACTTTTACTCATGTTTCTCTAGTCAAGACAAGTGTAATTGATAGAAACCTACACACCCGGCATGGAATGCATTTGAATCAAATGGGCAAAAAATGGCTTGCAAGAAAAATTTGTGATGTAATGACTGTAGGAAATGAAACAGAAAAGGCTGTGGTCCAGATCATCCCCAACGGTCAAATGTCAACTTCATCATCATCAGCAGAAGTGATGTCGGGAGAGAGAGAGTGTCCAAGTCATGTTGTTGTGGAACAACAAGCATCGTGTAATGAAAGACTAAACCTTTTCTATAAATCAAGGCTTTATGCAACATAAAACTTGTACAAGAGTTGAATTGAGATTCATAATATAAAAGTAAACATTGACAGAATAAACAATAAATTAATATTGAAACATGTGATTAAAATTCACAAGTGGAGAAGTTTACCACATTCTCCCCCACTGAGTTAAGTTGGTAATCTTCCAAATGTTCAGGGACTTTTCTGAGTCTGGGTGGTCTATTTATTTCTTTGGTGTTCTGAGGTTCAGTTTCTTCGGAGTCTTGTGGTTCATCACCAGTTGATATAACTCTATTTTCTGGTGTGGATATTTGGTTCGCAGGGTAATCATCACTAGAAATTAAGTCATCACTAAAAATTAAATTAGTGTCCCCTCTTGGGGCTAACTGCTTTAGTGGGACTGTGGTCTCTCTTCCATTTGCGAGACGTATTCGGGCATAATGTGGATTGGTTTCCAGGAGTTCCGCTTCGTCTACGAGAGGTTCATATTTGCTCTTCCTAACATTTCGCTTAACAAGAACTGGCCCTGGTTTCAATAACCAAGCTGGGAGTGAAGTCCCATTGGTAGAATGGCGTGGATGAATAAATAGTCTTTCATGGGGAGTGCAGTTAGTGGCAGTGCATAATAAAGAGCGAATTGAATGGAGAGCTTCAGGGAGAACAAATTCCCATTGATTCTGGTCAAGGCCTCTGGTTTTAAGCGACAGTGTGATGGTTTTCCAAATTATTCCGTTGAAGCGCTCTATTTGCCCATTTCCAGTAGGGTTGTAAGGACTAGCTAAACTAGTTGCAACTCCCCTTTGGTGAAGGTATGTAGTTAGCTCTTCAGACAAGAAAGATTTTCCACGATCAGAATGTATGTAACAAGGGGTCCCAAATATAGAGAATAGATTATCAAGACATTTTATCACTGTACTAGAAGTCATATCTCTACATGGATATGAGAAAGGAAAGCGTGAATACTCGTCCACAATATTTAAAAGATATCGGTTTTGGTTGGAAGTTGGTAGAGGCCCCTTGAAGTCAATGCTGAGCCGTTCGAAAGGCGATGTTGCTTTAATAAGTGTACTTTGTGACTTAAGAAAACGTGGTTTCACTTCCGCACAAATTGGACAAGATGAAGTCATTTTCTTTATTTCTTCAAGAGAATAAGGCAAATTCTTTGATTTAACCCAGTGGTTCATGCGAGTAACACCAGGATGACAGAGAGACTGGTGTAATTCAAAAAGTTTCTTGTTTGAAAAAGTAAGACTGCAACTTCGTGAAAGTGCATCAGCCGTTATGTTGTCTTTTCCAGGCCGGTATTCAATGTCAAAGGAATAAGGAGATAGTTCCAATCGCCAGCGCATAATTTTGTCATTTTTAATCCTACTAGGATGTTGGAGGTCAAAAATAAATGACAATGCCTTTTGATCTGTTATTAGGTGAAAATGTCTTCCCAGCAAGAAATGTCTCCACTTCTTTATTGATTCCACTATAGCTTGAGCTTCTCTTTCAATTGCTGAATGTCGTTTTTCACAGTCTGATAATGTCCTTGAAAAGAAGGCTACGGGTCGGCCATTCTGATTTAGGGATGCCGCGATTGCTACACCAGAAGCGTCAGTTTCAACAGTTAGTAATTCATTACTTTCAACAGAAGCCAAAGAAGAATTGGCAATCTCTTTTTTTAGGAGCTGGAAATCATTTGCTGCAGGTGATGATGACAGTATAGGAAATTGTTTGCAATTGACTAAGTTTCTGATTTTCTCTGAAAACTTCGGGACCCATTTTGAATAATGAGACAGAAGTCCAAGTACACGTTTCAAAGCAGAAGCGTCTTGAGGAAGTGGGATATTTAGAAGAGGTTTTAGTCTCTCAGGATCAGGACACATAGTGTTTTTGCTTATTAAGTACCCTAGAATAGAGATTTCCTTCTGAGCAAATTTGCATTTATTTACATTCATGGTCAAGTTATATTTCTTAAGTGCATTCATAAAAGCGTTTAGATTCTCCTCGTGTTCCTGCTGACTCTTTCCTGCAATCGTCACATCATCCAGGTAAGCAAAGACCCCATTAAGTTTCTCATCAGAGATAATTTTGTTGATGGTTTTCTGGAAGGCGGCTACTCCATTAGTCACACCAAAAGGAATACGCTTAAATTGATATAACTGCCCATCAGCTTCAAATGCTGTAAATAGTTTTTCTTCCTCCAAGATAGGAATTTGGTGATAAGCACTTTTTAAGTCAATTGTGCTGAACAATTCATATTGAGCTAGTTTATTCACCAAAGATTCAATTTTTGGTAATGGATATGCATTTAGTAAAGTAAACTTGTTTATCGTTTGAGAATAATCGATAACAAGACGCTTTTTGTGATTTTCATTTTTCGTTATGAGAACTTGAGCCCTCCATGGAGAGTTACTTTCCTCAATTACTCCATCACGTAATAAAGATTGGATCTCAGATCTGATGAACTTTTCATCGTCGTTAGAATATCTTCTAGATTTAGTTGCAATCGGATGACAGTCTTTTGTTAAATACTGGAATAGCCTTACGGGCTCTACAAGTGCGCAGGCAACATTACAAATAGAGAAAATCGGTCTTGAACCACCAAAATCTACATTAACAGCAGCATGAAGTTTCATAATATCATGTCCGATTAATATGTCAGTGCACAGATTGTTGATGATTAACAATTTTACTTTACTGTACTGATTGTTTTGCATATATAAATCAACGATAGTATACCCTTGAACAGGAGATGTAAGCGAAGTTGACGCCATCGAAACTTGCCTCTTTTCAGGAACTATAGTAAGATGATTTTTCGTAACAAAATGCAGGTCAACAAAGCTGTCTGAACTACCAGTATCAATCAAGAAATTAGCATCAATGGTATTAACTTTACCTTGAATTACTGCTTTAGAAAGACCAGTAAGGCAGAAGATCGCACCACCGGCAATAGTGTAGTGCCTTAAAGTGTAGTGCCTAAAAAGTGTTTAAATCTCAAGACTTACCTCACGTTTTGAACTTCAAGCTATCTCCCGTAAGACATTTTGAGGTTAGCTAAGTTTGTGAACATCAGTCACAGAATTTTCTCCATCATATTTTGTAAATGTAATGATTATAAATATTGACAATTTTGATTGAAATAGGGTAAATCAAGAACTTTCATGTTAAAGCACGATATTGGCGCGGAATCAATCAATACATTATACGTAAACAATCAGTTGCGTCACCACCACATTGCTTTTTTGACAGTTGTCGTGAACAAGTAGTTTTCTTCTTACTCTCACTTTTTTCGGCTGTTGCAACCAGTGCTGCCAACAGCGCAAATCACATTGCAAACAAACTATTTTTATTGTTTTATGTATCAAAATCACAGTTTTGTCTCCAACTTTGTTTGATGTTTCAAATATAAACTGAGACTTGATATGAAACCCAAAAACCCTTGTAACTTTAGCAGGGGACAAAAAGTGTTTGCTAAGATCAGAGGGTACTCACCTTGGCCTGCATTTGTAGAGAGTATAAAAGAAAACAAAACTAGTTTTAAGTACAACGTAGTGTTCTTTGGCACTCAAGAAACGGGCTCATGTAAAGAACAAGACCTTTACGAATATGACTTGTATTTAAAATCTGAGATTGCTGCAAATAATAACATCAGAAGTGATCTTTTGAACGCCATAAAGGAAGCTGAACTTTTTGTGTTTGACAATACCAAAGAGGAAGATTCTCAAAGCATGATTAAAATCCCCATTTTAACTGAAGACCTCATGCATAAACAAGTTCTTGACTCTGCCGAGAGTATATATGCAGTTATGAGCGGCATTTGTAGGAAGTTCTCTAATGATGCCATCAAAGACCTCATTCCGGAAGTTTCGGGATGTTTAAATAAATACGACGAAGCCCTAAAGTTGATAGACAATTTGACGGAGGAGTTAAAAGAGATAACTGAAGAAAACGAAGGTTTAAAAATGGCTCTTGAAAACATCAAGAAAACACAGAAAACAGATCTTGAGGAATCGATATCGTTTGAAGAAGTGACTGAGAAGGAAATTACAGCACTGAAGAAGCAAGTCGAAAACCTGGTAGCCATGAATGAAAAATTACATAGTGAACTTAAAGATAAAAATGCCATTGTCACTCTGCTTTCAGCAGACCGAGTTGAGCTGTCTCAAAAGCTTAGGGAAATGGAAAACAATGCCCAAAATAATAACAAAACTTCAAACGGTCTGGGATACCAATTTCCTAAACGATGCCTTACAGCTAAAAGTAACCAAGTAAGTGACATAAATAATACTGACATTGAAACAGCGAATAGATTCCTGCCTTTATCCCCTAATGAACAAGATGTTTCAGTCTGGGATCCACCACTTGTCATTACGGTTGAAGCTCAAGTCCATCAGACAGGTCCAGAAAGGAAATCTAGTCAGTTGCAACATTCAGCAAACAGGGCTCCCCTAGACTCAAAAACCACTCAGAAAAGAAAAGTTGTTCTTATTGCCGATAGCCACGGAAAAAATCTATACAATTCTATGGTCACTTTATTTCCTGATTACAGAGTGTTTGTATATTCACAGCCCGGAGCCAAACTCAAACAGGTGGTGAAGACAGGATACTCAATGTTGTCTGATTTGAGTGATGGGGACTTTGTTGTTTTGGCGGCTGGAACAAACGACATTGCAACGTATGACCCAGGAAACCTCACAGTCAACCAGGGAATGCGTGAACTGTTGGCATGGAAGACGAAGGCAAAAATCCTCATCGTCAACATCCCTTATCGTTATGACAGTCCTCATCTCAATGACAACATCTTCTATGCAAACATGGCTATAAGGAAGACTATTCTGGACTATTCCGGACCATTAGAAATAAAATATATGGACATCAACAAATCATTATTGAGGACCCACTACACGCGTCATGGTCTTCATTTGAGTAAACATGGCAAGAAACTCCTGGGACGATTAATGTCTGAAGCTATATTAAATTTTAATGATCGCCCTACACAGAGCAACCAGCGCTCCCCTTCTTCGTTATCTCAAGGAGAAGTACAGTCAGTTACAGATCAGCCACTAACAGTTGCGATCCCTTCAACCCATGCTAATGTGGACGCGATAGAGCCCTTCCCAGTTGAGAAACCTAGAACACCGATATCCATCAATCAAAACTCTACAGTGAGGAGGCAACCAGCTGATATCAACACAGTGTCGCTGATCGAGGATCATCTCTTCAATCTTTCTGTGGATGACTTCCCACCATTTCCCAGCCATGAATCTACAATGCTGGAACCTGCATTCTCCACGGAAGAAAAACCACCACATCAAGGTTTTTTAGAGACCACCACCTACTCCACGATAGTGAAGTGAATGTGCCCAGTGCTGTGTTTTCTTCAGCTACCCGTGCCTCAGCCAGGAGGCAGGCTCTCTCACATTCTTACAGTTCAATTTTTCACTGTAATATACAGGGATTGACCCAACGTTTGAAAATAGACCACTTTAATGTTTTCTTAGACTCTCTGGAGGAAAAGCCTAACATTTTGTGCATAACTGAACATTGGTTTAATGAATCAAATATTTTCCTTTTAAACAAGATTATGGGTTATAGCTTAGCTTCTTACTTTCCACGTAGAAAATTTATTCGAGGTGGAGCCTGTATCCTGGTTGGGGAGCGGGTGTTGGCAGAATCTCTTGAAAAATTTAATAATTTTTCTAAAGAGGGTGTTTTTGAGTGTGCCGCAGTGTACATAAAAAGTGAATTGCCCTGTGTCGTGCTTTGTATTTACAGACCACCTAAATTTAGTAAGTCTGACTTAGATTATTTTTTTTCAACCTTGGATAAGCTACTTGGCAATGTATTTAGAAAGTTCAAAAACACAAAAGTTTTCTTAACTGGCGATTTTAATATTAACACACTGTTGGATGACAATCTTAAATACCAATTCTTCAGCCTTGTAACTTCATATAATTTGCAGCCCAATTTCCACACTCCAACACGTATCACACCAACTTCTAAAACGTGTTTGGACAACATTTTTACTAACTTCAACCCACAATCTTGCAAAACTGTAGAAACGGGCCTTTCTGATCATGTTGGGAATTTAGTAATACACCTTGCTCAGTCACCTAGGATCAAAGCTGCCCAGGTTTCAAGTCGATGCTTCTCTGAGAGAAATACTCTTGCCTTTCTCTATGATTTGCAGGGTGAAACTTGGGACAGCACAATGAAAGAAAACTCAAATGTGAATCAAATTTACAAAACCTTCATTGGCAGAGTAAGACAGGCTGTTTTTTCCGCTTTTCCTCTTAAAAGTAAACCAGCAAAAAAGGCACAAAACGGTCTTAAATCCTGGATTACGAATGGTATTCGTATCTCCAGTAAGAGGAAAAGGGAGCTGCATGCAAAGAGTAAATGGTGTAAAGATCCTGTTTTTGTGTCTTTTGTTAAAAGATACAAGGCAATTTTTAAACAGTGTGTTAAAGCAGCTAAGCAAAAATTTAACAATGACTATATCTTGAGATCCAAAAATAAGGTAAGAGCTGTATGGGAAGTTGTCGCTAGGGAAAGTGGTAATAGGGACAGGAAAGTTGAGGTGGAAAAGATTATTAATAATAATATTGTAATTTCAAACAAAAAAGACATAGCCATGACCCTGAACAAACATTTTTGTGAAATTACAAGTAAGTTAAATCTTCAGCCAAATGTAGCTAAAGCATTAGAATTAATGACAAATCATAACAGAGGTCCCAACTTGCTAGCATGTTTTAGGCTGACAACGGAGAGAGAGGTATCTCAGGTGATCAGATCTCTTGAACCCAAAAAATCTGCTGGCTGGGATGATATTTCACCTTTCTTGCTCAAAAGATGCTCCCACTTATTGGTTAAGCCACTTACTTATATTATCAATCGCTCCTTCCAACAGGGCGAATGCCCAGACTTACTTAAGTTCTCAGTGGTCAGAGCGATCCCGAAGAAGAGTAATTTGCACACTCTAGACAATCTGAGGCCTATCTCTTTGTTGTCCGTCTTTTCCAAGGTTATTGAAAAGATTGTTCATTCTAGACTCTGTGAATTTTTTGAAGATAACAATGTATTATCATGTTTTCAGTTTGGGTTTCGTAGAGGCAAGAGCACTGAACATGCAATTTATGAGTTTGTCAGTGGGGTCGCTGCTGCTGTGGATGGGTCTCAGTTCACTGTCGGTGCCTTTTGTGACCTTTCTAAGGCTTTCGACACAGTGAGCATTGAGATACTTGTCGAAAAATTAAAATTTTATGGTGTGACTGGCACCTCTCTAAGATGGTTGAAGTCCTTCCTGGAAGGAAGGCTGCAGAGAGTAGAGTTGAATGCGGGTGCTCAGAGTGACTATCGCAGTGTAACTTCTGGAGTTCCCCAGGGCTCCATCTTGGGGCCTCTTCTGTTCCTTGTTTACTGCAATGACCTTCCTGATATTTCAACTGATTTTAAGATTTTGATGTATGCTGATGACACTTCTCTTGTTGCTTCAAACAAAAATAAAATTAACCTTTCTCAATCACTTTCTGAGGTCCTGGACAATATCAATTCATGGTGCATAGCAAATGGTCTAAAACTTAATCCTTCAAAAACTGAGCTTATAAATTTTTACACCAACCATAGCAATTCATCTCATTCTGACTCGTCACACCTACCCCCTCAATTTAATTGTGTTCATTCAACAAAATTTTTAGGCCTGAATATCGACTCAACTTTGTCTTGGCGACAGCATGTGAACACACTTCTTCCTAGACTCAGTAAGGCATTTTATGCTTTGCTATCCTTGTCCCAATCTGTCAGTCAAAATGTTCTGAGGCAAGTGTATTTTGCGTATTTCCACTCACTAATCTCATATGGTCTCATTTTTTGGGGCAACTCCTCTGAATCAATCAGAGTCTTCAAAATGCAAAAAAGGGCCATTAGATTGTTGTCCGGTATTAGTCCAAGAGAATCCTGCAAAATACATTTCAAACGGCTTCAAATTCTTCCACTTCCTTCATTATTCATACTCCAGTGTCTTATGTTTGTTAAATCTAATCCAGAAAGTTTTTTTGAAAATAATCATCTTCATCAATACTCCACCAGAAATTCCAACATTTTGCAATACCCAATTCATAGAACGACTTTTCTAGAAAAATCACCTTCTTACTCTTGTTTAAAGATCTTCAACAGTTTCCCCCGAAGTATTAAACAGGAACCTTCAATTAAAAAATTCAAAAAGCTGGCTATAGATTATCTTTTTCAGAACTGCTTCTATAGTCTCTCTGAGTACCTGACACACAGCACAGGCGGGGCTTGACAGGCTCATATGCTTCCAGATCATGTCATGAGAGTCTTTCCCAGTTGGTGGCATTTGTTTTCTTTTATTGTAAATAGTTTTTGTCTGTTTTAACCCTCACGAAACAAGATTTTTGTTATGTAGAATAAGCATTTAGGCTAAGACAATATTGTGACAAATCTACTGCCCAGGCAATCAATTGCATGTAAGGGCGTCACTAGATACTGTAAATAAATAAAAAAATAAATAAAATAAAATAAATAAAATAGTAGGCGATGAAACTGAGGCTACTGTAAGAGAAGATGATGTAGTCTTACCTTTCTGAAAGTTTTTAGATCTACATACTTTCTGGAAATGTCCCGATTTTGAGCAGTTCCTGCAGACTACATCCTTAGCAGGGCACTCACTACGTGAACGATGTCTTAACCCACCGCAGAAGTAACATTTCTGATAAGAGCGTTGAGAGGCTAAAGCCGCAGTAGTAGATGTCGGTCCGTTTGATTCTGTCTTATTTGTTACGTTCTCGTCATTTATCGGCATAACCGTGGGTTGATTTGTAGGAACAGGAGTATTAGTGCAGTAGCAATGCGAGGTTTGTAAACCAGTTTGGTTGTAAGCTTCCGAGTGTTTTTGTGCCGATTCCATGGAGCGGGAGATTTCTTCTACCTTTTCTAAGGTAAGTGTGTTGTTTTCTAACAGACGCTGCCGAATTTGAGATGAGATAAGACCACTTAAAAAGGAATCTCTGATTGATTCTTCACGATACGTTTTAGCGTCAACAGCAGTATACTCACATTCTTTGCTTAGAACTTTTAAGGCTTGCAGGTATTGATCTATTGTTTCACCGTGTTGTTGCTTACGATTGGAAAGTCTGTGTCTTGCAAAGAGAACATTTGTTTTAGGTACAAACACACTATTTAAGACGTTAATAGCCTCATCAAATGTAGAGCATTCACTAATGAATTCATAGTTGTTATAGGACAAAAAGTTCACTAAGGCTCCTAATTTCTTTTCATCGTTGACTTTAGTTTCTGTAATAAAGTTAGTAAAGGTCTGGAGCCAATGTTTCCATTCCTTTGTTGCATTTGGTGAATCAGGATTAGAGTTAAATCTTTCTGGCTTAAAGATTTTTTCCATTGAATAAACTTTTTATTTATGTTGCATAAATTGTAATGAAAGACTAAACCTTTTCTATAAATCAAGGCTTTATGCAACATAAAACTTGTACAAGAGTTGAATTGAGATTCATAATATAAAAGTAAACATTGACAGAATAAACAATAAATTAATATTGAAACATGTGATTAAAATTCACAAGTGGAGAAGTTTACCACACATCGTACAAAGAAAGTACCTCCAGCACCAACTCGCCATGTGTAATGAACTTAACAATGGAATGTGAGCTGCTTGCAGAAGAGGAGAAGATGAGTAACACACCTTCGGAAAACGACTCTCCGCTACACCCAGCCACTCCACCGTAGAACCGTCTCCACATATTCCTAAAAACTCAGCATCTAAGCCCCTGGCAATATATTTCTTAAATGTTCAATCTATCCGGAAAAAGACAAATATGTTAGATATTTGGTTAGATAGGTATAATTGTAATGTTTTAGCTTTAAGTGAACATTGGTTACATCCCCTCGAATCTTCATTATATGTTCCATCTGGGTTTACAGTTGCTAGTATTTATTGCAGAAAACCACCTTTGATTAATGGTGGGAGTTCTATTTATGTTAAAAATGGCATAGATTATAATGTTTTGAATTTGGATGAATTTTGTTTCAATTTTATCTTTGAGGTAACAGGTATAATTTTAATCAAGACAAATATTGTAATAGTTGCAATTTACAGAACACCTGACTCAAATTTTTATTCTTTTTTAAATGCTTTGGAATTTTTTTTGATATTTTTGTGCAGTAAATATACTTCTTTAAGGCTAATCTTAACAGGAGATTTTAATATTAATATAAGGGAAAACAAACTTGAAACAGAGTATTTTTTAAATGTATTAAGGTCATTTGATCTATATTGTCTCCATAGGGAAAAAACAAGAGGAGAATCCTGTTTGGATAACATAATTACCAATTTAAACAGAGACAAAATAAATTGCTGTGTCATCAACCCACACTTATCTGATCATGCAGGAGTCTTTGCTACTTTTTATGAATGGGGCCTTTCTAGTGTTGTAGCTGATAATGACAATCTGACCAGGAAAATAAGATCACTATCCCCTCGAGCTATACAGAATATGAGGGACAAATTGCTGGATACAGACTGGCAATACTTGTTCTTAATATCAGATGTGGACTGTGCTTTTGATTATTTTATCTCTATCCTGACACAAGTGTTTGATGAATGTTGTAGATTAAAAGAGGTTAATATTAATATAAAAAAAGAGCCTTGTGTTAAATGGTTCACACCTGAATTGAAAACAATTAGGAATAGCATTCTCGTATTGTATGATAGATATAAGCTTATGAAGGGTACAGTTTATGAATATGAGGACAGGGATCTCTACTGTAGGGCAAAGAAATTGTATAAGGAAAAAATCAACAATGCAAAAAAAAGGGCAAATGAAAGGTATATTTCTAATTCTAATAATAGATGTAAGGCTGCCTGGACTTTAGTTAAAGGTGTGACTCAGTGTAAAAGTAGGAGTGATGAGGTTGTTATAAGCTGTGACAAATTTAATAATTATTTTGTCGACTCAGTTGATGAGTTAAGAAATAATGTAATTGTTGATGATTTTGCTACTACAGAAGAATTTTTGCTGAACTATGTATCAAATAAGGTTTTAGGTGATAAAGTTTTTAGAGCTGATAAAATTAAACAAAGTGATATTTTTAAATGTGTAAAGAGGATGAGCAATTCAAGCAGTGAAGATTGCTATGGGTTTTCAAACAAGGTTTTAAAAGAAATAATAGATGTTATAGTAGTACCGCTAGTCTTCCTTTTCAATATGATGTTCTTACAAGGTGTATATCCTCGAGCACTAAAAATCTCCAAGGTAATTCCTGTTTATAAAAAGGGTGAAAAATCAGAACCTTCTAGTTATCGTCCTATTTCATTAGTACCAATTTTCAGTAAAATTTTTGAGTTTTGCTTTAAGGAACAATTATATAACTATTTTAAGCAGAATGATCTTCTTTGTAATGAACAATTTGGTTTTTTTCCTGGACGTGACACAGTCAAAGCAGTAGAAACAATTATAGAAAATGTATTAAATAATTTTGAACAAAAATTAGTTTCTTCAGTAACATTATTAGACCTCACCAAAGCTTTCGATTGTGTCTCTCACAAACTATTGTTAAGTAAGTTAAGTCATTATGGTGTGCAGAATAGTGAGTTGAAGTTGTTATCATCCTACTTGAGTAACAGAAAACAAATGGTTGTACAGGGGCAATTCAAATCGGATTTTAAATATACAAGGGTAGGAGTACCTCAGGGCTCTGTACTTGGGCCCTTTTTATTTATTATCACAATCAATGATTTTTCTTTCAATATTCCTTGTAGGTCAGTGCTTTACGCAGATGACACTACCCTGTTTAACAGCAATGAGAACATTGAAGATTTAATTTTAGAGAAAGAGAATTGTATGGAGATAGCTTCTCAATGGTTTCAATCAAATGAATTATTAGTCAATCATAGTAAGACAGAAAATTTATATTTTTCTTTAAACAATGTTACTGATAGTAAAAAAAAATAGTGTTAAGTTATTGGGGATACATTTAGATTGTAAATTGAGCTGGGAATGTCATGTTTCTAATTTGTGCACAAAGTTAGCTAGAGTCACTTTCCTTTTGCGTAGATTAAAAGACTGTGTGAGTGGAGAAATGTTGAAAACTGTTTACTACGCACTTTTTCACTCCCACTTGAGGTATTGGGTCACTCTTTGGGGTAATTCTAGTTCTTCAAAGAGAGCATTTATTTGGCAAAAGAAAGCCCTTAGAGTTATTAAGAATGTTTCAGACAGAGAGAGTTGTTTGCCAATATTTAAGGAATTTGAAATCATGACAAATGTCATTGCCTAGTCTCTACATATATTGTTGTTTAGTAGATGTAAAAAAATATTTAAACAATTTTACAACTAGATAGGATATACATTCTCATTCTACGAGGAAAAAGTATTTCTTAGAATTGCCAGCCATAAGATTAGAAAAGACTAGAAGCAGCCATTTGTTCATGAAAATTAAATTGTTTAACAAATTGCCTGAAAAAGCTTGGTTTGTGACTCTTAATAGATTTCAAGTAACTTTGCAAAAATGGCTCAAAGAAAAAGCATTTTACACTGTTGATGACTACCTTGCCTGTGATATTAGCTGTTTAAGATTTTAGCCTTGTTATAGAATATTTATTTAGTCTATATTTATTGTTATATTTGATTTTAGTCCTGTTATATAGTATTATTTGGCCTATATTTATTATTACACATGTTTTCATAGTTTGTTTCCTGTTGTTTTTCTGTTAAATTTAAGTAATACCAGTATAGAACCAATGTACAACAACTTGTAAACCTAGTTTTAAGAGTAATGAAATTTGACTTTGTCAATTGCATGTACAATGCTTAAAGACAATAAAATATTGAATCTTGAATCTTGAATCAAGGTGGCTCAAAATTGAGCAATTTAGTTTCTATAATGATCAGAAATATTTCTTTTACTATAAAAAAGAAATTTTCATTTTCTATAACAACTCTTGGTAAACATTTTTGTAGGCAAAACTAAATACACTTTGTCATCTTTACCAAGATGACCTTGGCCTTTCGTGTAGCTCAATACCTATACTGTTTTCAGTGCTGAAGTAGTTAATCTTCATCTTAGTGACCACTTGGGTCAAACAATGGAATTCATTTTACAAGATGTCAACTCTAAGAGTGGCCTACCAGAACCTAGTATGACTACACAGTTCTACCATCAGATCAATGACGACAGCATACGTATCTTCAAAGCACTGATCAACCGGCTGGACTGGCAGGCTGAACTTACCCACTCCAATGTTGGATTAAATTTTGAAGTGTTTTTGGACACCCTTGTTTATTATTATAAGTTAAGTTTTCCTGTAAAAAAATTTAAACCTAGGCTTAATTTATCTGTAAATAAAACTTCTGGCTGGTATACTTCTGAACTAGGCCAAATGAAATCTAGGTTAGACTTTCTTTATAAATTTGTCAATGTAAGTGAAAATGCAGAAAAAGCATATAAAACTTTAAAGAAACAATACAGATCTCAAATTAAATTAGCTAAGAAAGAGGCTAATGACAATTTGATTAAGGGTTCAAAAAACACGGTTAAATGCATTTGGCAAGTAGTCAAAGAAACTACCAAACCAAGTGTATGTAGAAATGATGCCGCAATTACTCCTGATCAGTACAATAATTTTTTTGTCAATAATATCAGTTCTGACAATAATGTAGATGTATCTGGCTCAACTTGGCTTGACCAGGTTAGGGGTAGCCTAGATTCTGATGAAAAAGTAGAGAGTACCAAGCCGGTTTTGACATTATTGAGTAAACATGATTTTATTGCTGATGACCTTAATAGCTTTAAGTTTAATTGTGTAAATAGTGATGATGTTCTTAAAGTAGTGTCTTCTTTGTCTAGCAAAACTAGTAAGGATCATTATGGATTTTCGAACAACTTGCTTAAAGAAACCATACCATGTTTTATAGATGTACTAGTAGTTTTAATTAATGAATGTTTGATTCAAGGTATCTTTCCAAATAGTTTAAAAATAAGTAAAGTTCACCCAATCTATAAAAACAAAGGAGCCAAACATGATGTAAATAACTATAGGCCTATAGCCATAGTTCCAGTCTTTTCCAAGGTAATCGAGATGGTAGTGGGCAAGCAGCTGATTGATCACCTAAATAGGTATGATATTTTGAGTCACAGGCAATATGGTTACAGAGAAGGTGTCTCAACTATTACAGCATTAATTGATCTTGTTGAAGAGATTTTAGACTCTTTTGAATCGAAAGAACTTGCTGGGGCCGCATTTTGCGACCTCAGTAAAGCTTTCGATCGTGTAAGCCATGAACACCTCTTAGAAAAGTTAAGATTCTACAATGTTAAGGGCAAAGAATTGTCTTTCTTTAAATCATATCTTGAAAACAGATCGCAGTATGTCATTATTAATGGACAGTCATCAAAGACGCTTGAGCTCACCCAAGGTGTTCCGCAGGGCTCAGTTCTTGGGCCCCTGCTTTTTTTAGCTTTAATTAATGACCTCGAGGTAAATGTGACGTCTGGAATTTTCATGTATGCAGACGACACCACATTGATTGCCAGAAACAAAATTAAACAATTGGCAGTAAGTGACATCCAGGAAAATTTGAACAAAGTCAGTGGTTGGCTGGATGTTAATGAATTAATTTTGAATAGGGATAAAACCACCACTATGTTATTTGGCCTGAGGGATCTGACTGAGGAGGAGTGTGGTAGTACGGCCAAGTTCCTTGGTGTCTAGCTGGACCCCACTCTCTCTTGGTCAGATCACTCGACAAATTTATGCAAGAAATTGGCTTCTGACATTTTTGCTTTAAGACGTCTCTGTGGTGTCGTCTCAGAGTCAGTTCTCAGAATAGCCTACTTTGGCTTATTTCATTCAAAGATGACATATGGTTTGATTGTTTGGGGCAGTGCCTCTGCATCAAAGGATGTTTTTATTTTACAAAAACGTGCCATTAGAATTATTGCAGGAGTGGATTTCAGAGCTCATTGTAAACCATGGTTTGTTCATTTAAACATTTTGACATTGTTTTCTGCTTTTATTCTGCAAAACCTTTTGTTTATGAAAAATCAAGATAATCTTATATTTAATAATGACCAACATAGCTATAATACGAGAATTAAACATGATGTACAGATCCCATATGCTAGATTAAGTAAAACAATGAAAAAACCATCTGTGATAGGCACTCGACTTTTCAATAAATTGCCCCTTAGTATAAGAAATTTGAATGTAAGACAATTTAAGACTGTTGTAACTCGTTTCTTATTGCGAAAAGCTTTTTATGATGTTGATGAGTTCTTGAACTGTAATTGGACCTCAGATAACTTTTGAATGTACCAACTGTATTAGGCCTAGCTTAGATCTAATAGCCTATAACAAATAACACAATTATGACGAATCCAATGTATTCAACTGAATATTTCACGGAAATAAAGATCTTATGTCCTATGTCTTATAGTGGCGTGCGGGCCGAAGGCCCTATAGTCAGCTGTCCTTATACTGAGAATTGGACCCTTGCAAAATGATAATGTTTCGCCCAATAATTCCATGCAACAATTTTCATTTAAATTTCAACATTTTGTGAAATCGTAGAGATATATTTCTACATAATTCTATAAATGCCTCAACCACCGCCAAACTGTGTTCGTTAATTAATCTTAAAGTCAAAACTAAAAATCATCGAATCATAATTTGAGTGTGAATAATTTTTTGATATAACAACTATAATGGCAATTAGATGGATAACATGTGCGGCAAACAGCACTCATGCCACAATTAAACTTCTTTCAATAGAGTTCTGCACTGTTACACTGTGGATACACTATTCAATTTTCTTGATTAGCCAATCATAGATATAATGAAGCAATTATAAGTTTAACAAACAGTACTTCTATAGCAGGTTTTCTTGTCAAAAGCGACACCAAAATTTAATATAGTAGGCTATAATTAATTAAAAGATCGCCTTCATTCATTGGCATCATCTGGTTATCGTTCTAAAATCAAACCAAAACAGACGTTGTGATGTTATTGTGGTGTTTTTTACCTCCATGCTTTTTTTCCGAAGGTAGTTTTCCGTTATTTATCAGTTCCTCATAGCTTTTTGGACATGCCGTTATTTTCCCCCCAGTCCCCTTGGCTAAAACCTTTGTTTTGAGACTACTCAGTTAATTCTACAATTTTTTTAACGCTTCTAATTATGCTCTGAATATTTTCCGCGTGGTTACTTAATGCAGTTTGTTAACCAGGTATACTCCGTGGTTTAACATAACCTTTTTCGTGTGAACAGGTAGATAGTACTTTCGCTGATGTCCGGTGTTTACACTTTACAGCTGTTAACTTGAAAATCACTCAATTTCCTAACCAATGTTAACCATATGGGAAAATTATGAACTTTCCTTCCTTTTGAATTGATATGTACCAATTTACTTTAGAAACAACTTAACACTAAGCTCTGTTTAATGTCACCAAAATCATTAAAATATATGGAAAGCTGTGGGAGGAGTTCCTTGTGCAAAAAACCGTTCCTCAACCACACGTTCTAAGAACTGTTTAAAGTACACTGTGGCGGTTAGGTTAAGTATTCACAGTGAAATGACACACACACTTAAACACATGAAAAATCAACTTTGACTAAAAGTGGTGGAGCGATGCTCTTGTCAACAACCTCAATGTAATAGCTGTCCAGCCATTTGTAATTATGTTACACTGCTATAAGGCAAATTGTTTTGAATTTGGGAACGTCAGACAAATTGAGTTATAAAATACCCAACCAAAGCATGCTATGAATTAGTGACATCCATATCCATATAACAAACAAGTACTGTATCTATTACTGTGGTCAGCGATTAGACTAAAACAAGAAATAAATACTAGCTATCCATTCTAGCTAAAACTAAAATCTAAGCATGGTTCGATTTTGCTTCAATAATCAAATATATCTCCTGTTGATATGTGGTAGGTTGCTAAAGTTCAAAATAATTTTAAGATTTAAAACAAAGAAATATTTTCTTGGTTTTCTGTTTTTTGCTTACTTGTTGAAACCATAACAAGGTTTCCATTACAAATTATTATAGGTTTTTTATTTGTACTCACTTAGGAAACGCTTTGAAGACTTTGAGTTGCGACGATTGCACAATCCGCATTTTCCCCCAAGGAGCGAGGCCTGAGTTTATGTTTACAATAGACCTAGACTCCACGATGGTCCAGACAGCTAGCAGGCCGTCCTCGTCCAGACTGACCACCTGGGGATTGAATTTGTAATTAATATAGAGATCTTGCTCATAAGCTTACTTATGAGATCTGGGTTAGTATCTTGAGACCCCAGGATATACTCACAAAAGTCGTACATTTTTTGAGCAAATAGCCACAATCAATAAGCTAAAATACTGATACCCACAAAATGCCAGAAATTCTCCTTTGCTTCCCTCACAATACCAGACAAGCTCATTCCATTCGTTCACTTGGTTCTCAGAACTTTTTCTTTAACTATTTGCCTAGTTATACTTCAACACATAGCTGGTTTTTTCAAATAATTCTGTTATTTTTGCTATTAAACTCTATCTATTACCAGTTCAATTTTAAAATCCTAAATGTTAACTATTTTGTTAAAAAATACCATTTCTTGATTGGTATCCAAGCAACAATTTTAAAAGTTTTCCAATTAGTCATAAAATATCAGTAAGGCCTATCTGTCTGTTTGTTCATAAAAAGTACTAGTAGATATAATTTTAAACATTACAATATCACATTAAACACTATAACAAATTATTTGGGACTACTATTTGCTTTTCTTAGAGCTTTTCTTTGCTTTTGTTCAGAGCCTCTACTTTAAAGTTTTTATTTTTGTGGGGACTTTGTGATAGGTCCTCACAAAAACAAATGTAATTTCTTATTGCTGCATTGTAATTGGGCTTTGGCCTGTTTATGTAATCATTGTAAAATAAATAAATACAGTAGAAGGCCTCTAGTCCGGCTTCGGATGGTTTGGCTGCCAGATAATCCAGCCGCGGTCTTCCAGAAATGAAATGTTCAGCCTCGGGCATTTCCCATGGCCAAAATAGACAAGAATCAACTTGTTCCATGTTTTATCAACATTTTGTTCATGTTCTATTTATATAAGGCCCGATGTAACATGGAAGTTAGGTATCTAGACGGATTACGTCGCTATTACGCTCCCATTTATATATAGTGCCTTCGTTGACAGAACACCAGTATAATTATCCATTAAACGCAGTTTCACCTCTAGCGCACCGCTTGTCCGTTGTCCGATCATCATTTCGGTGCTATTAGGCTTACAACGTCTGAGCTAACAAATCATGATTGTTGCAAAGTAGATGTACAGTATTGATTGGACAAGTATGAGACCCTTCATTGTTAAATACACCCTAATAGTTTATTGCTGGAAGACACATTTAATTCAGGTCTCTGTTTAACACGTTTAATAAACCGCCAGTTAATCTCGCCATTTTGAAATCCGGCTGGTGGTCCGGTCCTGAGGTGGCCGGATTTGAGGGCTTCTACTGTAAATAAAACTAGACAATGGGTTTGTGAAATAACTGTGCATGATGGAAGTTTTTCACTTTTTTCTGAAATCAGAGTTGAAAACACGATAAAGCCGCGTCCGCACTGGCCGAACATGTTCGCCAAACAAAGTTCTTCCGAACTTTTGTTTGTTCATTGCTAACCTTTTAGAATGTAAATCATATGGCCGGTAATTGTTTGTTAGGAATGTTTGTTGATTTTTTGTGTTCGCCGAACAAGTTCGCCACGAATATTCGGCCAGTGCGGACGCGGCTTAAAAATCACTGATTAAAACAAATAAAAAATTGTGACAGCTACAAACCCTCGATACTGAAATTATCAAACCCGCGCTGCAACACATTTATATTTAGTGTCTTGCATCAAAATTGTTGACTTGAAAATGAGCTTACAATGCAACGAACTGTTTCACTGAAAAACTTACACAAGAAATTACTCGACAGGTAACTTTTTACTACACTACTAATTCATGCTTCAGAGGTTAAATTTATGAGGAAGGCTGAGGAAAATATTCTGCTTACCTGACTAGGAGTCTTGTCTGTTGTGGTTTTAGCAGAATCGTCGGGATTACTCTCCGGTAGAATTTTTATTGAAACAACTGCACTTGAGTGTCGATTTGCCTTATCCAGATCAGCTACAAAAACAAGAAAAACTTTGGTATTTTGTGGAAATATATATATGAAAATTCAACTGATTCTGATTTAATTCGACAGCATGCTACCAATTAGCACTAGAACTCATTTGAAACAAAACTAGGTTACTTTTTTCTCAGGCTTACCTAAGAAGGTGAAGTTAGTCTTCTATAGCACAAAAAGATAAACACAACAAAACACTTAAATATTGGCTACTGGCCTCTTTGTCAAGAAGAGGAAGATTAAGTATTTGGTTTCTTTTTTATAATTTTGTAGCAGAAGGACGTCTTCGCTTTCTTAAGTAAGCATGTTTATTTGTCTATAATTACTCATCATCACTAAACGATTTGCCCAAACCAATAATTGACAAAAAATTAAATTCTGAGTAAAAAATATTTCTAATACAGCTTTAAAATATTTCTAATTAGAAATTTTAAAGAATATTCATTTGCAAAATGTTTTACTTACATTTTTCTATGTACAACAAAAACTATGAAAATAGTCCAAAACACTGTCTGATCTTTGAGCAAAATGAAGAAATTAAAAATTAGTAGTTACCGGTGATATAAGTTGGTGATCGTAGGAGCCATTCCGGTGCTCTGAGGTAACAACGAGCGTGAACGACCGACTGTTCTCTCAAATCCCACAGACAAAGTGCACTGAAAAATAAAATTGTAGTTCACATCAAAAACTAAAGCTAGTAAATATTTTAATAAAAGACTAAAATGGAAGTTTAATTTTTGGCCTACAGTTCCATATTGCTTTGCTATTTTAATTAGGCCTATTCACAGTTTTTGGCACTCATATTAACTTTGACCGACTTTCCTTTGATTGACTGAATTTGGAAGGATGCTTTGACTCAAGCCTATATGGTTACAGAGATTTCTATACTAAGCCTTTCTCCAATAGCATATGCTCTATGTTTTTTTGGTGGACATGGTCTGCCAAAAGATTATGGAGGATGAGGGCAACTGGGATTGTTTATCATAGTTTGTCCAGGGCATCCTCCAAGAAAAGAAAACCTATCTGAACCGCCAAGTGCCCCAGATCTCTTGACCGAGCAGCTGGATAAGGAGTGAGCCCTACGTGCGAAAGCCTTACTTAGGTCTAACCTAACGTAATGTGATAAACAATTTCAGGTTAGAATCCTAAAGAGTAGAGGTTTTTTAGTGGGTAACAATGTTTTTATGAGGAGTCGTACCACAGAGTGAGCACTAGTGTGCATAATTGCATTTTTCCTACCTCTTTCTCTTAAGAAAACATATGCTACAATATTCATGTAAAGGAAGATGTTATTTGAAGTTGTAGGGCATTATCAAGCAAAAGGATTTGGCCTACTGTTTAACAATAAACACCAATAAATATTATACAGCTATTCAATATTGCATGGTTAGTGTTGGCTGTGATTGTGATTAAATATGTAGTCAGCTTGAAAAGGAAAAGGCAACCTCATAATTCGAAATTTTTCAACAACATAAAGACAGAGCAGGCTATACACTTGTTGCAGAGAAATTTACTATTTTGTAATGGACGTGAGCATATAAAAAACCGTTTGTGAAAGGCTATACCCAAATTGGGAGGCAGTATGGTAGGAAAAGAACATGGCCTATTTTAACTTTGTAGTTTCTGTCAGTAATTTTCTAAAAATAGCACTTTTAATTTGCCAGCACTTCATATCCTGATGTATTAGTGATGGACGTCCATATCCATATCACGAATAAATAAAGCCGTTTATTTGGTAAAACAACTCCTCTATTCATTTCATAGTTTTACAATAAAGTTTTAAGTTTTAAATATTTCCATTCTGAAGAGCACAGGCAATTTGTTTTTTCCCAAAAGATTAACATTGTCAATAACTTTGGTTGAATTGAAAAATTTAAATAGGTTTTAATAGTAAGACAAGGGGACACATTTTAAAAGTAGAATAAGAGAAACCAAACTACTGAAAAGTCAACTCAATCTGATTAATACATAAGCACTGCATAGGACTCTTTTTCCATTTTTAAGCCATTTTTCCAAAAATTTGGAATTATGACTGTGCAGGCCATGTTTTTGCAACAAAATCTCCTCTACGTTAAAGAGAACATGAACAATTTTCCAGTTAGGCAGGAAATCCACAATTATACAACCAGAAATTGTCCCAATCTCATTATTCAAAAGCCTAGGTTACAAAAGTTTTCAAATAGCCTAAAGTATTTACAGATAAAATTATTTAATAAACTGCATTAAGAATTTAGGGACCTACCTTTAAAGACTTTCAAGGCTAGATTAAATGGTTTTCTGACAAAAAATGTGTTCTATGAACTGAATGAGTTTTTTTTTACTTTCAATGGTATGATAAGTTAATGTATGATTTTATTTTGTTTTAAAGATAAGATTAGTAATAAGTCATTGACAAAGTCCATTGCAATGTAACTGTTGCTTAAAGACCAATAAAGATCATTGAATCATTGACTCCCTAGTTAGTTCAATAAGTCAAGAATATTTTCATTTTTTCACTATTTGATACAAAAAATAAACACAATACAGTAGACTCCCTCTTAACCGGCCACCTCGGGACCAGGCCGTAGCCGGATAATGAATTGGCCGGTTAAACCGATGTTCATTTGAGAACGGCAATCCACAATTTTATATGGCCTAAATATTATTATTACTTGAAAAACAACCTTAAATACATTACTGTATATGATTTATAGCTAACATCCACCACCCATGAAATCCACAACAAACCTACACTAATAATAAATAATTTGTTTCTTTATTGTGGTCTACTGGATAGTAGGTCCAAACGCATTGACTTCCGGTGGCAGTCACTTCCGTCCAGGACGTTACAGTTTAATTGGTTTGAGAACGTCAATATGAAATAAAGTTGTATTGAATGAGACATTAGATAAGAAAACTACGTTTCCGGCGAAAGGCGGCCGGTTAAAGCGATGTTGAGATAAGAAATGGCCGGTTAAAAAGATGTTATTTTGTGTGAAGGTAGGCCGGTTAAAGCGGAGACCGGTTAAAAGGTGGCCGGTTAAGAGGGAGTCTACTGTAAAATAAACTTTTTAATGGAATAAGATATGGATCACACAGTTTACCCATCCGTAAGTCCAGCCAGAACCAGGAATGAGTGGAAGCAGACGGACGTGACGTCGTTGGAGGCGACCAAGGTTTGCAGCGGACAACTCGGCTCACGGACACTCCACGTGCACAGGACACAGCGACCCTCCGACTCGGCCTGGATGGTCAACGGCTGCTGAAACCAATCATCGGGGTGGAGTGAAGTATTTATAGGGCAAAACCTTTGTTTTGTATGGAATAAATAAGTTATTGCGAAAAGGTTCACATGAATTAACACTTTCAACAAAACCCCGGTATCAAAAGTTCCTGGCTTAGTTACGATTATTACAATTTGCAATACTAATCATTGAAACTATTACCTCTTTACGTACCGTACCATAACTCCATCTTTTACCTTTAAGGAACCATTTTTTACCCTGTAAGGCTACAAAGTTATCAATGATACACTATTTTTACTAAAAATTAAGTAAAAAGAATTTGTAGCATTCCGTGAGACAGAGCATTTCGGTTAGTGTAAGTGTCAGTAACATCGTTAGTATATGACCCATGAGACCAGGGTTCCCGATGAAGAAAATTATTTTTTTTTACATTATGTTAATGATCAAATAGTTTTTTAAGAGTAAAGCTACCATGAAAGAATGTAACACATGATATTATAAATCGTTCCACCTTCAAAAATGTTTAAGACCAGGGTTTTGATTACTATTAATCAAATACTACTACTTAGTTTCTATTACTATTTTCGATACTATGATACTAACTCCATGTGCTGTCAGGTCATCCTCTTATGTAAATGTATAAATTAAATCATTGATTTTCATAATAAGACTTCCGATACTGCTTCTAAACCAATATACCGTGTGTTTCAAAATGACAATATGACGCGTGCAGGAATGTAGTTTTCTTACATTTATTCGTTTTTATCATTTTATGATCTAACAATATCAACATTTTATTCATTTTTAGGTAGCATTACTAGACCCGCGGCAAAAAAGCCTTGCGCGGCAGAGGCCTGCCCTGGGGAACATCTATGGAGCGTTTTAATGATGAATATGATAAATTATAGATTAGGCCTAATATTTATTCAGTTATAATAAAAGATGGCTGCAACATGTTAGCCTGATGTAATCTATAACATGCCCTATATAATTTTTGATGTTTTCAAATCATGCTCTTAGTCAGTTAAGTATTGTTAGGAATAAATTAAAGTACAGTTCTATAAAACCAGTAATCTTAAAGTATTAGCTGTTTCATGAGAATCAAAACCCCAAGGTTTTTGGAAAATTATCCGCATTACCCCACCCCCACCTACCCAGATGTTTAAGAATTGTTGCATCAAGTTATTGGTGAAATGTGGATTTTAGGAATAGAGAGTTTTTGCAACATACGGTAAATCTTACGGTAAACGCTAAACGCTATTTTTAAATGGGCAAATTTACGTATATTACGTTACAGAGGATAGTTCAACTGTATGAATGATGTCTAATACTTACTATTAATCACTTTTAAATGAACTTTTGTAAATTCAAGCAGTAAAAATGTCTAAATCCGCCATTTTTTAAATAGCGTTTAGCGTTTACCGTATTCATTTACCGTATGTGCAAAAACTCTCTATTGTCATTTCATATTCAGAAATTACTTTAATGTGTCTATAATTAAGTAAAATAAGGTAACATGCACTCTCTTATAATCTGCCAATTTTATGGAACTTATTGGATTACAAAACAAGGGATTAAAATGATACAACCAAATATGAAATTTTAAAAAATTATTTCTTTTTTGGTAAGAAAATTCAAGCAACTTTTGGCTCATCCTAGAACTTACAGTGAGCATTTTTTTCAAACTCATTTGTGTATTGTTAAGATGTTCTGCAAAAATTTAAAAGACGTGAATATTTGTATAGATGCCTAAGAGTATCAGAGATAAGTGGTCCCTTCCAAATTGTGGAGTCATTATCATCAGTCTACAAAAGTTGTACTGATACTTAAGCCCTTCAACTAATTACTATAATTACCTCAGTCGATGGCTTGTGGACAGTTAAAATTTGAGAACTATTACTCTCCGAGAAACACACAAGTGACACAGGCCTCTTGCTAAGAAATCCAACTTTCTGGACATTTAAGCTGAAGTAGCTATCACTGAATCCAAAATCTCGTTTAGTTGAGTTGACTTTTACTTCCCTATCCCTCTCGTATTCTTCTAATAAAGTGAGAATCATCTGAAACAAAAATATAATAAAATCATTCTAAGGCCTGTATTTTTTTAGAGAGAGATTTTTCTGTATTTTTTTTTTTTTTAGAGAGAGAAGAAATATGGTAATGCATTTACGCATATAGGTGGCCAACCTACAGTGTGGGACTCCTACAATAAAATCTAGTAGACTAACCACTAAAAAGCTCCTCTTTCACTTTCGGACACTAGTCTGGGATCACTTATCACTATACAAAAGAATTAGGCTTATATTGGCTTTCGCCCTTTTAGGGCTTACTCCAGATCCAGCTGTTCATCTTTCCAAAACTCTAGACAGCAATCCTGTCCAAATCAGTTTTCTTGTATCAGAGGACTTTCTGGACGAAATGTGACAAGCAACCCCAGCTCTCCTCAACCTCCAACATTTACATCTAGGCTGAGTCCACACACAACACTACGAGAAGTCGTAAAGTATTTCTCCAGGCAAAGTCATTTCTAGCATGGACAACAGAAGAATGTGTGTTCTGCATTGTCTGGAATGCCCGGGCAATAAATACGGTCAGGTGAACCGGTCCTACCTACTGTGTGCAGGTTTGACTGAAAATAGCCATGACCTGACAAGAACTGGGTCAGGAAGTAGTCAGCTCACCATGCTGCCGTTCCAGCCAGGGTTAAACCTGCCTGATGGGTCTCGCGACTCTCCAGCTTCCAGCTCTCCTGTCATGTCAGACAGGTTCGCTGACGTTCCAGTGGTCTTGCGAGGTCCTTGCCAACATCAGTTTGTCTCTGATAGTTCGCTTTTCTCTCCCATGCAAACAAATGGTCAGGGATAACTCAAGCAATTATCAGGACAGCCAGCTTGGACACTGTACAATACGGGGGTGTGAGCCTCATCCAGTATACTTCCTTAGAGCATTGGCCCACACTTCAGAGCCGTAGAGGCGGTGTGGGCTATCATAGATATGATAAGTATAATAGAGTTAACTTTTCTCACAAGTACAGTTTCTTCTGAGGCGGATTTTGTTTTTCATCTCACTGGTAACCTTTTGCAATAAATGACCATCTAAAATAACCTAACCTAATTAAAATATTATCATTTTTAAGTGTTACCGTGGAGAAAAGTTACCGACGAAGAAACTTACAAGGCAGAAAGACCCCTACATTTATGATAGGTCTGGTAACAGGATAAAACTAACAGATCCACTTCATCTAATTGCAACACTATTAATTCACATTTTAAGTCAAATATGAGTAATATATAAAGGTGTGAGGACAGCAAGCCTTCAAGATTCAAGATTCAAGATTTTTATTAAGGCATACAAAGTTGATGCATTGGACATTGTCAGTAAATAAATATAACAATAAAAGTTCGCATGATAACTAACCAAGTTAAAAACATCCAACTTAATTAACAAATCAAAGGTGAGCAGTGTGCAAAAATTCAGACGTCATCCGTTGAAAGAGTAATTTGACTTAAACACTAAAAATATATATATAGTATTATTTTTTGTGTGCCTTATGTTGTGCTTTGTCATTCTTATCTAAAAATAACTTCTCGTCTTATAAAACTTATTTAAAAACTTTTAATTATAAAATAATCTTTACTCACTTCTCCAGCATTATTGATGAAGCTGTGCAATCTCAAAGAATTGACATGTAGTTTTGGGAACCAATCTTCTTTTTCAACCAATGTACTTTCACCTCCAACTCCAAGTTTTTCCTAAATTGATATAAAATATTATCAGGATTGTGTTTTGAGAAAAATAAATTATGATACTAAGTAAATAAAAGAGTAGCTTCTATTGGGTTGTTTGTAAAAACATGCATTTTCAAACTATACCAACATCTAAACCAATATAAAAACATAATCCTATAATATAATACGAGCACTGTTTAAAGCGATGTATGTTCCACGATCTCAAAATATAGCAGTTAATTTTGCTTAAACTTTGAATTTAAGAGTGTTTTGGCCCAAAAATAAGTTTAGAAACAGCCTCAAGCAGTAAAATGCTTTAAGTGTTTCTAAGTTGAACTTCTAACAACGGTAATGTCTTTAGAGCCTATTTATGGACTTGACATGGCCAAAGTGAGTGATGAGAAAAGATTAGCTGACAAACTCTTGGCCTAGAGAGTTTATAATCGCTCCTCTTAATTTGATCGATTTTGTTATTCAAGTTTAATTAGATTATTAGAGCCCATTGCTCAACTTCATGCACCAATATTTTTTACACCGTAACACTGTAAAATTTTTGTCATTAATTCAGGTTATGCCTTAAGAGTTATCATTGTTTATTTACCCTGCCTATAAAACTCTTGCTAGACAAATTTTCCTTACCACCCAAATTTAAAAATAAATTGTAAGCAAGTGAGAATTTTACCTGAGAGAAAGTGAGTAGGAGGTCTTCCGGTGATTTGGGAGACGAATATTTTACTGGATGCTGGGTCCACTTGGTAGCTGAAGGAATTTCGTCTGTCTGCACTTCCTCACTAGCTGCATCCTCATTTGTCTGAGTGTTGGTCTGCAACATTACAGTAACCAGTGAGAAGAGTGACAAAGAAAGCAAAGAAACAAGTTAGTAACCAATTAGTACGGAAGAATGATTCTACTCTTTACCAAGAATTCAGTAAAGTTGTAAATAATATAAGAAAATTAATTAGTTTTGGAAATCATGATTCTCATTGCAAGAGGTGGCTTTAGCATATAGGCAGAGTAGCCTATTTTGCATCTGACAATGATGTTGGTTTTAGCTTAGCAAAAGCTATGACAGAGCTGTAGATGCTGCAACGTCTAATACTAAATTAAGCATTAAAACCACCCCATTACATAGAAGACACCCTTTATTTATTTGTTATGTACTAGCCCACCAATAATAGTCATCCACAATGATGAAAATTATGATGGATGGCCGACTTCACTTTATCCTAATTATTCAACATCCTGAACAATGGTTACCACATTACTTTGGATGAACGAGAGTGTGCTGTCAACTGGAATATTGTTTAAACAAAATTAAATTAGGCTGTAAAACTTATCTGTTGTGTGTTACTGTATTGTAAACATGATAGCACTTAAGCTACTATTTAAAAAAAATGTATCACGCTAGAATATTGGAAAAAAATTTTAAAAAATACATTTTTTTGTTGCTCCTTGTAAAAATTTGTTAAGTTGTAAAAATGTGTCTGAGGAAAACATAACCAAAGTGTCTACCAAATTTCACAAATGAAATTTCCGTTTTCTCCGCCTACTTTTTTGAAAATTCCTAAAAACCAAACTCACCACCCACAATTTAGTAAAATTTATTAAAAATAAATATTAAGTTTGTAAAATACCATAAAGTACTTGTATTTTTGTAATGAAATGAGTTTTCCCGACAAAAAAATAAATTCCCGACTTTTCCCAGCCTCTTAAAATACCCGACTTCCTGACTTTCCCGACCATCATGATAACTTAAAAACTTATTTACCTGAAGTGTATTAGACCTTCCATAGCATTGCATGTAAACTTCATAAGGCACTGATGGTATATCCAATAAATTGAAACTCATAACATCCAATTTGATCATTTCCATAAGCAGGGCACCTCTCTTTTTAACTTTTGCTTTTGCCTAAAACATAGAATAACATGAACTTTCAAAATTAATGATATAAAAACAATATGAAAATACATTTGTGATGCTGGTATCTGTGTTTTTTATGATTATTTTTTAGGGATATGAGAAATTATGCATTTACGCACACAGGTGGGCAGCCTGTAGTGTGGGACTCCTACAAACAAATTTGTCGTGTAGACTACCTACGTAAAAACTTCTCTTTCACTTTTGGACACTAGCCTGGGATGGCTTATCGCATTACATAAGCATTTGGCTTTTTCCATTTAAGGTTCATTCCGAATCTATCCGTTCCTTATTCCAAAGCTCTAGACAGCAATCCTATGCCAACATAAACCATTTAACATCTATAATACTCTATAACATGTTTGATGACTGTTAAGCATAGACAATGACACAATTGTTAATCTTCTATGTAATGAAATAAATGTTTTGATAAAAGAACAGAGTGTAATTGAATGGAAAACATTAAACAGACACCATAAACGATACAGTACTAGAGAAATTTCAAGAATCGCTCGTTCTTGTATTGATTCTTTTTTAAATATAAATGCGGTACTCGTTTGTTATACAAATACGCTTTAGTTGCTTATGTTTAACAAGAATCTTGTTGAATGCCATGGTCGTGCACATATACTCAACCATTTTTCAGTGCGTTGTGGTGGTTATGTTATACCTTAGAAACACTTTGAAATGTCATTCACAACAAAGATATCACTTACACTTAGTCATTGACATATCAACTGTGATTGAAAAGTTCACTCCAAGGGGTTTGTTTTGTTTTAGTGGAGGTCTTATATATATATATATATATATATATATATATATATATATATATATATATATATATATATATATATATATATATATATATATATATATCACAAATTGAGCAACAAAATGCCTAACCTAACCACCACAGTAGTCAGTGGCATCCTTATGACAAACAAGTACCAGGGATTATGATTGGTTTCAACATTGATTAATCAAAATATCAGCCAACCATCTCGTTGAAACCAATCATAATTATACTGATTTTACAACAAATTTGACACCACTAGGTACATTATTGTCAGGAAGTACTGGGAATACTGTTATTAGTACTGAAATGATGCATTACGTCACTTCAAAACTAATTTATTATTTAATATGTATGTAGTTTAAAAAATTTGAATGTTGTACCTTTTGTGTGATTTGTTGCTTCCTTGCATTTTCAAAATTAATCAATCCTTCGATAGGAGAATATAAGGCATCTGAAGGAGTAGAAGTTTCTTGACTGTATATTTCCACAAATCCTTCATCCTCTACATCAGTTCTTATCTTCTGTCTCCTATTTCACATTTAACATTTTCACATATATTTCAAACTAGAGAATATAATATAACTTACTATTTCAAAATAAGGAAGTTATACGTAAGTTTTTTTTCAAGAATGGAAAATTGAATTATGGTATTTAGAGATATTCAGACACAGCTTCTAATACTAGGACTAAACAAAATATATTACTAAAAAAATTAATATCAATAAACTAACACTAAATTTTAGGTACTATTACTTAGGCTTTGCAGTATGTAAAAACACCGTCACTTGTTTTTTCACACGACATAACGTGATGGAATTAAATACATTTTGTACACTAAAGGCCCTCAGCTTTACCATCACTTCGTAAATGTGTGCACTACCGTGCAAACACATCGCATAGTCACCTCCTGAAGACGCCTATCACAGCGAGCAGGCTCGATTAGAAGGGGGGGGGGGGGAGACAAAATCCGCAGGGCTCGGGGACTGATTGCCACGAGCTTTAGATGTTATAATATTATACAACTTACCAAAAACTTTAACTGTGGTGAATTATTTTAATGATTGATTTGTTTGTGGTTTTAATTTTGAAATCATCACAGCAAATACTATGCAAGTGGAAAGTGTAATGTTCAAGAAATTATTTTTTGTTGTAAATATTGTTTATAGTTGGGGGCAATAGAACAGGCGGGTGAAGGTCAAGCTAATTAACATGTAGTTAAATGAGCAAAAATCAGCTGGCTTAATTTAAAGACTTGACCTTGACACGCCTGTTCTATTGCCCCTGAGTATAGGAATAATAGTACGGTAGTTTATACAAGATTCTATTATAAATGCTGATACGATACTTGCATAAAATACTTTATCGACAAATACTTAAATTTGGTAAATCGTTTTAATAAACATCTAAAAAATTACAAGTCCCTGCTTGGCTGTGGGCAGCCCTGAGAGCGAGTGTAAAATGTGGAGGGATATTTTTGCACAAACGGGCATAACTCCATCATGCGGTGTCATCCAGAAAAACAAGTAACAGTTAAATTAATTTACTGAAATATTAGTTTAAAAATTACATCGTTCAGAGTGTATTGGATTCCAACCAATTTACACCAATCAGATAACCTTTGCTTCAGGGTCCAGATAAATAAAGAAGAGTACAAAAGCACTTTAAATTAACTAGGGTAAATTGAATTAAATGTTCAACTAGTTAAACTTAATTTTGAAGATTAGATGATACTAGCTTAGATTAGATTAGATGATTAGGGTTTCCAGAAATTAATTATGTTCCACGAAAATTGAAAATCTTTCAAGACATTTCCATACCAAAAACTATATGTACAAGAGAGTTAGCAGCAGCAAAAACTTCCACTTTCATGTTACAAAATAGTTTTAAAACACTAACATAAAATACATTAACTTGAAGGGAAACTCTGCAGGCTAACATTTGTGTTTAGCAAGGGTAATTTATTTTACAACAGTTGGTCAGTACTTACGTTTTAGCACTAAGGCTTGCATTTTCTCTGTCAATAGCTGCCCTGATGTCTTGAATCTGTTTTCTCCTCTTTAAATCAGCATGGCTTGTCAGATCGTAACTTCCAGAATCCAACTTCCTTTCCTCTTCAACATTTGATGATTTTTCTTTCTCGTTCGTAGTTTGCTTTTGCTTGCTACTTGATTCAATAGAGGAACTATCTTGGTTAAAGGTAGGTTTGGCCTCATGTGAGTTATCATTTTCTAAAACTGTTGTAACAGTCAAATTGCCCTTGTATCCATCGCCCATTTCATCTTCATCAAATGATTCTGAATCGCTGCTATCATCGTCTTCCTCAGTTGTAGGACTGATATCTTCTGATTCCTGGTATTCTTCAAAATCTGACTCATAGTCCTACAAATGTAAAATTAATATAATATTTTCTAAGATGCAATGTTTAAATACCCCCGTAGCAGCAGACCTGCGTACCCAGCGAATTTCAAATGGAACTTTGGTATATTTTCTATTTCCCCATAAAATCCATGGGGATGAGAGTATGTAGGTTTGCCGCCATATGGGTTTTGTTGGTAAATATAAGTTAAACCCTACCTAGTGATTGAATATACCAAATTGTATATGGTTATGGTGTTCTTTTTGTTTTCCCCATAAACTTCATAGGGGTGAGTACGTAGGTTTGCCGGCATATGAGTTTTCTAAGCAAATTTTTGTTAAATGCTTCCTAATAAATGTACAGACCAAATTTCATCAAGATATGTCAATAAATAAGCAAGATAGAAGGTTTTGTTGATTTCCCATAAGAATAACATGGAAAACATAGTTTTTGGATTTTCTCCATAACCAATTAAGCTAGGTAAAAAATTCAAAATACTTGATTGTTTGTTTTTTTAAGCTCTTAAAATAATTTAAGTAAAATTGTTGAATTTTATAAATAAAATTAAAAAAAGCCGAAAACCCATTTTTAACCCTTTTGAAACCCCATAAAACCCCGTTCCCATGGTCTGATCATTCTGGTTCACGAACTCAACTTATTAGATGCTTCCTTACACCCCTGTACCAAATTTCATCAAAATCGGAAGATTGCGTACGAAAGTTATGGTGTTCACGGACACATAGATATATACATGTACATATATATGTATAACATAGTATTCCAAATCAAGATTCTTCAATTCAAACAAGACAGCTGAGGAATAAGCAAAAAATTATCCCAACTTAAACTCATAAAAAATCTCCTATTTATGGTAGTAATAAATCTAGTCAAAAAGCCAAAGGCAGTGCGAGAAACACCAAAGATAACTGTGATACAAAGAATACTGAAAGCGACCCCGGAAGTAAATCGAGGAAACAATTATTTACTCCGAATTACATGACAGATCGTAGTGATGCTGCAACGGACATAACAAGTGAACATAATCTAGAAATGACCAGGCAGTCAGCAAACTATGTTTGCTGACTATAACTCGGATGTTATAGTTATACTCGGATGTTGGACGAAAAAGTGGTGAACCCAGCCAACACGAGTTTTAATGACATCGTTGAAATTGTTAAAACAAAATATTGTTCGCCAAAAAGGCCAAGCCAACCAAGCTCATCAAATACAGACGAGGGTATAGTCAGGCGATCTTCAGCAAAAAAAGCGGGTGACAATTTACTACAGTGCGAGAACGACAGTGACAACCGGTCGGATGCCATCAGGAAGGGAGCAATAAACTCTGTAACAGTGCCGCAGGAGAACTTGGAACATGCCAAAACTGTTGTTAACGTTGGAAACAAGCGGAAAAGTTTTTATCAACACCGTGCACTTGAGGAACTGTTCAGCCTGGTTGCGGACGGCGAGCACGATGCCAAGGCAGCTCTTGGAGTCCATCACCATTACAGCTCAAACATCAGAATCAGCTCCAGCTCTCTCTCCTGGACGGTGTTGGCGCAGTCCGGGATGGCGAAGTTGTCATGATGCCACTGGAAGGTCGAGTACAGGAACATTTGCTTGCAGCCCGAGCGGCAGAAAAAACTCACATGGTCCGGAGGGTTTCGTGATAAACTAGGGACGATGTACATCAAGAATACACTGATTCTGAAGCTCATTTCACGGATGTATTTAGACAAATCTAAATACCCCTGGTCACAGCACAGAATCCTCTTCACAACTGCCGAATCAATTTCCTCATTGTCTTCTTGACTGTTCTTAGGATGGAACAGCCGACTAGACACTTTGTGTCTTACCCTTCCTGCTAAATCCTGATCACCATCCATATCATTGTTTATGTTGCCTTCTTCTGTTGATAACAACTCTAAACTTTTCTGCTTGTTTCCAACGTTAACAACAGTTTCGTCATCTTCCAAGTTCTCCTGCGGCACTGTTACAGAGTTTATTGCTCTCTTCCTGATGGCATCCAGCCGGTTGTCACAGTCGTTCTCGCACTGTAGTAAACTGTCACCCGCTTTTTTTGCTGAAGATCGCCTGACTATACCCTCGTATTTTTGGCGAACAATATTTTGTTTTAACAATTTCAACGATATTAAAACTTGTGTTGGCTGGGTTCACCACTTCTTCGTCCCGCACTTTGTTTGCTGACTGCCTGGACATTTCTAGATTATGTTCACTTGTTACGTCCCTTGCAGCATCACTGAGATCTGTCATGTAATTCGGAGTAAACAATTGTTTCCTTGATTTACTTCTGGGGTCGCTTTCAGTATTCTTTGTATCACAGTTATCTTTGGTGTTTCTCGCACTGCCTTTGGCTTTTTGACTAGATTTATTACTACCACAATAGGAGATTTTTTATGAGTTTTAGTTGGGATAATTTTTTGCTTATTCCTCAGCTGTCTCGTTTGAATTGAAGAATCTTGTTTTGGAATACTATGTTTACCAACATCTGAGTTATTGTCCGTATTGTTTGTGTTTTCTAGGCGCTCAGGTAATCGGACTTCAATTTCTTCAACTTGGAGTAATTTTTCCCCCATTTGAATTGGTTCGCCATGTGAAATAATAGGAGATGTTTCCCCCTTCATCAGCAACTGGTACTTCCCACCGTAGAATGGAACTGCTTCCACGTTGCGGAAGAGAACATATTTGTTAACTTTCAGGCTAATATATTCTTCCAATTTCCTAAAGACAGTGATTTCCGAGACAAGGCGCCTTGCTTCCATCTTATCTTGGAGCTGATCCAGAGGAAGATACAATTTTTTTTGCAGCGGAAGATATAATCATCAAAGAAATTGAAGAGGGGGATATCATACGCTTACATAGGGTCAAGCTCGATATTTTTAAAAATGAAATTGATGGTAGGACTTTTTTCAATCAAGATGTATTGTAGGGAGATGACTTGTTGGCCACTGAGGGGTTTGGGGGCGAGGGGAAATTTACATCCGAAACCTACCGGTCATTTGGTTGACTAAGGAATAAAAACAAACTTAGATTGTACTATTCTACATGAAGAATTTTTGCTAAAAAAAGTGAACAATTATCTTTGTTGACAAACCAGCTAAGCTAATTCAATGTAGTGAAAGACAGCTGACTGCAAAATAAAAGAAAACATCGTATTGATGCTGTATGTTTTTGGTTTTGTTGATAGCTTAACATATGGTGGAATAAATAAAAACAAAAAGAAAATTCTTTTGGTTAATGACATGCTTCAGCTTCCCCCTCACCCCGCAACCCCCTCACTGGCCAACAAGTCATCTCCGGACAATAATACTTTTTAAGACAGATGGCCAAGCCGATAGAACAGTTTCAAATGTAAAAAATACATCAATTGCAGACAATGAAAAGAAGAGAGTTGAGATTTTGAAATAGTGGTATGATGATCACACCAACACGCCGACTTTCCTGTCTGAAATTACTCAAAGTGGACTGTACAATATTTTTGCAAGGTGGTGTCGCATGAACCAAAAGAAGAAGGTAATACCGGTAACGTTAAAGTAGCTATTACTGATGGTAGTGCAGTAGACAATCTAGTTCCTGCTCTCCCTCTCGCTCTAAGATAAGCAGGAAGCAAGGCACCTTGTCTCAGAAATCACTGTCTTTAGGAAATTGGAAGAATATATTAGCCTGAAAGTTAACGAATATGTTCTCTTTCACAACGTGGAAGCAGTTCCATTCGATAGTGGGAAGTTCCAGTTGCTGATGAAGGGGGAAACATCTTCTATTATTTCACATGGGGAATCAATTCAAATGGGGGAAAAGATACTCCAAGTTGAAGAAATTGAAGTCCGATTACCTGAGCGCCTAGAAAACACAAACAATACGGACAATAACTCAGATGTTGGTAAAAATAGTATTAAAAATCAAGATTCTTCAATTCAAACGAGACAACTGAGGAATAAGCAAAAAATTATCCCAACTGAAACTCATAAAAAATCTCCTATTGTGGTAGTAATAAATCTAGTCAAAAAGGAAAAGGCAGTGCGAGAAACAACAAAGATAACTGTGATAGAAAGAATACTGAAAGCGACCCAGGAAGTAAATAAATTAAACAATTGTTTACTCCGAATTACATGACAGATGTCAGTGATGCTGCAAGGGACGTAACAAGTGAACATAATCTAGAAATGTCCAGGCAGTCAGCAAACAAAGTGCCGGACGAAGAAGTGGTGAACCCAGCCAACACAAGTTTTAATGATATCGTTGAAATTGTTAAAACAAAATATTGTTCGCCAAAAAGACGAGGGTATAGTCAGGCGATCTTCAGCAAAAAAAGCGGGTGACAGTTTACTACAGTGCGAGAACGACAGTGACAACCGGCTGGATGCCATCAGGAAGGGAGCAATAAACTCTGTAACATTGCCGCAGGAGAACTTGGAAGATGACGAAACTGTTGTTAACGATGGAAACAAGCGGAAAAGTTTAGAGTTGTTATCAACAGAAGAAGGCAACATAAACAATGATATGGATGGTGATCAGGATTTGGGAGGAAGGGCAAGTGGGAGGAAGGGCAAGACACAAAGTGTCTAGTCGGCTGTTCCACCCTAAGAACAGTCAAGAAGACAATGAGGAAATTGATTTAGCAGTTGTAAAGATTATGTGTTGTGACAGTGATTTCTGAGACAAGGTGCCTCGCTTCCTGCTTATCTTGGAGCTGATCCAGAGGAAGAAACAATTTTTTATTCCCCGGAAGATACAATCATCAAAGAAATTGAAGAGGGGGATATCGTACGCTTACATAGGGTCAAGTTCGAGACTTATCAAAATGAAATTGATGGTAGGAATTTTTTCAATCAAGATGTAAAACTTTTTAAGACAGATGGTCCAGCCGATAGAACAGTTTAAAATGTAAAAAAATACATCAATTACAGACAATGAAAAGAAGAGAGTTGAGATTTTGAAGTAGTGGTATGATGATCACACCAATACGCTGACTTTGCTGTATAAAATTACTCAAAGTGGACTGTATAATATTTTTTGCCAGGTGGTGTCGCATGAACCAAGAGAAGAAGGTAGTACCGGTAACGTTAACATGTTCGCGACGGCGAGGTTTTTGCTCGAACCTCGTCACCATCCCAGAAGTAATAATTTCATCACCCCGCCGTAGCAGCAGCACTGCCCATTGAAAACCCACGTGGTCCCGAAATACATTATACTATTGAGCGGTGCTGTGAAAAGTATCAGATTTGTAGCTAAGATCCTGGCTTAAAAATAAATCACATTGTAAAGCAGTGCAGCTTGGGAGCGATCGCACCCATCAGGATGGCATTAGGGTTCCGCGTGGGAGCGATCGCTCCCATGCCGCCGCGAACGTGTTAAATTAGCTATTACTGATGGTAATGCAATAGACAATCTAGTTCCTGCTCTCCATCTGGATCAGCTCCAAGATAAGCAGGAAGCGAGGCTCCTTGTCTTAGAAACCACTGTCTTGAGGAAATTGGAAGAATATAGTAGCCTGAAGGTTAATGAATATGTTCTCTTTCCCAACGTGGAAGCAGTTCCATTCGACGGTGGGAAGTCCCAGTTGCTGAAGAAAGGGGGAAACATCTCCTATTATTTCACATGACGAAATAATTCAAATGGGGGAATAGATAATCCAAGTTAAAGAAATTGAAGTCCGATTACCTGAGCGCCTAGAAAACACAAACAAGACGGACAATAACTCGGATGTTGGTAAACATAGTATTCCAAATCAAGATTCTTCAAATCAAACGAGACAGCTGAGGAATAAGCAAAAAATTATCCCAACTGAAACTCAATAAATTCTCCAATTTGTGTTAGTAATAAATCTAGTCAAAAAACCAAAGGCAGTGCGAGAAACACCAAAGATAATTGTGATACAAAGAATACTGAAAGCAACCCCGGAAGTAAATCGAGGAAACAATTATTTACTCTGAATTACATGACAGATCTTAGTGACGCTGCAACGGACATAACAAGTGAACATAATCTAGAAATGACCAGGCAGTCAGCAAACATAGTGCCAGACGAAGAAGTGGTGAACCCAGCCAACACGAGTTTTAATGACATCGTTGAAATTGTTAAAACAAAATATTGTTCGCCAAAAAGGCCAGGCTAACCGAGCTCATCAAATACAGACGAGGGTATAGTCAGGCGATCTTCAGCAAAAAAAGCGGGTGACAGTTTACTACAGTGCGAGAACGACAGTGACAACCGGCTGGATGCCATCAGGAAGAGAGCAATAAACTCTGTAACAGTGCCGCAGGAGAACTTGGAAGATGACGAAACTGCAGTCGTCAAACATAGTGCCAGACGAAGAAGTGGTGAACCCAGCCAACACGAGTTTTAATGATATCGTTGAAATTGTTAAAACAAAATATTGTTCGCCAAAAAGGCCAGGCTAACCGAGCTCATCAAATACAGACGAGGGTATAGTCAGGCGATCTTCAGCAAAAAAAGCGGGTGACAGTTTACTACAGTGCGAGAACGACAGTGACAACCGGCTGGATGCCATCAGGAAGAGAGCAATAAACTCTGTAACAGTGCCGCAGGAGAACTTGGAAGATGACGAAACTGTTGTTAACGTTAGAAACAAGCGGAAAAGATTAGAGTTGTTATCAGCAGAAGAAGGGAACTTAAACAATGATATGGATGGTGATCAGGATTTAGGACGAAGGGCAAGGCACAAAGTGTCTAGTCGGCTGTTCCACCCTAAGAACAGTCAAGAGGACAATGAGGAAATTGATTTGGCAGTTGTGAAGAAGATTCGGTGCTGTGACCAGGGGGATTTAGATTTGTCTAAATACATATGTGAAATGAGCTTCAGAATCAGTGTATTCTTGATGTACATTGTCCCTAGTTTATCACGAAACCCTCTGGACCTTGTGAGTGGGTTCTGCCGCTCAGGCTGTAAGCGAAAGATCCTGTACTCAACCTTCCAGTGGCATCATGACAACTTCGCTATCCCGCTCTACCCAGACTGCGCCAACACCGACCAGGAGAGAGAGCTGCAGCTGATGCTGATGTTTGAGCTGATGGTGATGGACTCCAAAGGCTGCCACGTCATCGTGCTCGCCGTCCACTACCAGGCCGAGCAGTTCCTCAAGTGCACAGTGCAGGAGTTTGTCCGAGATGAGGTTTTGCGTCGGAGTCGCATTCAACTGCTCATGGACTACACGCTCATGGCCACGTATGTCTTGCCACACACCTCACCCATGCTTTACATCACTGATGCTCCGGTCCACAAGCTCACCAAGACGTTTGTCCTCGTCAACTCTCACCTCAAGCTGCCCCAACTGTAGGCCTCTCCCTCTACTTTTAACTAGAAAATTTGTACATTATTGTGTATATGTGTCCATATGTATATTTATTTAAATCCCACAAGAACTTAATTTAAATTAAAATATCAGTGTATATTCAACGTGAAAACCTTCTAGGTTATGTTATTTCTCGAATGATTCATCAATGCAATCTTTTTGGGACATAATGAATCTTTTTTTAATTAATTTAATTCTGCTGAGTTACCTTTGGTAAAAATTATGTTATATATATATATATATATATATATATATATATATATATATATATATATATATATATATATATATATATACATATATCAATTTTAACGAACGGTGTTTTTGGCTTCTAGGGACATCAAAACGAAAAAGTATTATGTTCAAGGGCTTAGGTCTTACCGTTCGACTACTACTGTAATAGCGTATTCCCTACAGGAAAATTCGCTAAAAAGACTTGAAGTTCATTATTTTTTTTTATATTTCTTATTATTTAGTGAATTAATAAGTTCAGTAATATAAATAACTACCAAAAATAGTAATAATCTTCTATATTATATTAATAGACAAGCATGTTTTATGTCCTCCTTTTTTCTAAGCTCGTGTGTGTCATAGGAGAAATCCATGCATCCGTTAAAAATGTCCTGTACATCACGGCTGTTAAAAATCACTCAACTTGAGCAAATCACATTTTAATTCACATCGCCCCCTAGGGGCTACGCCCTGCAGGCTTTCAAAGATTCAATGTTAATCTTATGAAAGAAGGGTAATTAATTGAATCACTTGACAGCCGTAGTAATGGAAAATTAATGCTTGCAAATCAGGAAGAACAGATATTTTAGTTATTAAATATTTTTTTAAGCTAATCGTCCTTCATTTTTTGACATAAAGAACCCATTTAAAGCAAAGGCGTTAATAATTGGCAAAATGATTGGGGCTTCAACTCAAAGTTTAAAGGAAACCGATTATTTCAATTGAAAAACTCTGCTTCAAGTACTCCTTGGTTAAAGTTTTCTGCTTAATCAAGAAAATTTATAAAAACTATTTGCAGAATGAGAATTAGACATACGTATATACACTAAAAACATTTGTTTAATGTGATTCAAGATCCAAACTTTATACGTGGTGAAGATGTGGCAAGTTTGGACCAACTGATTTTTGCCTGCCCTTTGTGTAACGTCAATTCAAGAATTTCTCTTTATGAAGTGTTAAAAACTCTTAAAGTTCAATTTCCTGTAAATTTAATGACTTAACGACATGGATGACATAGTTTTGGACGAAATTTTCAAATTCATAGTGTTTAACAACATTTTCTGTACTCCGGTACTCTCATTGACTAAGAACTAATTTTGTATTTTTTATTTTGTTGTAGTGGTTTTTAGTTATGGTTTTAACCTAAAAACTGAAATAACGGGAAAAAATATAATTGGGTCCTAATCAATAAAAATTTTTAGTTAATTTTTGGCCAGGAGGCGATCTTTAGTCTATATTAATAAGCAAGCATGTTTAATTTCCTAAATTTTTTCAATGGCGTTCCATCTAAGGTTGTTAAGTACCGTACTGTGAAAGCGAGTTGACACCACCTCTAACTAACATTATTAACAAGTCAGAAAATTTCCAAATAATCTCAAAACCGCCAAAGTGTATCCAAAATTTAAACAAGGTTACCCAACTGAAACACAAAACTATAGACCAATATCACTCCTCTACTCCTCTCTACCTTCTCAAAAATAATTGAAAAGATTGTTCTGGGAAGGTTACTGCAGCATCTCTCACGACATCAGCCAATGACAGAAGAACAACATGGCTTCACAGCGAATAAATCAACAAATACCGCCATCATAACTATTATAGAAAACCTCATAAAATTCATTGAAGAAGGAGACACATACACCGCAGTTTTCCTTGATTATAGCAAAGAGTTGGATTGTATCAGTCATGACTTGCTTCTTAAAAAACTAATGAACATGGGAGTAAGGGGTAATTCAGGCAAATGGTTCAAAAGCTACTTTTAAACAGATCCCATTCAGTAGAGGTCAAGAACTGAGGTCAGTCTGGTACTGAATGAGAAGAAAAGCCAACAGCTTATCATTGGGAAGAAAAGAGAGGAAGTTGCACGACTGCCAGATGTGATGCAAGTGTCACAAGCAAGATATTTAGGAGTAGTGATAGATGATAAACTTACCTGGTCAGACCACCTAGACAAGTTGTGCAGTAAACTCAGCTCAGCTCTGTACGTGCTACGAAGGCTAAAACACATATCTAGTGATGAAACTACAAAAACAGCGTACTTTGCTCTGTTTGAGGTACATGTCCGATATGGGATAGCGGAATGGGGTAATTCCTCTATAACAAACACAGAGGGTCCTAGTTCTGAAAAAAAGGCAGTTCGCATTCTAGCTGGCCTTGGACCTAGAGAATCATGCCGTACTGCTTTTAAACAACTAAATGCGCTAACCGTAGTGAACCTTTTCATCCTAGAAAATCCCTTACATGCTAAAAGACTGAACCTGCAGAGAGGAACTGACTTACACAATTAAAACACTAGAAGAGCCAACAACTTGGTACTTCCGATCCATCGTCTCACACTCTACGAAAAACAACCGACATGTCTGGGAGCAAAATTCCTCAACATCCTGCCAGAAGAGGTGAAAAATGTCCACTGCGAGGAGAAGTTAAGAAACAACATAGTATGGCTACATCAGCGCCCTTTCTACACAGTGGACGAGTTTCAAAACTGGAGGCATGATTTTAAAAACTACAGGCTTTCCTATCTTTCATACTGTATTAGTTTTAGTGACACATTTACTGTTCTCAATGAATAATGTAAATAAAGAATTATTGTCTATTGTGTAAATTGACTTTTGGGCCACCCTGAAGTGAATTTCACCCTAGGAATTCCATAAAGATATTTTGTATACCTATAAAGCAATTGAACATGGTATGAAAATTTGGTAACTTATACAGTAGGCAATTGTAGGAAAGTGTGAAATTTGTTATGGGTTTACATTTAAAATTACCGAGATTCGAATTAGTGACCCTCAATTTCTTGAACATCCTGTAGATTAAAACCTTTAAAAATATTTCTAGGTTGTTCCATGGGGTCGATTTAGTGTGATCAATTTCATTTGTTTTTGTAGGGCAAACCATTCACCTGTTATCAATTTGAGACACCTTACGTGAAATACCCAAGGTGTGTAATGTAAAATAATTAACACATTATGGTAAAATTTTACAATGGCAATTACCTTAAAATAAAAGCGGTTCTTCCACCTTATCAAAAAACTACATTGACAAAACTAATAAAAAATTTGCATTGATAGTTTAAAGACTTTATTGAAGGAAATTAATTTTTATAATGCGTTTAACTGACTTGCCTCAAAATCGTCATCGTACTGGTATTCATTATCATCCACATCTACATTTCCGATCCTGTGCAGCCCCTCCGCAGCTTGTGACTGGTCGGCTGACATATCACTGACCAAACTGTCCGGTGCTCCTCCCTCTTTGGTGAAGGTGTTACTTCGCGGAATCTCTCCATAAGGTCTCAAATGCTGTTGACTCTCAGTGTCCGATTCTTCAGAAATATTTGTAACTATCTTTTTATGCTCCTCTTCTTTCTTAGACTTACTCCTCAGGGAGGACGAGGCTGTATTTTTTCTTCGAACCGTTGACACAGTTTCATGCTGTTTTGGAGCATTTAAAGCAGATAAGTAGGTTGTCGTTGGTTTGGTTTTCAAAGGAGTTTCTTTTAATTGACTGGTTTTTCTCAGCCCATCTCCAGAGGCATGCACATTGGTTCTTGACTGACTTTTTTGAGCAAGAGGAGTTCTATAAGGTGAATCCTTTGACTGGCCAGTGACTAATGAAGGCTTTTTCAATTGTGGAGTGCTTTGGACAGTCTTGGGTTTCGCACCTCTACCTGAAAGCAAATACTTTTAATAAAGAATCAAACAAGTGTATTATTATCTGAAACTCATATATATATATATATATATATATATATATATATATATATATATATATATATATATATATATATATATATATATATTACAATAATTATATATTATGTGTAAATATATATTATGTGTAGATATATATTTACTCATAAAGAAATTAGCTTTTGTGGTTGGCCTTCAATGAGTACATTTTCCAAAATATCACTTTAGGGTAGGCCTAAAACTTAAGTTAGGCCAACACCTCCTAGAATAATAAGAGAAGGCCAGACAACTGAAGATCATTACGTCATATAAGTAGGCTGATGTGTTAAATCATTAGTTCCAAATCATGCTTTAGAGGGTGCTGGTTGTCCCCAAAAAACGATAAAACATCTAATATTGTTTTGATTTTTCGTTGTTTGTAAACAAATAAGTTAGTCATGACAGATGAAACCCCGTCGACTGACAGTAGCACAGCTGTTTTCTTACATCATAACATAACACATCAGCCTACTTATATGACGTAACGAATTTCAGTCGTTTGGCCTTCTCTTATTATTCTAGGAGGTATTGGTTAGGCCTATCAGTGCTCGATTTCAGGGGGAACGCGGCGGAACGGCGTTCCCGTACCTTTTTTTCAAACAAAAAAATAAAATAAAAAAAATAATAATAAAAAATGAAAATTCAAAAAATAATTATTTTAGAAACTAAGGGAAAGCCTTAAAGTCAAGTATAGACCTTAAAGTCAAGTATAGTTTGTTAAATTAAAATTAATAATATTTTTAGTTTCATCCCAGTCCTTTAATTTGGTTTTCTTTCAAAGATGAGTTTTCTTTCTGTAGATGAGCAGAATCACATTATAATTCACATCGGCGCCCACGGCTACGCCCTGGAGGCTTTCAAAGTTTCAATGTTAATCTTATGGAAGAAGGTAACTATAGCCCATTAGACAACTGTTGTAATAACAGATGCAAGCAAATCAGGAAGAACAGATGTTATAAAATATTGTTAAAATAATTGAGCCCAGGGATAGGATCAACTAACATTTTGGCAGAATTTCGGCCAGGAGGCGATTTCTAATTTAAACAAATTAATTCCTTTTAAAAGAGTAATAAAAGTGTATATTAAATCCAAAGCTACTATGCAAAAGGAATGACCTGTTTTCCTTTGATAAACCGCCTTTGCTTAACCCCCATAAAACTAAATTTATCTCATTTCAAACACGCCAAACTAACCCTAGAAGCGGCCATTGCCAGATATCCGGCAATTTCATTTTTGCAAAAATCGTCAATTGCCGGATTCCGGCAATATAGGTCAATTTTTGTTCAACTACTCATTACACATAGAAAACGATCAATAAATGTAATAATATTGATACCATTTTAAAGAGGATATTCCAGACTTTCATTTTCATGTATAATCGAACCTTGTACTATCAAGAGATCGACGCAATTCGTATTATAATTTGAACTAAATTAAGCGCGCGAACCATTTCCGGCTCAAAAACGGCAAAACGTCTAAAAACATATGTTTTTAAAAAAAATTTTACTTTTTGTATTTTTTGACTATCAGAAAAGTCGTTGGTATGATTGAAAAGAGCACGAGTTCTTCTTTCGTTTCCAGTGATAAACATTTGTCATATGACTTCGGAAAATAGGAAAAATAATTTTTAAAATCAGCTAAAATGTGCGGTGCATAGTTTGGCCAATTTGCCGGAAATACGGCAAATTATAAGTCGCCTATTAAAACAATTTATAATGAGTTAAGCGTGTTATAAATCATATAATTTTGTTGCTAGGAAAAAGTTATACATATTAGTAGCGATTCCTTCCTCTATGGTGCGTAGGGTGGTCTGTTGAAGAAGACGGAAATAGTTCTATTGCTAGGCCATTCTACCTATTGCCGGTGTGAAGCCTCACGCGTCTCATCCCAAAAAATTTTAAGGAACCTTAATATTTTTTATATTTTACTTGTATATATGTAAATATTCTTGTTCAGGAAGATATGCACTTCAAATAAATGTACCAGTTATCTTATTATTAAATTGTAAGATAATTATATCAGCTTTTAGTAACTAAATTAGGGTTTTTGTCAAGAACAAATTATGTTTAACTACACATGATAAGTAAAAAGAAACAGTTATTTTTTGTTCATAAGTGTATTAATACCAAAGAATATATTGTAAAGTTTAGTAAAATAACAAGTCCTTTTTATATTTACCTATACTTTGATTTTATTTCTTTGTGTCAAACATACAACCTAAGTTTGTCAATTTTGCCCATTTTACCAATTTTTATCAATAACTGAGGATAAAAAAAAATTATTTCCAATAAACCAAACACATTTATATGTAGAGAAATAAATTAAATACAGTTTATTGCATTAGATTGAGTTTTAATTAAATATTGTAAGAGTTCTAGTAGTCTAATAAAAAAAAATACTTCAAAATTATTTATAAAATTGATTGTTTGCATTTTGTTAATGAGATACTAGCAGCGATTAGTTTAATTTTATTTTATTTAAATGCTATGTTGTTTCGTGAACAAAATGAGTATGCATATGATAGGGTTATCTTGTAAGGTTAAGTCACAGAGAGGGTTTGAGGTTTTAACCTCTGCAGATTTTGCTGGAATACGGCCCGAGGGGTAGATTTTTGTTCTAATTTCGACCCGTGCATCCATTCACTCAAATGTCTTAAGAAAATCTTTTTTATTATTTCCTTATACTTATGTATATTTTCTTGTTCAGAAAGATCTGTACTACAAAAATATGTACAATTGATCATATTATCAAGTTGTATAAAAATTATATGAAGCTTTGAGTAACTAAAGTAGGTTTTTTGAAAATAAAAATAAAAAATTTAAACACATATAAAGTAAAGAACAAAATTTTTTATGGTACAAAAACGCATTATTTCTAATAAATACATTGTACAGTTTAGTAACATAGCACATTTACTGTAATATGTATATATTATTTACTTTATTTTTATCTTTCAAATGTCCAGGGCACGTTTTTAAATTTTTTCCATTTTCCGTAATTTCCCCTGTAACAGTTGTAAAAAAATATTTCTAACAAACTAAACATATTTCCACGTAGGGAAATAAATTGCCTACATTTTGTACATCTTCGATTTTCTGTATAAAAATCTGTGTAAAAGTTCTAGCACTCTACTTTTGAAAAATTTCAAAATTTTTCAAAAAAATTAGTTTTTTCACATTTTGTAAAAAACGTACCAACGTAATAAATTAAATTTCATTTAATTTATTTTAGAAATAATCTACGTCTTTTTCCGAACAAAATGAATATGCATATGACTAGGTTATCATTAGTAGTTTGGACACTGTTAATTTTTTTAAAAACGTCTGCAAAATGGCCGAAATTGACTGGCCGCTTAGCGCACACGCACCGATTTGGCCTGGCCGCTCCTAGGGCTAAAGTACACATCAGTCCAAAAATTTAGATATTAATAAAAAAAAATCATGAACGAAGTAACTAAGAGCCTTTTTAGAGGTTTTGTTGTTTTTTTATTTTAATTTTATTTTGTTGTGGCTAAGGTTTTTTGCACATAACCTTATGGTATGCAAAGGTCCAAATTAAGTTATGATCTTGTCAGCCTTTGTTAGATAGTGTCATTTCATTTATAACAATCAAATATATATATATGTAGCTTAAGATTTCTTAAGTTTATTGGAAACAAGGCAAGAAGGCATATGGCAGTACTTTTTATGGAGGTGCCTACAATGGTAAATAAATACATCTACCTTTATGCCATTTGGATGGAGGGCTGGCTATAATATAAATTGACTTATAATGAAATAAAGAGACTTAAAATAAAAAGAGAAACTTAACAGTGCCTAAGAAACAAATATTATGCCCAACTCAGCACTGCTTTTACAACGTTGTCAACAGGAGATGACAACTAGGACTAAACTAAAGACTAGACTAAAACTAATTAAAATTAAAATATCCAACTCAACTCAACAGTTTCTTCTGGAAATATTAATGTTGCGACTAGGCCTAGTCCTTGTTAATTCAAGTTATTCAAGAAAGTTTTTTCACTAGCCTTCCACATTCAAAACCAAACAACAAATAAATTAGCCTACACCTCAAGCTGGCTTAATTATATTAACAACACATATAAACAAAATTCTTATTCTGCAAAAAAGAGTGATACACACTATCTGTGGGGCGGGGCCTGTGGAGCACTGTAAACCTCTCTTTATCAGACTTAAAATTATGACAGTAATCAATTTATACATTTATCAAATTCTGCAATATACTAAAATGAACTTACATGATTTCAATCTTAGACAAGATTTTCATTCTTATAATACAAGATGTAAACTTCAATTAGATATACCGGCTCACAGACTAAAAAAAAGTAGTATCAGTCATAAAATTAATTGCATACGTTTTTTTAATAAACTGCCTGATTCAGCCAGAACTGTTTCCTTTAAGATATTTAAATCCAAAATGTGTGAATGGTTGATTGACAATCCTTTTTATGATATTGCCGAATTTCTTGAAACAAATATAAATATTGAATTTTAATATATAAGTAATAGTTAAGCCTTTTTTTTTCTTTTTTATCTTTACTCTATATCTGTTACTACCTGATATAGAATCTCAGCTGGACTTTGTAAGGTTTTCAGGCCTTGTATTTTTATGTTTTATTATATGGACAATGTCTATTCCTTTGTAAAAAAAAGGTCAATGACAATAAAACTCTTGATTCTTGATTCTATTTATAGGCCTAACTGAACATTGTAGGATAAGATGTCATTGATTCTAATACTTGATGTAGTTTAAGATGTGTTTTTGTGACTTGACAATTGCTAGTTCATGACTATTCATGACCAAAGTTTATTTGCTCACACCTAGCCAACTAAGTGAGCCTACTTATTCTAATAATGGACAAAGCAGTAGTAATTTGTGGTGGACTCGGTTTGTGGCTCTATCCAATGTGATGTTTGTGATGCCTGGGTTCATAGCTGGGAAAAATGCTGCAAGTTAAAAAAGACTGCCTTTAAGATTATGAATAGAGTTGATTGGGCCTGCCCTAGTTATATCGAATAATGTAAGAAAAATAAGAGTAATAATCTAGTGATAACTTTGAAAAATGAAATAAAGGAAGTAAGGGACCTAAATTTTATACTTCATGATGAAAATAATAAGTTAATGGCTAAATTTCATGCTCTTAGAAAATTAATTTCAAACATTAAAAGGCAAACCAAGAAATGCGGCAAGAGTTTAATTTTAGATCAAAGCATTTCTCTCTCTGGCATAGGCCTAAATGATAGCTCCTCAAATACCAGTACATTACAAGATGGGAAAGCATTTCCGTCTCCTGGTCAAAACGACACTTTAATTTTGGTTAAAGACTCGAACTCTGCCACCCAAATTGTTCCTGGCGTAGCACCAAATAGGGACACAGAAACTAGGAAGTGAAACAGATACTAATTTCACTTTCGCTGAACCGGTTGCGGTTAGGCCTCAGGACATGGTCGAACCCCCTTCAGACACAAAGGCTCGTGAGACCAAAGGGAAAATTTATCTTAACTCTGATAAAAATGGCAAGTACTTGCGCAGTAAACTAGAACAAGATCTTCAGGGCTCTTTTTCTGTAACATCCGACATTAGACCTGATGCTCCTTTGTCCAAAATTTTGCGTGAGGCCAACAAAGGATATAAGGGGGAGAAATGGCTGGTTGTGTTCGGGGGTGTGGATTGCTGGTCAACTGAAGAATCCAAAAACACCGAGACTGCATGTAACTTGCTTCACCAAAATCTTTTGAAAATAAAATCTCAAGCTGACTGTAGCACAAAGTTTTCCACGAACATCATGATCATCGAGACACCTTACAGATACGATAATATCAATCTCAACCATGAAATTAAGAAGAAAAACAACTTTTTACGAAACATCTGCAAAAATTATGGATGGAATTTTTTGGAAATTAACCCCTTCCTTTTTAGATTTCATTTTCAAACCCAAGGCCTCAACTTCAACAACAGAGGAAAGCGTCTGGTCAGCAAACTAATTTCAGTGGTTGTCAGTGATCACTTTTTAAGATTGGTGTAGGCTTAGGCTCCTTTGAACTCAAAGACTCTTTATCTACTCCAATCTCTCCATTGAAAGATCTTAACCTGAACAAACATATTGACCCATTGAAAAAATTTTCTAGAAACAATCCAACAAAAAATTTAACTTTTTGTCATCTTAACATGGAGAGAGATACCAAAAAGAGTGAGATAGAGGTTTTTCTTGACAAGAATAAGCCAGATTTCTTTGCTATTACGGAGCATGGATTGAAACCAGATTGCTTTAAAGGTTGTGAAATTCAGAATTATGACGTTGTTGGTAGTTTTTGAAGAGGAATGCGCAGATGGGGTGCTATAGCCATTTATAAGAGACAAGATTGCCCCATAGAAACGGAGGAGGTTGTCTGCTCTGAGTTTGTTGACGAAGATGGATTCGAAACCGCTCTCATAAGGCTCAAAGTCAAGAATAAACCTGTATCACTAGCTTGCATCTATCGAAGCCCAATTAATAGAGATTTCTCACAGTTTTTCGGTACTCTCCACGATTTTTAAATACATATCTCCGCTCACTTAAGACAAACAATCCTTACAGGCGATTTTAACATAGATCTTTTAGTTGATTCTAACGAAAGCTCAGAATTCAAAAATTTGGCCACTAGTTTTGGTTTAACAGTATTAATAAATGAACCTACCCGCATTTCATCGGGTTCGGAAAGTTGCCTAGATAACTTTGTTACCAATCTTCAAGGTACTCAAACCAGCATCGTTGAGCCGTTTATTTCTGACCACTCCGCTATTATTCTGAAAGTACCTTCTGATGATCCTGTCAGGAAAAATAAAGCAGCCTCACAGACTTTTCGTAGTTTTAATGCTGCCTCCTTAAATGAGCTGAAAACTAGATTGCACTGGGAGAAATGGGAAGAGGTATATTCTGCACAAGACACAAACAGCAAATATCATCAATTCATTAATACTATGCATCACTACACAGGTATAGCGTGCCCAGAAAAGAAACTTATTTTAAAACCATCACACGAAGCAGAATGGGTCAATGATAACATAATCCAATTTAAGAAATCAGTTGTTAATGCATATAAGAACTGTCTGTCAGACAAATCTGAAGAACTATGGCTGCATTACAACTCCACGAAAAAGGAATATAGAAAACTAATCAAAAATATAAAAACATGCTATTACAACAATTTCATCCAGGAATCGGCGAATCACATCATTGGAGCTTGGAAGCTTATCAATAAAAATATTCCTAGTAAAACAGATGGCTCGAACGATAACATGGTCATCAAGATCAACGACATAGTTACTAGCAACCCTAAAATCATAGCCAGCAATTCCAACAATTTTTTTGTCAACATAGCCTCTACAGTCAATCAAACTTCTGAAGAAAAATCATGGTCTGGTTTTCCAAAACAACAAACCGAAGATCTTTATCCTCTTTTGGTTCAATAACAGCTGATATTGTAAAAAAAAACCATAACCAAGTTCATATCCAAGAGCTCAGCCGGACACGATGGTATTACTACAAAAATCTTGAAAGTCTGTGTTAATGAAATTGTTGATCCATTAGCCAATATTATTAACAAGTACTTTGAGGATGCAATTTTTCCGGATGAAGGAAAATTAGCTATAGTTAAACCTCTCTTTAAGAAAGGTGATAGGAAAGATGTGAAAAATTATCGGCCCATTTCATTGTTACCTGCAGTCACCAAGGTAATAGAAAAAAAATCGGCTGTGAAAAACTTGTCAATTTTCTGGAATCCTCTAATTACTTTTTTACTCAACAATACGGCTTCAGAAAGAACAAATCCACCAAACTTGCTTTAGTAAATTTTGTTAATAAATGCATTGACCTCATTGAAAATAAAGAGACTGTAGCAGGAACGTTTATACATTTAACAAAGGCGTTTGACTGTGTCGAACACTTCATATTGACTGAAAAGTTGGCAGTAGCAGGCTTATGTGGTAATGCTCTCAAATGGATGATATCCTATACTAATGACAGGAAGCAAAGAACCCCAATCCCCTTTAAAAGCTCCTCTGGTGCTATCAATAAACACCTTTCCGACATTGATGAGGTCACAAGAGGTGTGCCCCAGGGCTCGATACTGGGGCCTATACTGTTCCTCCTCTACATAAATGACATTGGTGACCACGTTAACCATAACAACCTCTTTAACTTCGCAGATGACACCACTTTGTTGACTTCTGGCAAAAACTTGGATGATCTTCAACTTACAACTTTTCTAAATCTGAATAGCCTTTCACAGTACTTTTGGCGAAACTTCGTTATCCGTCTACACCGTTATTATCGATGTGGAAATTTGGATATTGCGATTGAAAATGAGCGAAGAAAACAAACGATACTGAGAAAAGATATGTATCATAATAATAATCTAACCTAACAGTGTAACCGTAAATCTCCGGTTTACCTTTACCGGAATACCTTTCTGATTTGTATTTGGCAGCATTTGTGTGACGCCATTTTAGATCTAACGAAGTCTGCTTCTTCTCACAATTTGAATTTAGATACAGCTACACAACAAACTTGGTTAGTTTATTTTCTGTTGTTCTTTGTTACAGGTTACAATAGCTACAATTTTTACTTATTTCAGTTAGTTACTTGTTTGAATATATAAGGTATTTGTTTTATTGTCAAAAGGTTTATTTCATTATATTAGAACGAGAAATTAAATCAGGTGATAAAATCGTAATCGTATCGTGTAATTGTATCATCGATATAATAGCAATATTGAAATTCCTACATCGATAATAACGGTGGAGACGGATAACGAAGTTTCGCCGTACTTTTCCAACATCAAACTATCAATAAACCAAACTAAAACAAAGTTTAGGCCTATCCATTTTAAAACTTCACAATTGGACAGAAAGAAGCCCTCTTTTGGCATAAATCTGATGTTGGATGAAGATCTTGTACGAGGATGCAAAAGCAACCTGCCCAGGTGTAACCTTAGATAACCACATCAACTGGGATATTCAAGTCGAACAAGTTTTTTTCTAAACTTTCCACTTATTTGTTATCAGAAGCCTGGTAAATCTGCTAAGCATTGATTTTCTGAGAATGGCATTTTAGCCTATTTGAAAGCCATGAAAGGTACTCTGTCATTTTATGGGGAGGATCCAGCAAGAAAAACCTGGATAAGATCTTTAAAATTAAAAAAGAGCCATAAGGTGCATTACCAAACAGCCAGCTAGGACTCCTTGTCAACCACCCTTTAAAAAACTGCAAATCTGGTATTGCTGGCAAGCCTCTCCTCTGGATCTTCTCCTACTTAAGAGATCGTCATATTGTTGTCACTCTGAAAAACCTCGATAATGACAATGTTCTCCGAACTTATAAGTCGGCACTTTCTCCCTCCATCAATGTCGGAGTTCCGCAGGGATCCAACTTAGGCCCTGTATTGTTCCTATTATATGTGAATGACCTTCCTAGTACTTTATCCACAGGGAAAGTATGGCTTTTCGCTGATGACATCTGTCACTTGATCTATGACCATGATCGGAATACTGTAATCAATAAAACACAATCAAGTTTGAATGAAATGTCCAATTGGTGTAATGATAACTGCCTTGTTCTAAATACTGAAAAAACAAAAATTATTGACTTTTATAATAGAAAAAAACCACAACTACCTCCACAAGTGAGCCTTAATGGGACCCCCATCAGTGCCTGTGAAGATGTCAAGTATCTGGGGCTGCATATCACTGAAAACCTGGCCTGGGACAACCACGTGGAATCCTTATGTGCAAGATTAACCCCTGTCATTTATCTGATTTATAGACTTCATAAGCTTGTTAGCATTAAAATTTTACTTAAAGTTTACTATGGTTGCTTCCACAGCCTAATGTCATATGGAGTTGTTTTTTGGGGCAGCAGTACATCAGCAAAGAGAGTTTTTCTCCTTCAAAAGCGCATTGTACGGAGGATGTGTGGTGCCGAACGTCTAGCCCATTGTAAACCTCTTTTTAAAGAATTGGGTATTCTTACACTATCTTCACTTTTCATCATGGAGTCAGCTTTACTTGCCAGAAACAATCCGGAAGTCTTTTTTACCAATAGTATGGTTCATAATTACAATACTCGAAGAGCTAATAATATCCATGTGCCTCAAATCTCATCTACATTGGCCGGGAAAAGTCCCTATTATAATAGTGCAAGAATTTACAATAAGCTTCCAAGATCAATAACAAGCGAACCTAACTTGAAGAAATTCAAAAGCCTTTTGAAGGAATATTTGGTTGAAGCGGCCTACTACAGTTGGGAAGATATGTTCCAAGAGGCCTAGTATCCTGTAATTGACGACCACGTTGCATAAGCAATTCCAGTGGGATTCTACCAAGTATCAAGTAATCTTGACAGTCCCCTCTTTGTACATCTTGGAGTCAGTTCTTTATGTCAAAAGTCAATATATCTCTCACCAGCCTTAACATAATTACAATACTAGACATAGAAACAGGTTCGCAACTGCTCATAGATTGGCTTTAACAGGAACAAAACCCGAATTTATGGGTCTCAAACTTTTTGACAACTCACCGGAATCAATGAAAAATATCACAAGCTTCAACAAATTCAAGAAAAGCCTAACTTCTTACTTAATTGACCAATGCTTACAGCCTACCAAATATTTGAAGATGCCTCAAGCCATTACAAAAATGGAATGAGATTGACACGCCACATGCTTCCCTGCGGAGTCAACATGGTTCAAAGGATAGTAATAAAGGATAATAATAACATTGACTATTGAACGTTAATAACAAAGGATAATAACTAAGAAAATAAGTAAGTATTAATAAACTACAGTTTGAAATGTGAAATGTTTGTCAACAAATTACATAACCTAAAAAGTTTTTTTCTTCTAGTTTGCCAAATATTAGCCAGCTTTGGGATTTCCCATGCAGCCACAAAGTACAAATTTTAATGATTTTTCACTGGTTGCTTCCTCGTTTTATTAGTTTTTTCTGGAATAAAATGTGTTTTGTCAGACACATAGACACATATAGTTAGTTACATTTTATGATTTTTGTTTGTTAATAAGTTACAACTTTACATTCTTTGTAAATAAAGAATTAGGATTTCTAATCATAAAAGGAAATCTGGAAAGGTTTAGGTTTTGGATATCTTCACTGCTAGGGGTCTTTCAAGCAGACTTTCCTAACCCGGACGGGGTATCATAGTAGCTACGCACGTAGCAACTACAAAGTGAAAATAAACGTAGCAACTAAAACTGAATGTTCTCATAGCATCTACGAAAAGGCGGGAAAATGAAAATTTAAGTATTTGATTAGCGCCTACACAATTATTAAAATTTCTCGTTAGTGCCTACGATATCGCAGTCGCTAAAGTGTAGTTGCTAGTAGACTATTTCGTTTTTACGTAGTTGTTGTTAGATTTCTTAAATTCTCGATAGCACCGAACATCTCAGTTTCTCGATAGCGCCTACAATAATGAGCGGTAGGTAAAAGAATGAATCTTTAATGATTCGTTCATTATCTTCACATTCCTTCTAGAGAGCAACAGCTCAAATTGGAAATTTCATCATCCTACATAAAAATCCCATAAAACATCATAATTATTCCCGCTTACCCCAGCAAGCCCCATAAAATCCCCAAACGCAGGGAAAATACCCATCTCTTGGCAACCCTACTGGTTGCAGATGTCATGGCAGGGGAGTCGTTCAAAAGAGCTGCTCTGTAAAAAAGCTGTTCACTCCGAACGACTCTGTAGGCGCTATGTTACAAGTTCAATTTTAGTGGCTATGTAGAGTAGTTGCTAATCGAGATATACAGAAATTTGTCGGACCTAAAAGCTTTTTTCACTTTTAGTTGCTACAATTTAAATATATTTTACAAATCGAACAGTCAAAATCAATGTTCTAAAAAAGTATAGGTCATATTCTCGTTAACACCTGCACAAATTTGAAATGTTCTACCAGCGCCTACGAGTGTAGGCGCTAATTCACACTGCCATTTTAGTACCTATATCAACATTCAAATTATAGTTGCTATGAGCGTAGCTATTATGAGACCCCACGCTAACCCGAAGGAGGACTAGACCACGGATAGAAGCACCCAGGGTGAGGGATATAACATTTATGTTTGGTTAAGGCCATGTGTTTAAATGTTCTGTTTAGTTGAAGAGATGAATTGGTTGGCCTCTCTATAAATCTGTTGGTTTTCCATGCCTATTATTAGATCCACTAATGTTATCCTCCTTCCATCAACTTCTTGTATCATTGTTTCCCTGATTGATTTGAAACATACTTCTCTGACATATTCATAGTGTGGGCATTCCATTATAAAATGTTCTAACGTTTCATTTTTGCCGTTTGTACAGTTTAGACATAAGGGAGTGAAATATTTTTTTATCCTAAACAGGTTTGCGTTTAAATTTGCATGTCCAAATCTAAGTCTACATATATTTACAATTTCGTGTCTGCTAATTTTTTTTTATTATTGAACCAAGGGATTTTTCTAAAGTTTTTTTTTATTGTTTTGTACCATCTGGCTTTTTCCGTTCCTCTATATTGTTCATTGCAAGCTTTTATGTGTTGGTGCATTATAAACTTTTTGAAATCATCGAAAGGTATTTGTATTTCAACTCTGATGCTGTCCGATGATATAGCTTCCTTAGCTAGCCTATCCACTCTCTCATTATGACCTATGCCACAATGTCCTGGAACCCACCTATATGTTATTTTTTTGTTTGAGATTATAGCCGTTTCTAATTTTCATTGCAATTCCTCTTGTTGTTGTGCCTGAGTGAGTATTTTCTAGTACCTTAGTACCTTAACTGCTGCCTGAGAATCAGTAAATATGACTAAATCTTCGCCCTCCAGATTTGTGATAAATTCAGTTGCCTGATATAACGCTATCAATTCGGCTGTGTAGCTGGACGCAATTTCGTTGATATCATATTTGACAGCTATGTTCATGGATGGGATTGAAAAGGCTGCGCCAACTCAAGGTGACTGTAGGCCAGGGCCAGGTGAGCCACATCCCTTAAGAGCAATGGTGTCACTTTCTGCGACATCCATGGATGTCGCCTACCGGCAAGTGTTGCCAACAAAACAGCAAACAACAATCGTTCTTGTTTGCGTTGGGAATTTTTTGTCTCAACAATTAATAAAATAAGGAATTTCAAAGCAAAATAGGGCAGAGTTTATGGTTTAAGATTTACCTTGATTGATAATTTGTAATTTGGTCATTACCTAATGGTTTGTTATCAACTAATAATCCAAATTTAAAATAGAGTAATATGGTGTCGGTTAGATATCGTACCCATGGCAAGACTGCTTCATTCTCTTTTTCAATCAGCTGTGTAATGGTAAATATTATAAAGTAACTTGACTTCCGTTTTAGTTTAGACGCTTCATATCCGGAACACAAAAAAAGCTATTCGACTGACCTGGGAAGAAGTTATGCTTCTTCCTTTACAGACCTTGGCGCCAACTCCTTCGTAGGTCTTTGAACCATCAGTGTAAGTAAACAGCAATGTCATTTTTGTAGGTTATGTTTACATCACTATAAAAAGCTCCCCTAATAACGACTGGATTGTCAGTTTTCTTATTAACAACAGCAGATTCTAGGTGTGGTTGAAATTTAAGTTTCGTTTTCATAAGGTGCAGAGTAATTTGTCATTCATGGTGTTTTGGGTATTTCAAGGCTTTATCGTTCCAAATATCAAAATCTTTTTCAATGTTTTGAATGCTCTCTATAAACATAGGTTTAGATTTTTTGGTCCAATATTCCTTGACATTTGTGATTAGATTTAGGTAAAGTAGTTTGTGGTATGCCGGGTGATCATTGTCTGTGAGTATTTCGTACACTGTCCTTTCCGAGATTATTTTTCTTCTCATATACAAAGGTAATGTTCCGCATTCGGTTTCTAGAGCTATAATCGGGGTTGTTGTGAAAGCTCCGGTTATTATTCTTAAAGCTTGATTTTGAATAGTATCCAATCGACGTAGTGTATCTATAGGTATGTGCCCATATATGTAACAACAATAGGCCTACTCAAATTTGGCTCTTATAAGACTGTGGTATATTTGGAGCAGAAAGTCAGAGTGAGTGCCTTTCCTACCACAGGACAGAGACTTTAGTATATTCAGGTCTTTGATTCCCTGGCATGCAATTAATTGCTTCGACATGTTCTTTAAATGTCAATTTATTGTCAATAATTACATTTAATAGTTTTATTTCGTTTGCTGTCGTGGGTATGACTTGGTTATTTAAGGTAGAGGTTCGGATTATAATGTGTTAGGGTTCTGCATCTGGATACTATCATAGTTTTGTATTTTTCAGTATTTAGTTCTAGTTGTAGGGAATTGACAGTAGATTCGATAGCATGTAAAGCGTCTTGCATGTTTTCTTTTGCTTTGTTAATGTCTTTATGTGAAGTGTAAACTGTAACATCATCAGCAAATTGTAGCGATAATACTTTTTGGGGTAAGTTTTATTTATTTCTGCTATATAGATGCTAAACAGGATAGGACTTAGAACACTTCCTTGTGGAATTCCTCTGCTTGAGTATCTGGTGTGGATGTGATTTGGAAAGATTCAGATTCAGATTCAGATTCTTTATTGATCATTAAACATATACATGCAATAGATCTTGTCAAGCAACATGCAATAAAATACAGTGCGGTAAAAATACAATATAAATAAAAAGTAATAACAATCAACAGGTACTGATATGTTAAAAGTGAAATGAAATAAAAAACAGATAAGTAAAGAAATAAAGATAAGTAAATAAGAAAGATAAGTAATAGAAAGTTTTCTATCAGTTGGAAATTTGTGACAGTGTGAGATGATCTTTGCTGGTATTCCGAAACTGTAGGCTACATCTTCTTTAGAAGTTCTGGCACATATACTTTGTCGTATGCGTTTGATATATCCAAGGAGGTTATAATTGTTGTCTCCTGATGTGACATGACAGTATAAGTATCAGACATGAGGCTTATTAGATAATCACCGCACCCTCTGCTCTTACGGAATCCGTATTGTGTATTAGGAATAATTTGAAATTTTTCTACCATGTATTCAATTCTGTTTTTGATAATTGTGTTCATTATTTTCATCAGACATGGAATTAAGGAGATTGGGCGGTATGATCTTTCCTCATATTTGCTTTTATTTGGTTTGAGAAGGGCTACAGTTCTAAAATGTTTCCATTCCTTAGGTAAAGCTGATGTATTGTTCCATATATTATTATATATCATCAATAAAATTTCCATGGCAGCTAGAGGCAAATTTTTTATCATTGAGTAAGATATTTGATCAATTCCGGCAGTTGAATCTTTAGTTTTTGAGTTTACTGCATGCAGTAACTCATTCATATTGAAGCCTTGTTCAAGTATATCAGTATTAGGCCTATGTGATGTTTTAGTTATTGTTAGGCTTATCTCAGAGGAATGTGGGACATAATCTGGTACAAGGTATTGTAAAAACCTGTCACATAAGTCAGGATTATTTTCCACATCTCCATTACTTTCATTTTTACCAATATTTTTAAGCCTATTAACAACTTTCCAAGCATGTTGTGTGGATTTTTTCTCTCCTATTCTTTGACAAGTTTCTATCCAGCTTTGTTTTTTTTTTTTTTTTTTTTTGCCTCCTTTATAACTTCTCTAGTTGGTAGTTGAGCTTTGCAGTAATTATTGTAATTGTTATGATTCATTTGTGATTTGAATTTCTTTAATGCTAATCTCCTTTGAGCTATGGCCTTTGAACACTCGTTAGTCCACCAGGATTTAGTTTGAAGGTATTTTTTATCAGGTGTACATGTCATAGGTTTTATTTTTATTGATTTATCAGCGGCATTAGAGATAATCTCCGTGAATGAATTTGCCCGCTTGTTCTTCAGAGGGAAGATCCAAGCACGTTTGAATATCTTTATCTATTAATTCAGTATACCATGGCCAATTTGCTTTTTTATAATTCCTTTTCATAATTGTGTTTTGTGGTTGTCTAGTCAAGTTTGTTTCATCTAGTTCTATCGTCATAAATATTGGGTAATGGTTACTTCCCATTGGATCTGTACCCACCGTCCATGTATCCAGTTTCCTATATACATTGGGCGTAGCAAAGCTTAAGTCAATCACTAATTGGCCTCCGTAAAGGGATGGAGTGGTCGTGTATATCTGTAATTGTTCAATAGTAGAAACATTGAATTAGTGTAATGATTTACAATATCATTTCCTCTTGCGTTGTTTTTAGTGCAATTCCAAAGTGTGTGGTGGGCATTTAGATCCCCGCAGATGATGGTATTTCCACTGTCATTATTGAATAAGTGTTACTTCCAAAAACCAGGATGAATTTTTTTATTTGTACAATAGACATTAAAGATTGTGATTGGTGTGCCAACATTGGTAATACCGATTCCCATTAATTGTATTGAGTTTGTATTAATTTGTTTTATTACTTTACAATTTATAGATTTATGTACAATAAATGCTACTCCTCCATAGCCATAGTTTCTGTCTGTTCTTAATATTTTGTAGTTTTTATTTTGCAATTCATCATCATTTGTAAGCCATGTTTCTTGGATAATTCCCAAGTGATTTTTTTTTTTTTTTAACTCATATAAGTGGATTAAGACTAGCCATTTTGGTGGTAATGATCTAGAGTTCCTCTGAAATATGTTAAGTTTTTTAATAGTAACTGCTAAAGCCATTTTAATTGGTTGGTTTTGGGTTGATTTGTTCTTAATTTTGATTTAGCCCATGACTGATGTCATGAGGTGTTTTCACCTTTTAGGCTACATACTCTATATCCATATTTCCTTTTTGGGAGTCTGGGTTGTCCTCAGTTTCATTTAAGTATTCATGCAAATATTGTTCAGTTAGGCTGTCTAGATCCTGTTTAGAACTGTTTTCTTTGAAGTTTTGTTTTAGTTCTTCTATTTTTGCTCTCAGAGTTCTTAAAAGCCATTTCCTATCAGTAGTAGCATTGACTATGTACACTAACGTGAATAGACCTCTCATCCAATGCATTTAGTTTGAGGCAAAAATTTGGAAGTTCGGTGGACGCCGCACCAGAGTTGCTGCCATCGATGTTGTTATTATTCAGCTGAATTTACAGTGCTGCCAAAACATTTTACCAAAACATAAATATAACTTTCAGTTATAAAATGTTTCATCCTTGGTTTAGAAGAGTGGTAATACTGATTTATCTATCATATGTTACGTGTAATTTGATGGGCGCCGTACGAGATCGCACCACCGTCAATATGCTTCACACAAGCCTATGCTATGAGAAGTCCACTCACGTAGTGTACAAAGTCAATGGTAGTAGGAATGACAATTGGTTTTGATTTTGTTTTGTGGGCTTGGTTTTGGTGGAAGTTGGTGTACTATAGTTATGATCATTGTTTGTATTGTTGTAAACTCTAGTTTTGTTCGCTGGTTTATATCTGTTTGATGGATTGCGCCAAATTTGCCTAATTTCGTTTTGAGTGGTTTGTGGTTCAATCTCTTCTTTTTGTGGGGCCAGTGCATCATATCTATTTTGGATCCTACCTGGTATGAAACTCAAAGGGTTTAGGTTTGTTGAGATGTGGGAATTCTACTTTATTTTTAATATCAAAACCAGATTTTGTGGCCTCTGAGTATGTTGTTACCGGAACCAAAGAGTGCTTGGCTTTTGTAATTTTGTAAGTAATAGGAAAGTCTCTACTAGCCGTTAAGTAGCCTAATCTGTTTAAACTCATGTGCTAACCTAACCTAACCTAAAAAGTTTTTTCTAATTTTCAAAATTTTGACTGGCTTTGTATGTTTTCATGCAACTACGAAGTTCACGCGTAGTAAAACAGAACCTCTAATCAAATGTTCCAACATGTACTTTTTTTAAAAAAATTACATGTCACACGTCCACTTAAAAATTAATGATTTCCCTTAGTTTTTAACATACGGTTGATTTTTTTTCTAGAAGCGGTAAAGATTCAGGATTCGGTGGAATATCTTTGGTGCTGAACTTCATTGTTCGTAGTATAAGCGTGGTCCAATATCTCGGTTATCCCATAGATATATACTAAACGCCTGGATCGGTAACTCCGTGTTGCGAATACGAGCCGTTACCCCCACCACTAGCCAGTATTTGTGGTCAGTGTTGCCAACCCTGTGCGAGTAATTGTACTTTAATTTAAATAAATAAATTAATAAAATAAATAAACTACAGTAATACTGTATTTTTTAGTCTTTCTTACCTATAAAATGAAATGAAATGATAAATTCCAGCCTTTGGAATGTGCACTAATACATCCAAAAGCTGCACAGTACAGAACCATCTTTCATCATCATAATTATAATTGAACATTTAAAAGAATGTAAACAAACAAGAATGCAGCTGACGCAACAACAACAATCATGTCAGCTGATATTCAGCTAGGTGTGGCGGCGGCGGTAATACTGGCTAGTGGTGGGGGAAGCCGGCTCGTTTTTAGCGCTATTCCACCATTTCAGTTACCGATCCAGGTGTTTAGTATATATCTATGGGTTACCCTTAATCATTGACTATGGATACTAAATCCTTTACCTTTACCTATGACGTCGTCTTGTGTAGACCCCCTTCACCAGGCATAAGACCAGTCTTATATTCTTTGAGTCCAACAGGAGTCATGTTAAGGGAGTATTGGGGATTGCAGGAGAAAAAAAGGTTAAATGGATGAGAAAATAAAACCATGGTGGGTAAAAAGGAATTTACCCTGTAATGAAATTCGAAATTTCGTTAAATTGTTGTGCAATCATATATTCCTTCAGTTTGATCTAGAAGGTTTTAGGTTTATCTGCCTGATTCTGCAACTCACCAGGAAGTTTTGAGAAAAGTTTGAGACCAATATATCCAGGCTTCTTGTTCAAAGATTTTCAGTTTATGTTGAACGGAAGGATTCAGATGCCTGTTCCTTATTGTGTTGTAGGAATGAGTGTGTGCCGGTAAAAGCTTATGGTCTACAACGTATGAAATTACTTCATACATATACAATGATGGAACGGTCATACGGTGCTACCTAAAGTTAAAAAGTGATCATAACAAGAGTCTGTGGGTTTTAGTCTTAGTATACTGCGGATTGATCTCTTTTGGATGAGATGAATCGTTTTTAAATTATTTTTACTAGAGAGTCCCCAAAACATCATCGAGTAACAAATGTGGCTTTATATCAAACTAAAGTATACAATTTTTGATAATTGAATATTGTTGAATACAGAAATGTTCCGAAGAACAAAATTGTTGCTGGACAAGATGGCAGAAAGTTTATCAATATGACTGTCCCACCAGAAACTACCATTCAACCGAACTCCCAGGTAGTCGACAGTGACAGACTGCTGAATGAAGTCATCACCAAGGCACACAGAAGGAATATTAGCACCAGAGTTGATGAGTGCTCTTTGCTTTTGCACTGTTGAGAAAAAGGTGAAATTAGTTTTCTTTGGATTAATATTAAAATTAATGTCAGAGAAATATTGAGACAAAGAATTGATTGTTGTAAAGGTTTCGAGTTCTAGATCTTGGAGATTTTCTTCCTGATGAAAATGCAAGTATAGTCAGCAAAAGTTGTAAGGAAATTCCTAAAAATTTGCAGATCTATATAATTGATATGGATGATGAACAGAATTGGGCCGAGAATTGACCCTTGTGGCCTTGCGGGACTCCAGTCAGATTGGGGGAGGTGTCAGCAAAGATATGATTTTTTACTATTGCCAGGATACAAGAAGTCAACCATGGACCGGTGTTGTCTTTCATAAAGATAGGAGATGAGCCGTTTTAAAACTGTGCCACTGATGCCTAGAGAGGATAGTTTCTGGTTTAAGATTGAGTGGTTGACACAATCGAAAGCCTTGGAGAGATCGATACCAATGGCCATCTCACCCCCTCCAAGTGATCCAATGCCCCTCCAAAAGTACATTGTCAATGCTTCAAAACCAAAGGTCATGGAAAAAATAGTTGGTGACAAATAAGTTGAATTTCTCGAACATCAAAATTATTACTCTCCCAAACGATTTGGCTTCAGAAAAAAACAAGTCCACGAAATTAGACCTTGTAGAATTAGTTAATAATAAGCAAATATAATACATAGTAATAAATCAACTTGAAGTTGGTGAAACTTCTGTTTCAACTTCGATTGACCTGACGAAAGAATTCGACTGTGTTGATACGCATCCCCTCACTGAAAAGCTTGCTTCTGCCAGAGTCTGTGGTGATGCCTTGATTGGATCATCTCTTATCTGGATGGAAGGAACAGTCCACTTCAGTCCTTCACAAAAATTCATCCGGTGAGATCAAAACTTACTTTCCGGATTCTGACGCCTTTAGGGGTGTGCCGCAAGGCTCAATATACTTGGCCCAATTCTTGGTATATGTCAACGACTTAAACAACCATATAGATATAAACCACCTTTTAACCTTCGCAGTTCTTCTTTTATTTTTTTCTTCTGTTTAAGTCATTACTACCTTTCCATGTCATATTTTGGTCTAAAAAATATGTACGGTATGGCTGATCCAGTATTTCTACAGGTATTTTTATTCTGTTTTGTAAACTGTTAATTTCATATGATAAAAACTCATTCCACGCACAGGTCTCTGACCCATGTGGAACTATTTTAATGATTATATGTTTGTGTTTATTCTTTATTGCCACAGTAAAGAGATTTTTGTTTTGTTTTGATTTGATTTGACGAACACCAAATAGCCACCTATTTCAATATCAACATCCTGTTAAAATATTCCACCGACCTCAGGCTTTCTATAAACGAAATCAAGACTAAATTCATACACTTCAAAACCTCGCAACTGCAGACTAGAAGACTGTCTTACTACATCAAACTTATGATAGGCGATGAGGAGGTTCAAGAAGTGCCGCTGTCAGAGTGTTTGGGAGTCACCTTAGATAGCAATCTTAACTGGAATGCACAAACAGATACATTAGTTTTAAAATTATCAACCAACCTTTTCATAATCATGAGCGTGGTCAACCTTTTGCGTGTCGATTTCATGAAAATGACCTACTTTTTTTGAGAGCCATTCGGTATTAAATCATATTGTGGGGTTCATCTAGTAAGAAAACCTTAATACAATTTTCAAACTGCAAAAGAAGGTCATAAGAACTAAAGTAAAGAAACCCTCACGCCCTCACGTACCTCTTGCACCTATTTTAAACAATTCCAGATTTTGACAAGTCCATCAATCTACATTTTTTAAACCGTAGCACTTGTTAAGAAGCCATAATATTTTTTCGAGCACCCACCCACAACTACAACACCATGCATAGGAATAGGTTTGCCATCTCCCATTCCAATTTCCATTTTACTTCAAATTACTGTAAATGCTCAAGTGAAAACTTTTGTAATTATCCTTCTGTTTTCATATGTTCAATTTTTAAACTTGTATGCAGCAATTTTTCAGATAGTCTGTGAGTATTGAAATTTATTTTGCAGCAGGCAAAGTGTTAATAAAAGAATATAAGTAAGCATTCAATGTAGGCTCATGTATTTAACAGTAAGGGGAAAACACCCTTGGCTGATATACATGCGGGTTTTACAGAAAAAAAACCCTCTTCAGTCCTATATTTGCAGGGTATTATGTATATCGAAAATATTTTGCCTACGTAAAATGGTTCAGAAATGAAAAATGAACTTAGTCTTATGGAGATTTAACATGGGAAGTCAACTGACAGTTCGTATGAGCATTTCAGTGGAGCGATTTATATGCAGTTTTTGCCAAATAAAAACCATACTTCTTTAGTGTTGTATTAACAGGCTTTAACTATTTAAATATATCTTACTCTCTCATATTAAAATATATAAATTTCCAAAAATTTGCAATAAATTTATATTACAGCCTTTCTCCAATCATATTTCAAAACACACGAGGTATTTTGTCTAAAAACAAAAGAATAGCAAACGCTCAAGGAAAATCTATCTTCTTAATTCTAAGGATTTCGTCTGTTACATCCCTTTTTCTCTCGACATACTTAACTGAAAAAGTATTTTTTAAGAATTGAGGTGTCACTTTAAAAAGGTCATTTCATTTCAAGGTCTGTAGAGAAAAAGCATAACTTCTTCCTAAGGTCAGCTGAATAGCTTTTTTTTTGTACCGGATATGAAGCGTCAAACTAAAACGGAAGTCAAGTTACGTTATAATATTTACCATTACACAGCTGATTGAAAAAGAGAATGAAGCAGTCTTGCCACGGATACGATATTTATCGTAATGACACCATATTACTCTATTTTACATTTTTATTATTAGTTAATAACAAACCATTAGGTGATGAACAAATTAACAATTATCAATCAAGGTAAATATAAAACCATACATTCTACCCTAGTTTGCTTTGAAATTCCTTATTTTAGTAGTAGTTGAGACAAAAAATGTCCAACACAAACGAGAACGATTGTTGTTTCCTGCAGCATTGGCAACACTTGCAGGCAACAAAGAGTGATATGTTTATTTTTTAACACTATTTTAACCAACAAAACCTCTGTGGCGACATCCACGGATGTCGCAGAAAGTGACAATATTGCTCTTACGGGATGTAGCTCACCTGGCCCTGGCCTACAGTAATCTTGATTTCGTTTCGGACTTGGTCTACCTTGCCTCTTATTTCTACGGGACGCAATAAAATGTTGACCAACTTTAATTACAAGATGTTCAAACGTCAATAATTGTAAATTAACAGCTGATTACTGTCAGATGATTGTAAACAAAAACAGATTATCCGTCACTGCATAATCAACATAAATATTGTCAACACATTCACATTTTTATTTTAATATACAAGAACATGTTTGCCTTGATAGTTTAATGTTTTTTAACGGTAAAAATAAGTTGCATAACTTAAGTTAACATACGGTTAACTTTATAATAACTTTAGGATTTGAGACATATAATTCCTTTGAATTGTAATGTAGGTGAGTTTCTCATAAGCACATAAATATATTACAAAATCGCAATTATTTGTGAACGGCCCCTATAGTAAGATTCACGAAAATAGTCCGATGAGAGTAGATCCATTGTTGCCAAATTTATTATGAAACACATTTTTCTACTGTATTACACATGTTAACAAAACCACAAAATGACAACATTGCAGGGCGAGAGGGGGTGAGGGGGGACACAGCTGTTAAAATTTCCATCGGACTATTTTCGTGCATCTTACTATAGTTTGGTTTATGAAGGTCAGCATATAATAAAGTATGTAATAAATAATTATTGAATTATTCTTTAACTGGAAAGAAAATAATACAGTTTTATACTATTTAAACTATACAATTTATTGTTGGATTAAAAAGTATATAAATTTTGATTTTTAATTGTTTAGTACTATACCAAAGTTACTTAATTATGTAAAGCAAATGATCGATTGGAAGGAAATAGAAATTTAAAAACATTTTATACACGTTTCGCACTATCTGCCAAGCGTTTTCCAACCTCGAATTGAGCCGTGTCGGTCGAGTGTCAACGGGCAACGACTCGTCAACGATTTAATGTAGGCCTGTGGTTTTATCGTTAAACCCCCCTTTGTACTATTAGACTTGAAAAGCTGATAAAGAGAAATTAGTAATTTACACACACGAAAATTAGCTTATACACATTGAGCTTACATTAGCTTATATGTACAGTGGTCTATTGCTGAACTTACTGGAAATACGAGACGAAGAAGTTTCCTTTGGTTTTGTTGTCACGTCTGAATGAGATTTCTTAACTTCTCGAGATATTGAGCTAGTTTTTTCACTCGATAGATGTGTTTTAGAAGTTTTATTCAATGGCGATGACGTGGATGTTTCTTTCTTCATACTATCTTTCCGGTCCACCTTTCGAGTCATCTTGCTCTCTCCGTTCCCTATAATAGTTCTTGATTTCGTTTCCATTTTCTCCGGAACAACTCTTGACTGTGATTCCTTTTTGCTGGGGACATTGCTGATAGTACTCATCCTTGTCCTGCCTTGGGCTGGTTCTTTGTGTGACTCAGTTTTCCTACGGGTAGGCTCTTCACTTTCTTTTTTAGAAACACTGCCATCTCTCTTCTTGATATTAGTCTTTCTGTCAGAACCAATCTGAAACAAATATGAAATATCATTCAATTTGTTGTGATAAATAGACTAGCTCAGTCAAAGTTAACCCTTATCAGAAAATGGTTAACTTTAAGGTTACAGCAACCAATAAATATATATTAAAATTAACTGAAAAGTGGTAAGTGAATAGTAGTGTGCTAGCCTTGCTAGACCAAGCTTTTCTGGTACCCTATACAGCAGACCCCTCTAAGAAAAATGCCTCAGACTTAGATAAACAAAACAGGCCAGGTAACTTCGCACAGACGTCATCTGACCAATAACTTCTCGAATGGTCATCAGTTGATAATTGCGTGCAAATGTGACTTAACCTATAATTAGTACCATTGACTATATTTACTCGTACTAGCCTGTCAACCCAATGCAAAAATCTGTTAATAAATTTAACAGCACGCCAAGCTATTTTCTTTTTAAACTGACTCAAAAAGTGCACATTTCTTTACCGGCTCTGGCATGTGTATATAGAAGCGTTGCATCGTGCGTTTCAACCATAGAACTATAAACTATGGAACTATGGTTTCAACACATGGTAAATACAGGGTGAACGTAAAGTCCCGGGACAGTTAAATATTTTGAAACATAAAAAAGATAGAGCTACAAAACTTGGAACAGAGTTACTGAACATAAAAAAGTATTTCAGCACATAATCACTGATCCAATACCCCTTCAGGGGGACGGCCCAACAGGAGTCAGAAGAAAAATCTTAAATGTAAGCATAGAATCGAGAACAATGCCGCAAACCCGACCTCAAAAGGAAGACCGAGTCTAAAATGGCAAGCGATCAAACATTGCATTATAAAAAATCATATTGCTGTAAACAAAAAAATCCAATAACTCCCTATACATTCGACCTTTTAAGGTCGGGTTTGTGGCAAATTGCTCAGAACGCAAAGCCCTTTAAAATTATGTATCATATGACGCAGGCCAAGTTTTCCCCCAAGACCTCCTTTAGGGACGACCCTAGTGGAAGTCGTCAGGGAACCTGTACCGGCCTTCGTCATATGATTCATAATTTTAAAGGGCTTTGCAATCCGAGCAATTCGCCACAAATCTGACCTCAATAGGCCGAGTGCATCGGGAGTTATTACAATTTTTGTTTTCAGCAATTTGATTTTAATGCAAAGTTAGGTCGCCTGCCATTTTGGACTCGGTCATCCTTTTGAGGTTGGGTTTGTGGCATTGTTCTCTATTCTAAGAGACCGTTAATTTAATGTATCAACCTATGCGTACATTTAAGATTTTCTTCTGATTCCATATGGGCCGTCCCCTTGAAGAAATATTGGATCACTGAACATGTGTTGAAATAGATTTTTATCTCGGCACTTTCTCTATGGAGGTCGAAAAGTTAGTATGTCTTTGGACTAGACATTATACAGTAGGTCACAAAGACAAAATATGTCGATAGTCGCACACTTTCCAAAGTCATCTGGAGACAAGGGCTGCAACTGCAACGCCCGTCCATTTCTAAACGCACATTTTCGTAAATAAATGTATACACAACCACAACAATTTGTTCAGGCCTGCGTACGCGTAGCCCCCCCCCCCACCCTATTCGGTCGTAACAATAATTAAATTCGAAACCTCATTTATTTGTAGCCTGCCTACTTCTCACTCAACTGCTAAATTATTTAATAAGTTAACTCAATTTTTATTTTTAATGTTAGGAATCGGCACAGTTTTCTCTTTTTAATTGAAATTAATTATTTAATTTAATTAAGTTGCCACACGTTGGTGACGCGAAAAGAAGTCAGTAAGGAAGTATATTTTAAATTAGTTCTCTAGAAAATCGTTTGTCACGCTGCTATAATTTCAGGTGACCGCACTTCCTTGCCGACTTTCAGACATCATCTCGTCATCCCATAGGATATCTAATTAATTTAAGTGATTACTACTAATACAGATACGTTGACTATGCTTGAGTGTGAGATATATGCTGTATCGTCATTTACATGTCATTCTTAGACGTTGATTAACGAGTCAAAAAAGGATTATTAGTTAATTTCTCGTCACTGATACTGCCTGTGTACACTCGTGCAATTGAGCGAGTGTAATTATTGTAGTTCTTAATTGGAGGAGGCCCAATATATCTTGATAAAAAAAGATAGCTCTGCTTGATTTTAACATTAAAAATTCTAAAGTTTGGCCAAACTATTGTTAGCAATTAAGTCAATCTACATACTTAAAAGAAATTCGAGTTAGTTACACTAAGAACGGCTGAACTGATCTGGCTGAAAATTGGTGGGGAGGTAGTTTAGAAATAGGAGACGGATATACGAGACTACTTTTTATCCCATTCCCATGGGATGTGACACAGCCCAGGACCGTCATAAATGTACCCATGTCAGGTTGTTATAAAGTTTTTGATCAGAGTTTTTTATAAGCATAAAATATATCCAAAAATGTTTCTTTGTAGTTAATTCTCTAAACCACTGTCCTCATTTAAAGTGAGAGAAGCTTCCAGTAAAAATAATGAGGGAAGATTAATTGTAAAAAGAACTAGAGGATATTAAAGACTTGCAGCTTGAGCTTAGTAAACGAGCTCACCTGAAGGGCAAAAAATTCCTCAGGTTGCCATTGCAAAGCATGGTAGGTAACAGCTAGTAGTAAAATGGCTACGCCTATCACATCTTGATCTTACATTATAGGTTTTCAGTGCAATATACGAATGCAAAGCAAAGGTAGTGGGGAGTACCTGCTAGTACTGTAAATGTTTCCTATAGATAAAATCAATTGTTATATTTTATAACTATGATATAGTGGCACTCACAAGCTTAGTACCTATTGGTTCATTCTTAGCAAACAGTTACGTTAAAGTTATAGACCGGAATGATGGTGATTTTCAATTATATTAAAAATTAGCTGTACAATTGGTCTGCGGTGTGTTTTGTGTTCGACTTTGCCTTCAGTTATTATTCTATATGTGGAATGGCATCAAGGTGTTTTTTTACCACATCCTGATATTTTTTCTTATCTTATACTCTAAAACAAGCTCCGTTTGTCCGGGCAAACTTTTTTTCGCTCCAAGGATTTTTAATTTTTTGATTGAATATGGGGGTTTTGGCCACCAGAAATCGATTGGAGCTGGTCCCATAGCTGGGAAAAATCCGGTTTTCGCGCTAGAGCCCTTTAAAGTTTCTATGTTATCCTTATGGAGGTTTTCAAATTGAACAAAAATCAGCTGATAACTGTAGATATAAACCAATGTGTTACATCTTTAATCTGTAGTTTAGGAAAATTTGATCAAAGTGAAGCACCCTTTGGCCTGGCGAGTGAGCGAAGCGAACGAGCTCATCTTAAAATGGAATAGGGCGAGTGAGCGGAGCGAACGAGCTTTGTGTGAGAAAGAAAGTAATAATTTTACCGAGCTTAAGCTCGGTCCCCCTGGTACTTTATATTACAACTAGTGGCTCATAGGGGCAAAAGCCCCTAATCATAAAATTAAAATAGCATGAACCATAGCGTATTAAAATTTCTTCCACAACGAAGGTTTCCAGAAAATTTAATTTAATTTGCGGTATATAATATTTTAACAATACCCTTTGAACAGACCATTCGCCCCCAAGTACTCTTATCAATCCTGTACTATTAAGTCACCCGTTTGTAAATGCTCTATTTTGTCTGTTGTTAAACTCATATCGATCAATAGATGGGAAATAAGTTTTGAAAGAAATCGTACTCCCTTAATTTAGCTGTTACGGCTTTTTAATATAGTAACATAGAAAAACGGCAATGAAAAAACATTGATTTTTTAGCTACTGTGAGTTTATTTTTATTTTTTATGTTTTAGTCACAAAATTTAAACACAGCACCTCAAAGTGCATCTTCATTTGCCGTGAATATTCATCCTTCCTAATCAAAACTCTTCATTTTGTGTAAACAAAGCAGATTTTTAAAAATCTCTACATGTAGAATCTTTAAGGAGAACCTTTCAGTAAATAATAATTCTTATATATATTTCTCATTTTGTTGTAAAGTTTTTTACCTGCTGCATTTTCCTAGGACAAACGTCTTTGATTTAAACTCGTCTTCTATAATCCTACAATCTATCAAATGACTAAAAGGTTTCTCGGACAATTCAGCAAACAGAATAACAAAACTTCACCGACTGATTCGTACAAAGTCAATGCTTTAAGTATCAAGTAATGTGACATCGTTATTCAATATGATCATTTGACACTTTTCGTCTTAAAATAAAACCAAAACAATGGAAATAATGTAGGTGTTTCTCAAACCACAATTCATCGCCCATTGCATCTCTATAAACGATCAGAAAACATTTTATGATTTGCATACACGCTCAGATTTTTTTTCTTTTTTTACAATTTAAATTATAGTAACACAACAGTAAAATCAGCAGACAATTTGTAATAGTATGTAAGGTTAACTCTCCTAGTAGAATTTTAGTATTTCCACTCTACAGTTAATTTTTGTCATTTGGCTATGAATAGTTCTTTACTCAATTTTATCATCTGCCTCTCGTTTTAAAATAAAACCAAAACATATGTATCAATGTACACAAAGAAGACATTTTTTGAATGCCCATGCTATTGTTAAGGAGGACGTTTTACTATATTTCTCATTTCCTTGTAACTTTATGGATACGCTTTATGGGACCGAAACGTTTAATTTGAAACTCCTACCATCTTCCTGCGATTTGTAAAATACTCACAATTTTGCCCAAGAAATTTCGCTTGCAGAATTATATATATAGATTGCTTCTCTTGGTGTGTGAATTATTTTGTTATCTTCACTCAATGTTATCATCTGTGTCTCATTTTGAAATTAAACCATAACACATGTTTTAATGTATACAAAGCAGACGTTTTTTAAATCCCCATGCTATTCTTATGGAGGACGTTTTACGTGATTTCTCATTTCCTGTTAACATTATGGACACGCCGATAGTTTTCCCTCGTGCATGGGACCGAGACCTTTAATTTGAGACCTCTCCCATCTTTCTACGATCTGTATGACGCTCACAATTTTGCTCAAGAAATATCGCTTACAGAATTATATATATAGATATGTGGTACAGTATTACTGTCCAAAAATGGGGCAACAAACAACAGAGTAAATTATAAATTATTTGCTTGTTTATTTTTCTTTTTTAAGAAAACAAAACGTGCAACTGATATAAAAATGTTTTTAATGCAAACATGTAATTGTAACTCGTTGTCAACACATCTATTGCTTAAATCTTTCCCCTAACCAAAAAATAGACAAAAATTGGCTTGAAAACCAAAATTAGCCCTATGCTAATAATAATTTATTTTCATTTACATTATCCCCCTTAATATTTTTTCGTATACTTTGTTTTAACTATTTTCTCCGTTGTGCTTTAAAATGAATATAATAACAATAGTTCCACCCAATCTATAAAATAAATATTACTGATCATTCTTTTATATTGCTGATTATGGACACCCTTATACGCTGCAGAACACTTGCGAGCAAAGTTCCAGAGATTGAGACTTAGTGCGGAAGTAACACTATGAATTTTGAGCAGCCACCATTATGAGGTGTTACAACCTTCGTAGCAGACATTTAAATCCCCTCATAAATCCGTCGCACTTCCAAAAGAGCCGGCGGTCTCAATTATGATGTTTCAAAGACGATTCAGACCTTTTTCGTTAAAAGACTACCAGCATTTTTTGTGCTTTTCGTACTAAGCAATTGAAAGTTTCACTTTATCAATGACTGAATGTCTAAATCATTATTTTGAGGTCCCTGACCTCACATATTGGGTATTTTAACCTGAATACGAATGAGGGATGAGTGTAGGCTGATTGGGGCGCGATCTCGCAGTCTTGTTACTAAGGCTGACATTCTCCTTAGACAGGACTGTTAAGAGTGCGCTCTACCCATCTGCCGCCCGCGGATGCAAGGGTTTAGAATCTCCGTGTTTGTCGCCCCAGTTGTTAACCGATTTAAAATATTTTGGTGTCATTCTTTTCGTAATACAATTTTGTACTCCGCTATCGTCTTAAAATGTCGATATTAATTTAAATTACTAAGCAGGGTGCTTGCTAATAATGTTGAAATAAGCGTTTTTGTATCAAGTTTTAAGGTATTAAAAACATTTTTTTTTAAATAAGACGATACACGAGTACAATGTAATCTTAAGAACAAGAATCTGCAATAAGATTGGTAAAAAGTTTATAGATTACGATGCAAGAAGGGAGATGCGAAAGGTCTGCAATTTTAAAAACATCGTTTTTAGACCACCGATCGATTTTGCATTGAAACCAAAAAAAGTATTAAAGTAACAAAATTTAAAATCACCCGTCATATATTTTCCAAAATGTGAGTTTCCGAGTATAGCGGCAGTTAACAGTCTCGCTCGACGATTTTGACGCCGAGGTAGAGCGTACCCTTAGTTAATATTTAACAGCCAATGGTATCTAAAGACCTACAGTTTAACGTTAGATCCAAACCACAATTTAGACCTCATATATACGAATTGGTCTAATCATGAGGATGGTCTTTATGGATGAACTAGTATTCACTACTGCGGATGTTAATCCTCACTAGGGAATATCGCATCCACCAGCCATCGCTCATAACTATCCACAATTCATGACCTCCAAGTAGCTGCAGTGCCATATTTGGTACTATAGGCTAAACTATAGGCTGAAAAGGCTGGAGCCTATAGCGGCAAAATTTAAGGGGCGGCAATTTGTCAATTTACTAAAAATGTTAAATAATTTTACTATTAACATAAACTTCTTTAGGTCCACCATTCTGATTTAAAGTGTATTAATTTTAGGGAATAGAACTATGTTTATTCTTTTCATGCGAATTTAATTAACATAATCTTGTAACACATTTTTCATGTAGGGTAATCATCGTATCGAGACTCACAGTTTGTATAAGGCCCAGAAAGTTGAACTACACTAGCGCTCCTAGCGTTTGGATTTGCAACTAGTTATTTCCTTTTTAAATCATATTGATGACTTTACGTATATATTAGCCACAAAATATTGACCAAAAACAACGTTTTGATCATTATAATAACCTCCCCCATATACCATTGAACGAACAATTTACCACGCCTTGGCCGGCGGAGGTGTTCTGCCAAACAACCAAACTTCCGCCAACATCAGAATCCAGTAAAAAATAGTACTGTAGTTGTGTTGTGAGTCTGCACACTAGCATCTTCAGCGCCAGACTTTTCACGTTAGAGTGTCGCAACTGTATGATGATGTTAAACTGTGACGCTATTACAAGGAACGTTTAAAACTTCCCTTGTATTTATTTCAGTAAAAAAAAAACTTTAAACAGTCATGAAAGGATACCTCTAGCATGAAACTATCCAAAACCAAGTAATTATTGTTTGATTAAAAATGAAACCTAAAAAATGCTAATATGTAGTCGTTTACAGGAAAATGTTCGAGGTTTCATGCCAATATTAAGATTGAATATTATTTAACATAGTGATGAAAATCATAAAATGTAATTACAATGGTAATAGAATGTAAATTCCACCATCCACATTGCTAAACTGATTTCCAAACATCCCATACTAATACAATTTTTGCCAATACTCCCAAATACCTGGTTTTGAAGCATAAAATCATCAATTTACCAACCCTGTTGACTGATATTTTACAAACAATCGTTAGTGGTATTAAATTATCTTTCGTTTGCTATTTTTTATCTGTATAACATTTATAGTTTAAACGCTATAAAAATGTCAGTGACTTTTCAATCACCCTGTATATTATTTTCATAAAACTAGGCTACTCCAAAACACCTAAATCTCTAACGTCGGATTCAGAATGAACTTCGCGTTTGTTTTTCGTATCGATATATAGACAGCCTCCTTTTTAATGTCTTCCAACAAATTGAATCAAATATCAACTTCGTTCCTGAATCACGCAACACAATATAATATTTTCTATCTTGTCCACTCACTACATCAAAGTAAATATGAAATGTTCTAAGATATATTGGGTCCTTTACATGACCTTTGTTGGGATATGGGCCAAACCCCGGTCTTGTTACTATCTGACGTCAACCGGTGATATATGCCATCATTAATTAATTAATAATTTAAGTAATGATTTGATTAATGGTTGTAGTTTGTCATTGCACCCAATGACAAATGACAACTTGGATCAGTATCGAACCTTTTAAAAGCTGCTTTCTGGATAAAATAGGCAACCTTTGGATTCAAAGATGAGCATTACAACCATTCAGCTAAAGAGCCAGTTCACAAATCCAATTAGAATAAGACTAGTGAATTATTCACTAGTCTAACCCGAGATCTAAGACCTGTATGCGTTCGCAATGGTGCATGTCTGTTTAAGAGGCCGGTTTCATCTCCCTGTGTTTCTTAGGAGACAGAAAAAATAAGAGAACAGTCCGACTTCTATGGTGTTAAACTTCTCTCTCAATGCGTGAATTTTGGGAAAAGGAGTGAAAACTATCAAAAATTTGCCAAAAACATTTTTTCTGTGACGTCAAACAGAAAAGCGTCTAGCGCCTATTGACTTTCCTATTACGTCATTAAAAAAAGGTAAAGAACAACTCACCGTTAAATCCATTGTTAGAACACTATTCCTGAAATCCAAGTAATGCCTCATCATTTGGTTCTTCCTAGTTTGTAGAGTAGGAAAAACCAAGAGAACAGTCTTTTCCTGACAGTATAGCTTAACAAGCTACTTGATGAAGTATTAGGATTTTATGATTAAGCGGCTTTGACACGCAAATTTAGATTTTTAAGTACTGTACTAACTCCTTAAACTGTAAAAAATATAAATAAAAATAAAGGACAGGCACATTTTTTTCTTAAATCATCCAGTGCTTCGAATCAATAGCTTTAAATCTCCTCTGGAATACCGGGTATATAGTTTTTATTAATATTTTTATGGAGAGGAACTGTGGTGCTTGAGTGGAGCGAACGAGATTGGTCACATATCATCATTAGATTCAACTTTTCTTCCACAAAACTTTCCGTTGCCGACCACAGTTCTTCAGATACAAGGAAGCTCATACCAAATCAATATGAGATTCAAATACTCCAGTTGGAACCTCCTGTCCTTTATTTTTTTTACATCACGATGGCATGTATGTATATGCACACATTTTCACATTAAGATAGATTTAGGGCAAAATGACATCAATTAAAAGAGTTAACACACTCTACAAAATGTAACTTTAGTTATTCGAAGTGTTCCATGCAAGTTCACGTCATTAGTTTTCCATTTTAACATAGTTATTTTTTGTAAACAAATCGAGGATACCCTTTACCAAAACTGACTCTGTCTTTTAAAATATATTCAGTAACGAATTACGACTTTTAAATTTGACACTAACATTCCAAAACTTACCTTGTGTTATGGATTCATAGAGACAACCATTAAGAAACCTAAGGTCAACTTAAAGATCAACGATAACCTATTTATTATAATTGACCTTAAAATCAATACTATCCCCACGTAATGCTAGTTACCATATCATAGTTGTGCAATTCTAATGGGCATTTGGGAAAAAATAACTTAAAATTTAACGAAACTTACCGATATAAAACCATTGACTTCGCTGGATCCTCCTCTCTTTGACATATTTACATTTTGGTGCGTCAGATATTTCAAAACTCGACCACGGCCACAACAATACTTTCGCGGTCGTGTACACAAACGTAACTAGGCAGTTTGGTCATGGACAGCTGAACAGAGATCGATACAACAGCCATTTTCCTGTGCCACCTGGATTTCTTCAACCGTAACGTTTTCCACGTTTATTGCACTATAACAAGTGTACCGTTAGAGGGATTTTAGATGGAAATGTCTAAACGATGTTTGATGTTCTGAGGGAAAGTTGACTCGTTAGCAAATAACGTATTTTTTAACAGATAAAGGTTGATGCTAAAATTGCTTCATAGCCTACGTCGTACTGTGTTTACAAGCCAGGTATGATGTATGGTATTAAACACAAATATTAAAATGATGTGCAGTTGAAATTTTACCTGGAAGAGGTCAGTATTAGGTGGACTATCTTTGGCAATGAACTTATTTTGATCGTAGTATAATCATGTGTTTCTGCTTGTCAAATGCTGAGGTTCAATCAAAACAAACTGCTAATGTACATTTGTTTATATGTTTTGATAGTAAAAAAATAGATTTTTATTGACAAAACACACATGATTACAAATAAAAGAAGTTCAGTGTTAAAGATAGTCTACATGGTCTTAACCGCTTCTACTTAAAAAAAATCAACTTAACGGAATCATAGTAAAGTATGATATGGGCCGATTAAATTTCCACCACCTCTAAGTAACGTTAAAAAAATACCGCGGGATGCTTAATAGGCTGCCTTATCATACATAATTAAACTCATTAGAGTCAAATGTTATAGGACATTTTGAAATTTCAGCTATATCGTTTTAATGAACAACGTTTGATCGCTTACCATTTCTCGCACAGTCATCCTTTTCCAATCGGGGTTGCGGCATTATACTTTACTGAGTAAAAGCTTTAATTTGATGTACACATCAACCTATGCTCACATTTAAGATTTTTAAGGCTTCCTCGGCAGGCCGTGAAAATGAAAAAATCATGAATTGCATGAAGATGCTGGGAACAATACTAAATACCGTTAAGTTTCATTTAATTATGGCAGGGAAGTCTGGAGCCATGTGCCAGACTTTAGTCAGATTACTAGGCCAACTCACACTCTTAACTTTTCTAGTTATTTGATGAACAATGAGGGAAAAAATATTAAAGAAAAAGCACACCAGTAAAACGTTTTATTCTTAATTATTTACTTTACCAAATATACAGTCTCTATACGCTCAAGGTGTTTTATAGTTGTGAAAAATAATTATCTGGTGTATGGTGAAGGTGACACCAACTTGATTACATTGGCATCAATATTCGAGTTTCTTAGACTTAAGTGACTAGTTACTTGTTTGAGTACAGGGCAAATCAAAATCTGTCTTGACTTTTTAACCGCATATTCGATGTGGAATGCATTTGGTTTACCAAATAAACAACATTTGAATCTTTTATCAACATTTTAATTTTTTAATGTCTCCAAGCAAAAGTATTTTAGGTGTCCCATAGTTTAAAACCACTCAGTGATACCTCAATTTGAAGGTTTTGACTAAAGATCAAAGGCCGGAGTCTAAAGTATTTAATTTCTGTTCAGAATGGCAGCTATTAAAAGAGTTCCTGTGCTATCAACATTAAAGTTGTTTTACAGCGTGAGACCTAATTCCCCCTGGTTCCGAATTAAAATCTCATTGCAAGATTTCTTAGTTTAAAAGACTGCATAAAATTTGACGGATCTTTGGTTTTAATCTCAACCAAAGTAGAAACTTAGACGATTTATTATTTCTTACAAGTCGATGGATTTGAAAATTTCATTTAATATATCGATTCTGAGTAATGTTTTATCACTTAAATTTTAAACACACGAAATACAACCGATTAAAAGTAGAAGTAAAAAATATCAGTAACAAGGGTTTTCTTTAAAATTTTGAGCTGCCCAAAGAAATAATCTATGATTTCTTCTATACAAATTAGCATAACAATTCAACTGTCATAAAAATTGAGATTTTAAACCTCGAGTAGTTTAAAACTTTGCAGTTTTCCTCAGATATCGGGTTAGAAGCTGGGGTCCATTCTTTTGGTTCCCCTTTGTTACATGAATGGTGCTTGTGAGAGAGCAGTTTGTGCCTACGGCGTCTGTAGGTAGCGCTCCTTGAGGAAGGCAGTGAGCGGTTTGACGAGGACGTCCATCGCTCGCTTGTCCAGTCCCAGGCCGACGTGGCCCAGATGGTTGACTTGGTTTTGCAGGATTCTCGTGGGTCTCTCGGGAAGCTGGGCCATCAACCACGCCACGTCCTGGACACAACAGTATCGTCAAGAATCAAGAATGGTACTTTCCTGTTATATGCACCACTATGGTGGTTTAGTCAGGATAGTATAGAAACACCAATGTGGTTTCCGCTATCCTCGTTATTGCTTGTTTGACAACAATGGTCGTTGTTATTGTCTAGTAAATTGTTGCGGACATTTCCATCACTGATTGGTAAACAAAATTCTCGACGTATCGGGATCTGGAATCTGATTCCGTCTTCAGGTGGAAGAAATACATAGAACATAACAAAGTTAGTAAAAATACACCAGTAAATTATACAATTACATAGCCAAACCTAAAAAAAGGGAAGGCAGTCACAAAAATTAAATAAAACAGTAATAAATGCACAGAGCTTAAACAGAAAACTGTGGAAAAAGTCAAAAACAAAGCACAAACAATTAAGTTTTGACAAATATACCACCAGGAGACAGCACAAGGGAGCCAACCAAACTCTTTTAATGTCGGGCAGGTAATGGACTTCTCCAGGTTCGCTCTTGTGTTTTACTAACTTTTTTATGTTCTAGGTTTTCCACCTGAAGACGGGATGTGATTCCAGATTTCGAAACGTCGTGAGTTGTGTTTACTAACCAGAGATGGAAAATGTCCGCAACAATTTACTAAACAATAACATGAACTCATCATCACCAACAATTAACTTTAAACAAAGAACAATAGTCTGCTTTACAAATAGAAATCCGCTCAAGGTTACAGACAACACGGAATATCTTGGCCTGTGATGACGTTTACAGTTCAAACAATTGGAGTAGAGCGACAAAATTACAGATTGTCGCAGACTGTTTTTAGTGTCATATGTTTACAAATTTGAATCCAGAAGTGGAGTATGTCAGAGGCCAAGATATTCTGCGATATCTGTAGTCTTGCTCGGTCAATAATCACTAGACTAGAGATCGCCTCCTGATCGAAATTCGATCAAAATTTCAGTTGATCTGGACCCAAAAAGCTTAAAAACATTTTAGAACTAAAACATCTGTTCTTCCTAATTTTCTAGCAGTTGTTATTACAACAGCTGCCTTGTGATTCATCCAATTCGCCTTTCTCCATAAGATTAACATTGGAACTTTGAAAGCCTGTGGGGCGTATCCCTGGAGTCCGATGTGAATTAGAATGGGATTCTGCTCATCTACAGGACTATACCTTTCTAACGGTATCCTTGGATTTCTCTTACGATGTACAGGAGCTGAGAAAAAAGGAGGTAACGAAACATGCTTGCGTATTAATATATAGATTATAATTTGAACTCTGAAGTTGTACTTTTAAGACGAGTAAAAGTAGATGAAGGAACCGACCTACCTATGCTAATCTAATCTACATTAACCAAACCCAACCGACAGAGTTATGTCCACTATCCTGTCAACATTGCTGCCTTCTGTAAGTCTGCTGTAAAAATGGGATCTACCTAATAAATACACTACCTTAAGCAACACAATTAACAAAAGGTCAATATTTCATAAAAGTGTTTCCATTCTTAATTTTTTTCACCATATAACCTGAATATATAGGTGTCTACAGCCAAAAAGTATCTAGAGAATCTTTATTTCAGAATAGACGTGTTACGTGAATGTGACAACGTTAGCAAACTAATTGTTGCTTCACATTTAATAAAAAAAGAGCCAAATTACAAAATTTTAAAAAGTTAACTTAGCCTATTGTCTACATTTGAAAGTCGATCATTAGTAAAAAGTGAAGATTTTTGAAAAAAAAATAACAAATAGAAAAAAGACACTCAGCAGAAAGAAAAGAAACCCGTGAACAAAACCTTACACGGGAATGTAAAGTTGGTGAGTGAATACAAACTCCCTGATGCAATAACTTATAACTTTGCAAGCAGCCACTGTAAACATTTTACAGGCAAAATAACCTTTAGAAATTGTTGAAATAAATTAGTCGTGGAAACTAGATTTTGTTTTTCAGTCTCAAAAGAGTCACATCAATGTATTCCCTGTTCGTGGTTTCAAAATGGCGATATCACAACTCACTGAGTCATAAAATCATTTAACATACAGTGAAAATATGCAAATTAACATTGAAAACTTATGAAACTTATAAAAAGTGGCCGACAATGATTATGTACATTTTTAGTTGCTATTATTCGTAAGAAATTCTTTTGAATTACAATGGCTTAATTTATATGAGAAGCATTTCCCCAAAAAATGTGAACTGCAAAGTAAGCAGTTCTTATGTAGTCGAAAGGTACATTAACAACATTTAATTTTAATAATGTTGCCTGGTTTCCTTGGTTACACTGTCACAATTAAAAATTAAATTGATGAATTACAATATTTGAATACACTTAAACTAATTCAAAGCTTACAACCCATAGTCAATTGAATCTGATTTCCTTTGGACGATCTATGTGATCTATTAAAGATAAATAAGAGGCCCGTGAAAAGAAAGCGATTTGAAGGAGGTGGCGCGGCGCTGGCGGGGGTGGGAGAAGAGAACACGGGATTCAGAATTGGACGCGGGATCTAGAGTCGGACACGGGATCCAGAGGAGGACACGGGATCTAGAAGCGGACACGGAGTCCGAGAGCGAACGACTACCAAGTGAAGGGCCGGTGAGACGCGCGGAGCAGTCAAGGTCAGGCGTGGTGAGGTAAATGGTAACGGGACACGGTCAAGTAAGTTTTACTTTTAAGTTTCCAGAACAATACGAGGAATTCTACAGAAAATCTTAACTATGTGATTTATTTTTGCTTATTTTAACTGTCACGTTGCCTTCAGTATTCTAGATGGTTCTTACATTCTTAATATGGTCCATACTAATTAATTTCTCTACTTCTCATTATTATTCCATAGATATGATTTTTAAGAATAAGTGAACCACATATGTACGGTTAAATTGCATGTGTTTAGTATCCTTTTCATGAGTTAATTTTTAAAGGACGTTCTTTTACAGTGTTTATTAAGTAGTTGTTAAAGTATCAAAGTTTTAAATTACTACTCTGAAGGTATTCAACTAACCACTCACCTAAATCTGAATCTTAATTCCTTGTATGTACTATTCTACGATTTGGCTACTAGTAGTTCCCGAATAGGATAACAACGTTCGCTCGATCAGATAAATCTTTCCAGTTCAAGAAACCCAAGGGAAGAATCAACATAACTGCTATAAAATGAACATTAATAAGAATCATTATGGTAAAGAATTACCGCGATCCAACTTCAATACGATAATTTTCTTGAAACTTATAAACAAAGTGTAACAAATTCAAAATGGTTTTTTATTTAAAATGAAAATGGATCAATAACTTTATTATTTACAATCGATATTTGAAGTGATAAGTGATTACTGTTGTTCAATTTTAAAACCAGAACTGTTAAACATTGTACTGTCTGAGTGAGCCGCCTGTAATTCCACTTGGCAGCTCCAGATGTCACGAGTGCGCTGCTGACTGGCATCTACCATTAAAAACACTACTTGCTGGTATTACTACAAAATTTGAGTACCTTTACATTGAAATACTCTTTTACGTCGAAGGTTGATGAGTTGGAGTTTCGATGAGTGTTGCCAGGATTGGAATTTTGTCTCTTGGAGGCATATTGCCACTTAACAATAACCACACTATATTTATCAAGTGCAAAACTCCACATCTAACATTTTGTATCATAAATGTCTCAAATCACTCAATAAGTCATGGATATAATCTAAATTGTCAGATTTTCAAATGTTCAAAATTTCAAAGCAGCTCGTTATTTTACAAGTGTGTTTTTCTCTGTTTCATGTCGCGGAGTTGGTGGAGTACTTATGATAGCCGCTAACAATGATGTGTTCGTTCAACTTCAACGACTGTGCAAGCCCAAAGAGAAAATCAAGCCAATGCAGAACTGAGTGGAGAAGCGACGACACCTGATGATCGCGAAGATACCGCTAGTGTGACGCTTTCAAATAAAGTAATAGCATCTGCGAATTTCCTCTCTTTGTTTTTTCAACTTATAATTGGACCAAGTTATGCAATTGTAGACCAAGTAACCAAAAGTTTGTTTTGAGATATTTGAGGTTATGTTTAAAAGGCTGCAAATTAGTCAAAACCCTATATCTTAACCATAATACTTTTTTATTGCATAGGTAATATCAATTATTTTATGTTGGCATTGATGGAACTTATTCATATAATGTATATTATTTTATATTAAATAAAACGGCTCTTAGTCTACGATTGAATATTAACGTATTCCCCCTCAAACAGAGACCATCAGCCAAATATCTCATAGTCTATTATTGCATAATCTAAAACAGACTTTAATGGTAAATAAAAATACTGATTCATTTTCCAAAATCACATTATTATTTAAAATAAAAAGTTATTATTATAAAATTATAAGAATTTCAAATTTAATAGTAAATACAAAGTGTGAAATTGTGTATTCTTACCATATAAACATGTTATTGTAATGAGTTTTAAAGTTTAAAAACTTGTAAAAATAACTTAAAAACTTTAAAAAAAAAAAAATGTTAACATTTCCAAAATGTTATTATTCTTTGAGTTTGTAGGGCCTACATCGGCTGACAACCAACTAAAACAGTGTTAAGCCTGCTGAACATCTTCGAACACAAAATCGAGTTCGCCGCTAAATCCCTCGATGTCATCTATGATTGACTCAGAGGCTGTAAAGTTTTTATAAAACTGGAGGCAGTCCTTTGGGATTAGATGCCACATAGACTTTAGGTCAGCCAACTTTTCAGTACTGATTGGTTTCCCTATAGGCCATAAGGGCATTAACTTAGCTGAGAAAAAAGTGCCTGTATGTACACTAGAAGAATTCCTAGGGGAACCAAGGTCTGATATTGTAACTGTAGGACCAACAACTTCAACAGGATTCGTAGAGGACCTTTTGACAGTACGTTTACAACTAGGTTTTTTTTTGTGTGTTCTGTGCTTTCTTTGGTTCTCTTTCCTTTACCTGGGACTCTCTCTTTCCTATGTCTACCTCAACAAATTCTTTCTGATTATAGTCAGTTTTTACATATATAGACAATGGATTAGATTTCCTAACTTGAATCACTTTGAATGTTAACCAGTTTATCTGTTTTCCATTAATGTCTTTCTTCCTATTAGTGATGGATGTTTCAAGTTTTGAGGTGCCGACAAAATCTTCTGATTTCAATTTAAACTCTTTCAACTTATTCTTCCTTCTGCAAGTTTCTATAACCTTTATGTAGTAATCCGGCACGTAAAGTCTTTGCTGAACTTTTAGGCACGACTCTATATCTGAAAAATCAGAATCGTTTCTTAAAAAACTATGACCAGGCACTAAATAGTGCTGCGTAATGTCCTCTAAAGTGTGATGGTCTTCTAAAATCGATTTAAGAATTAGAACTATTTTTATATTCCGATTTTGGCCTCCACAGCTGTCTGACCACAAGTTGAGATGTGTTGTTCCCTCTTTGATGTTTTCCTTAAACATGAACCGACTTCTTGAGCCCCTCTCCCTGCTTGTCCTTCGACCCAAGTATAACAATATCCAGCGTTGCTAGAGTCATGAACGCCAAAATTATAAATTGGTGCTTATAAAATACAATATTTGTCGGAATCCTAGGAAGCGGTAATGTCTTTTCTAGGTCGAATGATAAACATTCAGTTTCACTGTCCTCTTTCGCCTTCAAAAAATGTTCTTCCATCAATTTTCTAGCACCTTCGGCCTGTTGCAGATGTTTTTCTTGACTTTCTTCTATAATGGTTTTTGATTCACTTGTTTCACAATTTTTCTTTCTTATATCAAACGTATCACAAATGTTGCATGTGTCTTTTTTTAGTTTTTTACACTTCAGATTAAAATTTGTTAGGAATATATTTTTATACAATGAGTATGATACAGGGTTTTCATGCTCTTCACTATATAATCTGAACAGAGTGTTGTGTCAGGGTTTAAAAACTCAGCTTTTGTTGAAGTCCGACAGTAGTGGGACTTGTACCTCGGGAATTTTGATATATGTTGAATTACCTCTCTGATTTTAGGCTCAGGCAATCTGTTGTGGCCTCCTGCCTTACCTCGTTCATCATCCACACTACCTCTCTTTTTCTTTTTTAATGCTTTAACAAAGAACGATTCAAATTTATATTTAAATTTAACATTTTAAATATTCACAAAACTTGATACTCTCAAAGTTTGCATGAATATAGATTTGCAAACTTTTTGATCTAACATGTAATATTCCCTCGAAACTGATTTCTTTTCAGAATCTTTTACTCGCTTACGTTTTATCGGCATTTCTTTTACCATTGTTTGTAAAAGTAAACACCTTGCTTCATAGGAGCCAGCCTTATAAAAGTTATTAAATAGTACTTGTCTTTGTTCAGAAGAAAGTTTTTCGTTACATTTAAGTTTGCAAGAACACTGATAATCTCTGAACTCCTTTGCATACTTCACTTCCCCTTTTGTGGTAATATAGTCTTGATTTAAATTTACTCTTCTTTTCTTTATTTCTCTCGTTTGTCCCTCATATTTTACCTTTCTCCCTTTCCTTGGTCTACCCTGTAAATTAAGTTATACTTCTTCTCCGTCAATTTTGTTATTTTCATGTAGCTCGACCAACTGCTCGACATCATCCACTTCTTCCGAGTTATCATTTTCAAAACTGCCAACAGTAGGAAGATTTTCGGACCCTGTACCCTGTAGGACATCTGTACCCTGATGAACTTCATTACTTAAATTTACATTATTCTCTTTACTTAAAGCTTCTCCTTCAGATTCACATATTTCTTCTTCAGCGACGTATGTAAACAGATCACTAACTAGAGAGTTAGTATTTTGAACATTGCTTTGGATGAAACAATTTTCACGCCCAATGATTAGTGGGACTATAATTATATGACTATAATTATTATAGTGGGGGGACTTCATAGAAAAACTTGTAGATTCTTTTCACCGGTCAAAACCGATGGGAAAATACCAGTCTAAAAATACATAATTGTTTTATTTTGGAACAATAACTACTACCAACATATTTTGAAACCTAAAAGCCTTAAAGTTGCATCAGCACAATTAGTCTACTTAAGATAAAAGTTATCTAATACAAAGATATTCAATATTGAAAAGGCCATGAGGGTTGATGATCAATATGAAGTGCCAGGAACTTAGTTGAAATTATCAAATCCTTTTACGTATGGGGTTTGAGTCGTCCCGTTGTTAGCTTAAAAATAAACTGTTAGCTGAGAACTAATCTGCATTATCTGTCTTGCATCGACCCGGGGGGTTAAAACCACGTTTGAATAAAAGACTTTTAGAATTCAATAAATCTGGAGGGCTCTACATTCCGATGGGGCGTTCAATCTTAGAAGCATTCCTTCTTTATTCTATGTGTAGAAGAGCGTAGGTTTAGAAAACTTAACGCAAATCTTCATGTGATGAAAAAAACATAGAAACAGCTAGGGACTAAAATTAGATTTAAAAAAGCAAAGTACCAGAAGTTGTGGCAACTCCACTTTGGACTTAAGACTACTGCATGTGGCCCAATAAAATTTACTACCACCATAAAAAACTGTAAATAGGTAATCAAACAATCTTCTTAAAATGTAATTAATAGTTTACGTTTGAACACTAATCGAAGAGTCTGGTTCCATCTCAACTGAAAAGGATTGTGTTTGTGGACTTGGTACTCAAGATAGGAACTATGTAGATAAATAAATGTAGAAGGAAGTCTATTAAAACAGGGAGGCCTACAGTCAAAGATTTGTTAGTTCTGGAATGGCTAAGCTGAAGATTAATGGTAATTTAATTAAAATGTTCGAAGAACCATGGTACATATAAAATATTTTATTCGCTGTTTTACTTTGCTATCACCCATATACAATATTAGACTTTCTGTACTAGCACCCATATACAGTACCCATATACCCATGTACCCATATACAGCTCTTACAAAGCTGACAGACTGTTAATCTATATCTATAAAAGAGGAAGTATGTATATATATATATATATATATATATATATATATATATATATTTGTGTATATATATATATAAATATATATGTTTGTTGCCTATAGACTCCGAAACCGCTCAACCGATTGCAATGAAACTTTCAGGCATTGTTAAGCATTATTCAAGGATGGTTTGTGTAAAGTTTAGTGCAAATCTGTCCAAAGGGCTCTGAGCCAGAGGGCATACAATGGTGCAGTGTCAGGTTTTAGAAATTTAGTGTTTACAAAATTAACTGCTGTAATTAAAAAAAATTGAAAGTTTCATTCAAGCAGATGCTTATAATCATAGAAGTAACCAGGCGTGAAGTATAATGTTGACGTTTGTGCTGTCTTTAGGGCTCCGCCCTACGGAAGCTCACAATTACACTAAAAGCCTACAGGTGGTGAAATTTGACATGGACGATTCTCTTTAATCATAGGTGCTCACTAAGACACAGTTTTGCAAATATAGTTTTTTAAGCACTTTAGGGCTCTGCCCCACTGGACATTGAAATTACTTTAAGACCTCCGGAGCTGAAATTTGACATGGACGATTCTCTTTGCTCATAGATACTCACTATAAAACGGGTTTGAAAATATAGTTGTTTAAGCTCTTTAGGGCTCCACCCCACTGGACTTCAAAATTACTTTAGGGCCACCGGGGTTGAAATTGGATAGACGATTCTTTTCACCCATAGCTACTCACTAAGAAACGATTTTGTAAATATAGTTTTTGTAGCTTTTTAGGGCTCTGCCCCACTGAACTTCAAAATTACTTTAGGGCCACTAGGGTTGAAATTTAACATGGACGTGCCTCTTTGCTCATAGGTACTCAACTCACCAAGAAACGGTTTTGCAAATATAGTTTTTGAAGCTCTTTAGGGCTCCGCCTCACTGGGCTTCGAAATTACTTTAGGGCCACCAGGGTTGAAATTTAACATGGACGTGCCTCTTTGCTTATAGGTACTCACCAAGAAACGGTTTTGCAGATATATAGTTTTTGAAGCCCTTTAGGGCTCCGCCGCACTGGACTTCAAAATCACTTTAGGGCCACCGGGGTTGAAATTGGATGGACGATTCTTTGCTCCCATAGCTACTCACTAAGAAACGGTTTTGCAAATATAGTTTTTGAAGCTCTTTAGGGCTCCACCCCACTGGACTTCAAAATCACTTTAGGGCCACAGGGGTTGAAATTGGACGGAAGATTCTTTGCACCCATAGCTACTCACTAAGAAACGATTTTGCAAATATAGTTTTTGTAGCTTTTTAGGGCTCTGCCCCACTGAACTTCGAAATTACTTTAGGGCCACCGGGGTTGAAATTTGACAGACGATTCTCTTTACTCGTAGGTGTTTACTAAGAAACGGTTTTGAAAACATAGTTTTTAAGCAATTCAGGGCTCCGCCCCACTGGACTTCAAAATTACTTTAGGGCCTACGGGGTTGAAAATTTACATGGACGATTCTCTTTGCTCATAGATACTCACTAGGAAACGGGTTTGAAAATTAGGAGGTAACTTTCAAAAGGGATCTAGTCATAGTAATCCCATTTTTCGGTAGGGCCAAAAAACATGTAATTTAATAACTGCACAACTTATTAAATTAAGCTAAGCGTTATTCTTCTTTTAGTGACTCCACAATGAGTTTATTATAGACACTAAAAATATTTGTTATGATATAACTCAGTTATAAGCATTAAAAACTTGGACAAGATTCCTTTTGAACGAACTAGATGGAAAAGATTCCTTTTGAAGGATAATGCTAAGGAAAAGAACCTTTTTGAACGTTACAAGCAAACTTAGTTTTATTACCTCAAAAAGTTTTACATTTTACTTTAAATCACGAAATAAAATTGTTAAGTAATTAAATGTGAAACTCGCAAGTTTCATGGTCCAAACAATCGCATTGCTCTTCTTCTGGGTAATCAACAGCTGCTACTGGAATCTCAAACAAGATTTTTTTGTACCACTGCAAACGTTGATCATCATTGGTAGTAGCCCAGTCATTGCCAAAATTTTTTTTCAATAGTTTGTCTACATCGTTCTTTTTCTCTTGTGTAATTGGATGACTTAAAGGCAAAGGATGCAGTTCCACGTTTTGAAGATTCACATTACTTGCAATTAAATTAATCAAAGTAACTTCTTTTATTAAAAAAAAAAAATGTTTAATATCAATTTGTTTAAAGTTGTCACTGTCTTAAAATTTAATGGCCTAGTTTTGTATTAATTAATGGGCTTTAATAAAATATTATTAGGTACTTTGGTATTATACGGAGGCCACTTCTTATTTTAGAGGCATTTTTAACATTCTCAAGGCAAGATAACATTCTCAGCAGAGGATAATCTCACAACAACAACAAAATAAGACATTCTGTTAGGTCAGCTGATCCCAAACCAAGCGCTCTGATTGGTTGAGTGGGAAAGATCCCCTTTGATTTGACACAGAGTATGGAAAGGATTCTTTTTGTTAGAAACCTTGCTTTTTCCTACTGAATTTAAATGGGAAAAGATTTTTTTGAAGCAAACAACCTACCAAGTGTTATGTAAATGACTGTTGCGAATGAGATAGCATCATAATCTCAATTTTTTTTCTTGTGACTAGATCTCTTTTGAAAGTTACCTCCTCAAATATAGTTCTTTAAGCTCTTTAAGGCCCCACCCCACTGGACTTCCAAATTACTTTAGGGCCACCGCGTTTAAAATTTGATGAACGATTCTCTTTACTCATATATACTCACTAAAAAACGATTTTGCAAATATAGTTTTTTAAGCTTTTTAGGGCTCCACCCCACTGGACTTCAAAATTACTTTAGGGCCACCGGGGTTAAAATTGGATGGACGATTCTTTTCACCCATAGCTACTCACTAAGAAACGATTTTGCAAATATAGTTTTTGTAGCTTTTTAGGGCTCTGCCCCACTGAACTTCAAAATTACTTTAGGGCCACCAGGGTTGAAATTTAACATGGAAGTGCCTCTTTGCTCATAGGTACTCACCAAGAAACGGTTTTGCAAATATAGTTTTTGAAGCTCTTTAGGGCTCCGCCCCACTGGGCTTCGAAATTACTTTAGGGCCACCTGGGTTGAAATTTAACATGGACGTGCCTCTTTGCTTATAGGTACTCACCAAGAAACAGTTTTGCAAATATAGTTTTTTTTAAGATCTTTAGGGCTCCGCCCCACTGGACTTTGAATTGAAATTTTGAAGGGCCACCAGGGTTGAAATTTTACTTGGACGTGCCATTTTGCATGCTCATAGGTGCTCTTGCATTTGCAATTACAGTTACGATCAATAAGATACAAGGCAAACTTTGAATACAATAATATTCCTTTGGCCTTACAATAATATTAATATACTTACTTTCTATTCCATTGACTTTTTTGTTATATTAAAAAAAACTTAAAACTTAACTTTACTTTTTTTGTTATATTTAAATAGCTTTACTTATGTAAACAACTTAATTTGAGCGCAGCAACGCGCGCTGGGTAACTGCTAGTTTTCTATAAAAGGTGTTTTGACAACAAACTTACAACTTACACGAGAAAAAATTGTATAGCTAATTACAGGATACGAGGGCCATAATTAAATTTGTCCATTTCTTCTACTCACAGCCAATCATAAAACTGTTTATAGGTGAAATCTTTCGGCTTTTTTGCTCATTCTTTACTTCCAACATAGTTCGAACTAAAGAAGGAAAATAGCCTCATGTAAAAAGAAAAAAGCAAGAGGTGTGAACAGGTTCTAGATTATCAACTAGACTTCGGAACACCTCCAGTGTTACCAACATACTAAGAGAGGTGATACAAGTAATTATTCAGTAGTTGTGCTGTCAAGAAATTCTGCATATCTGGAAGGTCATCTAGAGAAGCCCCCTTGTAATTACAAGACCAAAGCTCTCCAAGGTGTTTTGTAATACATCAACGATTATAATACAGATATTTCATTATTTCTAACCATTCATGATATAAAAATTTATCAAAACTCTCTCATGTTTGAACTCTCTTTCAATTTATTCATTTTCTGAGAATCTCTTTTTTATATTGTTTGTTGCAAAAGTTTTAAAATATATTAGAAGTTTTAATTCACTTTACTGATACGTACTTTTAATTTTAAATTCTTTCCATTATCATATGAATTTACAAACACTAAAGAAATTATGTCAACCCAACCTGGAACTGAGTGCAATTTAGCAATGAACTGAGCAATACATTTCTTTTAAATTAATAATAACTTGAAGTAATAAATATGAAGATGAATTTTATTTTTTACGAATTTTATTTGTGTTCCAAAATAATGCCTGTGGGTGATGAGGGTTGAGCGAACGGCCTAATTTCGGGGATTGAGTGAGTACAACCATGAACTTATTTCGATTGTTTGAAATTTAAATGTTAGTCTTCACAGGGTTATTTCATCATTAGCCCATAAGATTTTTATGTTCCAACTAAATATTGGAAGGAAAATTTTCGTAAGTCTACTGGATTCTCAGGATTACTACAGAAACGCTACGTAATTAGCGATGTTACATTGCCGTTAAAGTGAGCTGTTATTTAATAACAGGTTCAAATGTTCTTACCTCTTTGGCAGCGATCAAGTCTGCATCGCTGCTGACGAAGTAGACCTGGCTGCAGTTGACATTCCTCAGATCATAGTTGGCAGGTTGGTCAGAATTGTACACCCGTCGGTTGGCTACCGGGCCGTAGTCGAACTGTTGGAACCTACCTGTAACGATGTCGGAACATTAGAGGAACGATTTTAATAAACTACTGCAATCGATTTTGTGTTTGAAATACGAGAAGAGAAGTAGGGTGATCAACTTAGAGTAACAAATATTTGTGGTATCTTTTCGCTTGGGGACAATTTCTGACAAAAAAAAAATCAAAACCGTGATATTTTATCAAAGGTAGACGTTTCCGCTAGAGAGAGCTCAGGGATACAGAAATACAGAAATGTGAAGAACAAAATAAAAAAGAAGAAGTAAAACTTTGGTAAAACATTGCTGCCATACAAATGCAAAGAGATCTTATTTACTATTTTGTCAGTTGAAATAGAGGCAAATAACCATAAGAAATCTAATATGAGTGTTTCTTGCAAGTTCATATCATATTTTTTAATAAACTCTAGTGTAGCTCAAATCCGTTATGGTTAAGCCACTCCCCTGCAACCATGAATGAGTCCTCTCTCAAATGTTTCTAAATTGCTTAACTCTCCAAGGTCATATTCTCCCCACTACCTTTTAAAACAATAAATACAATTAAAATAAATCTAAGTCGCGTTCACACTGTCATGGGTATCATTCGACAGACAAAAATATATTTTCGACCTTTAACCTGGACCTGTCTTTGTACAAGTGTGATAGTAAAAAAAGATTCTCCATAGCAATTTTTAAGCGGTCTATTGTGCAACCTTGATAACCTACGACACTAATGGAAACTGACGATCTGTGACATATTTATACTGTAAACAAGCTTCTTCTCCATCTAGCTTCCTCTTTATCGCTGTTAATTCCAGTTGTAACTGCTTTATTTATCACTCAGCTTGTCATGAGAGATGGTGACATCATGGAATGTCAACCCTGAAGAGACGTGTGGCAGATACTAATTCACAACAGGTATCTGAAGATTACCTCTAACCACGTATAAAAGTCAAATAGAGATAAATACACAGTACCACATGCAATATAAAATACTGACTAGGCTACTCTTCATCCTTGAAAATTATATATGATGCTACCTTGCAGCCATAAAAGTCAACTTCTGGCAAGCAAGGAAACACTCTTGAAGAGAATAAGGTCAGTAACAGTTTATACTCATTTATGTTGATTTTTAAAAACAAATTAAGTTAAACTAACTTGAATAAAGTCTGTCTCACGTGCTTTTGCTATCTGCATGTAGTGTTGTAGCACCTTAGTTGATATACCAGCTGGGTGGTACTTCAAAGCCTCTATGACTCTGTCCTGCAAAATTTAGGAAATATTTATTTCTTGTTTATCTAAGGTAATTTTAGTTCCAATTCTAAATGATGGTTAAAGCACAGTTGATTATGGGCGAGAATTTTTAAACTCGTTGGTTTCCATAATGGTAATTTCAAGTAACTATAACTTAAAATATGCTGCAAGTAGGGCGAAATTGAAGTTAAATAAGCTAGTTGATAGCTAGCTTATAGTTGTTTGGGTGATAACGCGCTCATACTCTATCTAATACCATTAATTTAGTATTCGGTAGATCGAGTGCTAGTTGAATCATCTTACAATTTGGTAATCTATCTATCTATATATTAATACGCAAGCATGTTTCATTTCCTACTTTTTTCTCAGCTTGTGTGCATCGTAGGAGAAATCCGCGCATACCGTTAGAAAGGTATTGTGCTGTAGATGAGCAGAATCACGTTTTAACTCACATCAGCCCATGGGGCTACGCCCTACAAGCTTTCAAAGTTTCAATGTTAATCTTATGGGAGAAGGATAATTGGTTGAATCATAAGACAGCTGTTGTAATAACAAATGATAGCAAATAAGAGAACAGATGTTTCATCTATAGAACATTTTTAAATTATTTTCCTCAAGATCAACTGAATTTCTGGTCGAATTTCGACCAGTGGGCGATCTCTAGTACATATTAATAGGCAAGCAAGTTTCTTTTTCTCCTTTTTTCTCAGCTTGTATGCATCGTAGAAGAAATCCGAGCATACCGTTAGAAAGGTATTGTTCTGTAGATGAGCAGAATCGCTATTTAAATCCCATCCGCCCCCAGGGCTACGCCCTACAGGCCTTCGAAGTTTCAATGTTAATCTTATGGAAGAAGAATAATTGATTGAATAAATTATAAGACAGCTGAAGTAATAACAAATGCTAGCAAATCAGGAAGAACAGATGTTCCAGTTATAACAAATTTGAAAACAAATTGGCTCAAGATCAACAGAGCTGTACTTTTGGTCGAATTTCGACCAGTGGGCGATCTCTAGTACTTATTTAATACGACAGATTTTTAAGAGTTTTTTTTTTGTTGAGAACTCTTCCTACAATTTTCAACCGATTTTTCAAGTTTTTGGTGTCGTTGGATAGGGCTTGGCCTGTAGTTGTTTCCGCCAAACATTTATGAGATTCTGACTGAAAATAAAGTGCCATTGCCCATTGAAATCTTAAGATTTCCCATTAAAATAACATTGGGATTGAATAAAGCATTTAAAACACCTGTTAAAATACAGCTGTAAATATCTGTAGTTTCAACATTTTCGTCGATTGCTGATATTCACAATATTGGATCGGTCGGATGTCATTGATTTAGAAATAAGTGTAACTTTTGTATTGTATAAAAATTAATTGCTCGGTTTCGAGCAACAAGTACACTAGTCTATACTTATTACACCGAAGTTTTTATTTGATTTTTTTATTGGATCTTCCTCTACCACTTTCAATTATGTTTTAAATTATTGATGTTGTTGAATGGTTTGTAGTTGTTTGCGTCAAAAGTCTATGAGAATCAAAAGAAGAGAGCTATTCATTATTTAAATATAAAATTTTCCCCTAAATTACATTGGGATTGGGTTGATCATTTTTATTATCTGTAAATAAGTTTAGTTTTGGGCAATTCACATTATTTGATTGGTCGAGTTTAATTGATTTAGAACTAATTATAATATTTTTAGCAATGAAAAGTGATAGCCCACATCAAATTACTTGATTTTGAATAACAAGTACACTAGTCATATTATTAAGAGGTTAGTTGTTTAATACGAATGGTAATACTTTTGTAATTTAGTTGTTTCAACACAGAACAGCTGTTCATAATTACCTCACACGCTATTTCTTCACGTTGTTTTTTGTTGCCATCATAGCCTTGCCAATGTCTACAGAACCAATTCATTGGTTATATAAAAGACCGATGCTTCTAAATTTTAAAACAACTATATTCCTTGTTCCTTAATCGAGGATACCCATTTCAAGGTTGTTATTTTCATCCCCTACCTACAAAATTTATTTTTATGATCTTATGGTGACTGTTATTTAGAAACAATACACTCATTAAGCCGTAGGCGAGTTAAGTATGAGCAGAAAGGTAAGCGAGCACATAAAAGGAATTTATCAGTGGGGTTAAAGATAAATATAAGTGAAAAATACCATGTCCCAATCGTCGCCGGTGATGAACTCATACATCCGGATCATCCGGGTACACAGCAACCGGAGCGGCCGGAGCCCGGAGCACATCCGGTGCAGCAGCGAGGAGAGGGTCTCGTTGTAGGGGAAAACCTCCCTGAACCCCAGCCTCTCCACCGCGTTCTGGAAAAGAAATACACCCTGTCCTAAAAACGCGAACTAATTTGTCGCAGTGTAAATATTTTAATGTTAAGCTTATATACACTCTTGTGTATTGGGGTGTAAAGTATTCCCAAGGATTTATTGATATAAGTTTAACTAAAAAATCTCTTAATAAAAAGTTTAAATACCTGTTCCGTCAAGTGGTCCTTTGTTGTAATTAAAGACTACAGCTGTTTCGTGTTAAAAAAAAAAACACATTTTTAGGTCAAATGTTGAAGTTAAAAATGATTTTTCTTCTCCACATGGATGTCGTCACAATTTAAAATACACAAAACACGAACACAAACGAACACAAGGAGATTTAAGCATTGAATTGGCCAAAAGGTAAAAAATGCGGACACGAGCGGCGCCGGTAGTTTACAAGTCATGACTTGCAAACTATTACAGTTTAGAACATACAACATTACATACAACTATTACTAATGTTTAAATGTCCGTGTGTTCGTTTGTGTTCGTGTTTTGTGTATTTCAACTTGTGACGACATCCATGTGGAGAAGAAAATCAGTTTTAACTTCGACATTTGACCTGAAGATGTGTTTTTTAAAAACACGAAACAGCTGTAGTCTTTAACTACAACAAAGGACCACTTGACGGAACAGGTATTTAAACCTTCTTATTAAGTGAAATCAGTGGTTCAGAGGCTATCCATAATGAAATTAAAAAATCTCAACATGGCTCCCTCCCATGGTGGGGAAAAAGATAGTTAATACGGTTATTACTCTGTCTGCACTCTTTGTTCCATTTCATCAATGAAGTTTCTGAAGATTGCATTTATTTTCAATCTCAATTTTCGAACATTGTAGACTTATGACTTGTAAACTTGATCTATGAAAACGCCCTAAGCCACAGGGGAATGTGGTTAGACTGTGTATTTAGACAGCATGTTCTAAATATTTTTTACTCTAAACTATCAGATTTTTTTTTCAATTCAATATCACTGAGCTCTTTCTAGCACTTCATGACGCCTACATTATTGTAGGTTATGATTTGAAGTTTAAAACTTTGAGCAACAACACAACAACAGGGTATCAACTTATATATGCAAATCATCTTTCACGTATCATGCAAAAGAACTCTATGAGCTTTTTTAAAAGGGTCGTTTAAAAAAAATGGTCTATGTAAGCCTCAATTGATTTTATATATTTTTTAAGCTTCAAAATTGGAAAGTTATTTTTGGGATACGTTGTGTATTTATCTACATCTTAGCTTTCGAGCGAATTAGTGACAATTTTACTCGTTTATACAGCAAAAAAGTATAAACAAATAATTTTGAATTGTGCTTAACGAAGAGTTTATCAGTTCCACCATAAAAAGGGATAGGGCCTATTAGCATTCACTACCAAACGTCACTGAACAGGTGTACACGGAGTAAAGCATGTAAAGGAAGAGGTGGTACAGTTGCTGGACTTTCACGACGTCTAGTTTTTTATTCATATATCAACAATATCTATATCAGTGACTTTTCCTGACTAACGTAGAGTTCAAAATAGACACTAAGGTAACAAGTAAAATTCTCATTCAATGTAAGATACAGAAGAAATGAATCAACAATCGCAGTTTTGAAATCAAGGAAAGGACATTAAAAATAAAATTTTAATCTTAAATTATAGCAATGAATATTATCGCACTTTCCTCTTAGGAAAAGATTTAACCTAATCATAAATTAATTATGGCTTCCTATTTTCTTTTAAAAATAGCTAAAGACATTAATTAAAAAGTTGTATTTTTTATGAACAACCGATCACAATGATCGCAAGCAAAATCTCTGTTTAAGACGGCAATGCTATCATGTAGTATTTTAGGGCTAATTTGAATACTGGGTGTAGAAAGAGTCTCAGACCTTGTGCCACTTGATAGAACCAGCTGATTCTAATACAGGATAAGCAATAACCCAACGACTAATGACCGCTTGGTCTAGTTTAAAACCTTCACAACATCGCTTTTGTAAAAAATCAAGCTGGGAAACCTCAGCTAATGAGGTGAAGACTAACCACTACTCCACCCAGATACCTCTTTCCACTAATTAGTTTATGAACTCTTAAAACTTATTCTTAGAATCTAGTATTGTTCAGTATTTACACTAATTTTACTTTCTTAAATAACAGACACTTTGATTGTTTTTAATAATGTTTATTATCAAGTTCCATAATCCCCAATTTACAGTCCCTATGAATAATTTTTTTAGATGAAATTCAACATTGTTAGCCCAGCTGTTCTCAAGTTGAAGAAGGAAGAAGTTCAGTTCACCCTCAAGAAGAAGCCCTCTCTTTTCTCATCTCATTTGTAAAGTATATTCACAAGATTTTAAAGTTACTCTCTCCTCTTGTGAACGTCGGGCGAAAGCCGACATCAAGATTATTATTCCTCAATAATACACCTCTCATTTCCTCTCTTCATGAACTCATCCTCAAGTCTACACTGCTCTTCTCTTCCTCAAGTTCATGAACGGATAAGACAGTAATGGCGATATTGTACCAATAGGATTTAAATCTCTTGTGTAAAGTTAAATGTAAATTAAACTCAAGATAAATTTCTCCCAAATTTCAATTCCTCATTTTTTTATACAGTAAAACAATTCAGTTTTATTCAGAATCAATCAACCATCACAAATATTATTATAACTCAATCCATCTACATAATGTAGCACGTGATATGTTTTTTGTTGCAAGGAACCCTTTTTATACAGTTTTCAAACGAAAACTAGGTGGTGTTGGCACAACACACCATTCAGAGCATATGTTATCAATTCAACTATGGAGCTTTGTTAAACCATACATTGCTCCATGGTGGAAAGGAAGGTGAGTGCATACAACAATTGTATATTGTATATTGTATATTTTTATATAGTATCCTAGCCGCCAATCGTGACGTCATCTTTGGGCTACAGCTGACATTTGTAACATTGACTTTTAAGGAGCTACCCAGTACTTGCTTTAAATCAATTTCCTTTTCATAAACTAACTTAAATACGTATAAAACACACATCTATAATAGGGTAATCCTATATTATTATACTCTATTTTCCATATAGTAAAAATTCAATAACACAAGGTAGCAATGTATTTTCCACGATTTTGGAATCTAGCGGGCAGACTTTGCTTTCAATATTGTTTTGGCCAAAAACGTTAAGAAAGAGGTAAAATAGAAATTTGTCAGAAATTAATTTTTTAAATAGTAATTTGTACATAACATTGGCTTTATAGGGTGCCATTTTAGTAACGAAATAACAACAAAAGGTAAACAAAAATAACATAACACTACTTTTAAGTATTATGTTTGGAACTGTAAGGAGGTATAGTTGGTTGTTGGTGTAAACCTTATAGCCTGATTACCATGACACTATAACAAAGGTAAAATAAAACCAACAAGCTTTTTTATATTAGTACGAAAACAAGTCTATTATTTATCATTAGATTCTTCGTTAAAATCTTCGTCACGATCGCAGGCAGGGATTCTGGAAACATGTGAATGAACACACCTTCTTTTTCCAAAATGCATTTGTCAACCAACTGCATTAAAAGAGCAGAGCAAACAATAAAAACTAAAGGTGTGAACTTCATTTGACTATGAATAACCTAACTGTATTACTCGATTTTGAACAACGGGTAGACTATAGTAAGATGGACGAAAATAGTCCGATGAAAATTTAAACATCTATGTCCTCCCTCTCACCCTGCAATGTTGTCATTTGTGGTTATGTTTACCATGTGTAATATACAGTTACAAAATGTGTGTCAGAGTGAATTTGGCAACAATGTATTGACTCCCATCGGACTATTTTCGTGAATCCCTCTATAGTCATTACTACCTTTGTTATACCCCGTTCAAAATAAATGTGCGGTCGAAACCCAGATTTCAATTCCCCCATTTTTCCCGTTCCTCCCGCAGCCAATAATCCAACCAATCAGAATCACTGAAAATTACTACAGATGTTCAATATCTCATGTCACTTTAAGCCAATGTTGTGCTTTTTCGTAAATAAATATTCCATTTTTGACGTTTCAGGTTTAACAAGGTGCGCTTCCAGTGGCAAGTAAGGGAAGTAAATAATGAAAATAATACTTACAAGAACCGACTGAGCGGTGCCGTAGCGGAGGGGAGTGCCCAGGAGAGCAGCATGGGTGGTCCTGGCTACAGGAGCGACGGCGACCATCGCCTCCACCTTGTCCATGTACTGCGGCCGCGCGGCGCCCAGCACCCAGAACATGGTGGTGCCCATGGAGACGCCCACGTACAATAGCCGGGACGTCCCCGTCACGCCGAGGATGTAGTCTATACTGGCGGCCAGGTCCTGGGTCCCCAGCTCGTGCAGGCTGCGACAGGAGCGGGAGTGAGTAGTGTGGAAACGATGGAAAGGGAGATAAGTGGTTGGATAAAAGAACCTGAAGGCAAATGTGAGGAGAAAGTGACAGAGGGAAAGAAAGAGGAAGGGAGGAAATGAAGGAAAGGGCAAGGTAAGGAGAGAAAGAGAAGGTCAAACGAAAAGGAAAGGAGAGAAAAGAGAGGGGAAGGGAATGGTGAAGGGGAAACTGAGGAACTAAAAAGGGAATGGATGTAAAGTGATGGAAAGGGAGAAAGGAAATGAAATAGAAAAACAAGTTGGAAGTGGTAGGTAAATAAGGAAAGGAGAGAGTAGCGAAGAGAAGGAAATGGGGAGAAAGAAAATATAGAAGAAGGCAAGGTAGATAGAAGAGAAAAATAAAATTAAACGGCCAGGAAGTGAAAGAAAATGAATGATAAGGAGAGGAGTGGAGTGAAATGGAAAGAAAAGTGAAATGGAAAACGAAAGGGAAAGTAAACAATATTGAATCAGGAAACTGGTGAGGTACTAACAGAAGAAGGAAAGTGGGCTGAAAAGAACAAATATGTTGATATTGGGATGAAAATTGAAAAGAAATTAAGGAAAAGAAATGAAATGGGAATAGAACAAACAGAATGTGTAGGGGGAATATAGTGATGAAAAGAATGGTCTAGAGTGTACAAGGAGTATTGACTTTTCCACATATCAATCCTTTAACCTTTTAAAGGACATAAACTCTCAAAACTTATTCTTAGAATCTACCATAACAAATATTATTCAAACTCAATACATAATGTAGCACGTAGCATAATGTAGCATTAGAATATTGCACCCTCGTGAGATGTGGGCCATTACGGATTTGCGAGAGGTTCTGAAGACCTATTCCGCTCCGTGTCAGAGGACACACCACGTTTTCGGCTGTCCGCGGGCAACGACGGAACGAGCCACGGCCCCCGTTGGGGCACGCGCGCTTGCTTCAAGCTACACAAGCACTCGTTGTTTATCGGTAACAACTGTAAACGATCTGTGAATATTCCCACAGACAGGTATCCAATGCCTGACCGCACAATTTCACACCCTCCCGGCCACTACAGCCAAAGAGAATGCTATGCCATAACTGGCCCCAGAGAAGTAGGGCGCGTGAAGCAGCCGCACTCTGGCGCGAAGAGGCAAAGGACTATCGGGCAGACAGGCATGACACCCAGCGCCATCCCGACACCACCAACCACTACGAGTCCGTCCGCAATCCTGAGGCACACTCATTGCTGAGCACGGGCAAGCCCCAGACCCATAGTACCAGTACCTGATGTGTAGCCCACCCCGTGGGGCAGTTCTCATTGTAAGCCGCAATCATAGCCACACTTACTTACATCCCATGAGCAGTGATGTCGCATCATCACTGATGCTCGGCTTTCGAGAACCGGAGTTCCCCTATGGACCCGTACATCCGTTCGCCGGGGGCAATGTAGCAGGAACTTTTGGTGCAATCCTGAGAATTTAAGTTGTAGATATGCCCGTATCCTAAAAGGCCTTGTACTCCTTTGAATGAATATGTCGCAACATTAATTGCAAAGTACCTACCATCATCGTTAAGTAATGTTTAAATTAACTTTTTTATCATTTTTAATACAGATCCTTGTTTAGATCCTTTTAGACCATTCATAGAAAATATTAACCTGAAGTCCCAAAACTCAGGATCGCGGTCAGGGTCGAGGAACCTGTGTCTCCGGGAGTACATGTTGCCTCGGTAGTTGCCAAGCCACACGTCGAACCCAGCGTCCGCGAACTCGTATGCTGGAACAACAACGTTTTAACAGATAAAGAGAAAAGTATAAAGTGAATTTTTATACCCACAGTAGGGGTAGTTTATAGAACGGTAGTATTATGAATGCCTTTAAAAGCAATGTGTAAATGTAATTTTTTTTGTATTTGTGCCAAACAATTATCACGATATAATTTTTGTTTCTCTGTTAATTTAACAAATAAGACACAGGGCTGAAATAACAAAATTTGAATCCAACACTCTCAACAGTAAGTTCAAAAAAATCGATAACTTTCTCCGGACTTTAAGGGAATTCGTCAATGACAATAGAAACCAATGTGGAATACAATATAATAATGTTCACATAAATCCAGAAATTAATAACATTTTTGGAAATCCACTTGAGGTATCGAATATATTTAATAAATGTTTATAAATGTTGGAAACAAGGAATATTACTTTAAAAATTCAAATAAACGTAATGCATCAGCATCTAAATTTATACCAAATTCCTTTTTAGCGAATTTTCCTATAGGGAATACGCTATTACGGTAGTAGTCACGGTAAGACCTAAGCCCGGGACCATGATACTTTTTCGTTTTGAGGTCCCTAGAAGCCAAAAACACCGTTCGTTCAAATTGATATATATGTATATATATATATATATATATATATATATATATATGTGTGTGTGTCCGTGAACACGATAACTTTTGAACGGAACCTCCGATTTTGATGAAATTTGGTACGGGGGTGTAAGCCAGCGTCTACTAGGTTGAGTTCGCGAACCAGAATGATCGGACCATGGGAACGGGGTTTTATGGGGTTTCAAAAGGGTTAAAAATGGGTTTTTGTCTTTTTTTACTTTTATTTAGAAAATTCAACAATTTTAACTTATACCATTTAAAAGAGCTTAAAAAAACAAACAATCTAGTATTTTGAATTTTTTACCTATCTTAAATGGTTATGGAGAAAATCAAAAAAGTATGTTTTTCATGTTATTCTTATGGGAAATCAACAAAACCTTCTATCTTGCTTATTTATTAACATATCTTGATAAAATTTGGTATGTACATTCATTAGGAAGCGTTTAACTTATATTTGCTTAGAAAACCCATATGGTGGCAAACCTACGTACTCACCCCTATAGGGTTTATGGGGAAAATAAAAAGAACACGATAGCCTTATAAAATTTGGTATGTACAATCACTAGGTAGGGTTTAACTTATATTTACCAACAAAACCCATATGGCGGTAAACCACCATACTCTCATCCCCATAGATTTTAGGGAAAATAGAAAATTTTCAAAAATTCCATTGGAAATTCGCTGAGTACGCAGGTCTGCTGCGACGGGGGTATTTTAATCTTAAATCCTAAAAATTGTTAAATCCTACAACCTAGAGTGAAATATCTAAAACAATACAATAAATGAAATCCAAGCATTCCGCAGGAAATGATCACATTTAACCTTTCATTATAAAAAAGTAGGTGATCAGCTACTAAAACTATTATGTGAATTTATGAATTCTTCACAGACTGGATTATTCCCCAATATATTAAAATTTTCCTTTGTAAAACCATTTCATAAAAAAGGAAAACTGCATGATTGTAACAACTTTCGACCTATTTCATTAACACTAATATTTTCAAAAATAACGGAACACGTCTTTAAATTACATTAACGTATTATCTTAACAAAAATTATGTTATTATAAATAACCAATATGGATTTGTTAAAGGAAAAACCACGTTGAATCTAATTAACAACATAGTAAATGAAATGGACAGAAGAAATTAAGTCAATGGATTAATCTATGATTTGAGCAAAACCTTTGACATGGTGGAAGTTTGACATGGTGAAGTTTGAAAATGGAAAACTATGGAATAAGGGGCAGCCCAAATTCATGGTTTTAAAATTACTTGATTAGCAGGAAACAAGGTATCCAAATACCATATATTGACCAAAAATGCCTTATATTCTGCATTCCACTTGAAAATTTTTTAATGAGAGGTGTTCCTCAGGGCTGGAACACTGGACCACTCTTCTTTTCATTATTCATAAACTATGTATAGTATTTCTAAAAAAAAGGCCATTTAAAATAATTTGCTTACGAAATTTGCACAACTTTATCAAATAATTATATAACTAATTAGAAGAAAATACATCCATGTAATGTAACACTTTACTACAAAGTTTAATCATTTTTTTACTTGTTTGAAAACAATTATTATAATAAACAAAAATTAGCAAATTTTTCTTTTTCGTTTAATTTTATTGTTTCATAAAGTTTCTATTGTTGGAAAAATGAAATGCACAAATAACATTAACTATTCGTGTATTGGAAATAGAACTAAAAGGTGAAATCAGCTAATATGAAACAAACACTGGAACCTAAAGTTGACCAAGTAAACATAAATAAAAAAGGTATAACAATTATGACAGGAGACACAAATCAGCTGGACTAGTACACAGAAAATGTGCTAATCTAATTTTTATCACAACAGTTTCTATTAATATTGGCCAATTAGCTAAATTTAGCTCTAATGTCACTCAGCGACCAAAAAACTATTTACTAAAATTTTACTTTTCAAAGTCAGCTTTAACATGGTTTTATCTAACTAGACATTAAGTCAAATTAATTCTGTAGAAGACATCTTTTTTTGTACCAACCGAAATCCCTCCTATCAGTCAGGACCGAGGCAGAGGACAGCAATATCCCGTTGTTGAACAACAGGACTTTGCGGCTGGGCGGCAGCTCGTTTCTTTGGTCCTCAATTCGTCCTCGAGGAATGCGGTGGTAAGTGAGGACGTAGCCGTCGGCCGTGGTTATGTTATGACGCTCAACTTCATACCCCAGTTCTCTCACTACCTCTTCCTGCAACCATCAAGGAAACGGTCACCTCCGAAAACCATCTACTCCTGAGTACCTTCCTCTTGAAAGTGGAGTAATTACTTCAATTTATCTGTAGGAAATATTGTCATGGATAGACCATTCAAAACTGTAGAACCTTAAAAATCTCAGCACTGAAAATACAAGATGTAAGAAACAATCACCACCACTCATTTAAATAAGTGAAAAAGCGAGTTTTTCTATATTCAGTGAGTTTTTAATGGGCATTATTTAACGGTTTTGTGCATTCAGATATAAAACCAAGAACGTATAAGAATCCGGGTAACTGAGAAGTTTTCAAGGCACTTGCCTCATCGGGTTAAGTGAGAGAGTATACTTTACAAATAACTATTAACAAATTCTGACCAGCCTCAGTATTCTAAGATTCACCAACTAAATAACGATCTACAGTATAGACAACTAGACCTACTTATAAATTGTTTTGAATAAGGTTTATGGATGGATAGAGCTAAAATAGTTTAATCATTGGTTTATACAAAACAGTAACTCATGTGCCCTGTTCTGTTATGTAATGATTTTCTCAATAAAACTACAATGATTGCAGAAGAGATTTCAGAGTGCCAGGAATCGTGATCACGGCGAGAACCTTCATTAGGAAAACATCACGGCACTGGCTTTTTCAATGACAAATTATACTTTCAACGCCTAGCGGTGCCGTACTTGGACTCTTTGCAAGGACATGGGTTGTCTTCCGTGTGCAACATGTAACTGCTAATATCAGCGCTTCCCTCGAGTGAGTAAGGAGTTCTCAATAATCTTCCTGTAATGTTAAATCAGACCGTGTATATTCTAGAGATATTGTGAACACAGAGATGGAAAATACCTCAAACGAGGTTTTCAAATCTGGTTTGGTCCATTCAAAAATAATATACAGTATGTTCAATATTATAAAAATGTGCACTATCGTACATGTACACAAGGCGTAGGCTGAAACATTTGCCTTCATAGATGAGATAATAAAAAAATGACATTGCACAGGCTACACAGGAAAAAATCAGTTGACATTATGTGTGGCATTGTTTTTAAACATTATTTTATGTTTAGCAATAGACTTACAAGATGACTGGATATAATCGTCAGGCAATAAACGCTCCATGTGAGGATTTCATAACGAGTTTTCTAAATCATACAAGATAAGTAAGGCCTATATTGAAAAATATGTTTGCCACAGAAGTTTCATTTTTGAGCTAAAATTTATATATCTATCTTCTTATTTCTATAAGTCTGAGTTCGCAGTTTAGCAATAAGGTTTTAAATTTTTTTATATTTGTACTCTGAGGGGCATGGGAAGCCCTTAAAGTTCGTTTTTTGTCTATAAGATAAACGTAAGGAATAATTTTTTATTAAATTTAAAATAAAACAGCTGTTCATAGTTAAATCATCAAACACACGTTAAAAGCTAAATAGAACTTTGAATTTTTATGCAAAGGGGCAAGGTTTTATTACGAGGTACTATGGTAATTGCAGTGCATTGCGCTCCTCAGGTACTCTTAGTTTATAATATTGTATGTATAAATCTTTCTATGATTGGCCAGCTATTTTTCTAGATATACCTCGGAGAACATGTTTGTAACCAGTAACACAAAACTTAATTCAACTGGTAGATTTATTTAGTTCTCTCGTTAATTTAGTTTGCTGATTTCAATACTATTATGTAACACACTATACTAGACTCTAGACGAATCAACGTATCACCATGCCCACAGATCAATGCCAGTTAATGATGTAATAGATTACAGCGATTTTCTCACGAAAGGTCAGGTGGTTCACCAATGGAATTCTGTCAATTTCAATCACCAAGCATAATACAGCTATAATATTATAGATTCGTTTATATAGATTTAATCAATTGATTTACCCCTTCCACTGTAAAAATTCCAAAAAATGTTTATGTTAAAAAAAAAGTTTTAATTAATGACCAATTTAAAAGACTTCAAATAGCAATGACACATTCAAAAACGTTCCAAACATTTGAATGAAAAACATAATTTGCACAAAACAAGAATAAATATGAATATACTCCTAAACCTACTACTATAATACAATTAAGTATATACTTTATAAGTGTTTCATATCAATTGTAGGTCACTTAGTGCAAAACTACCTATAAGGATTTATGTTTTAACAACTCATTTTTCACTCTGAATTTCTTGAAAAGACATAAAATATTGTTTTAAATGCTATATTCTTGAAACGCCTGCCATCTTCCTGACGGTTGATATCTAAAATTGTCTCTTTTGTTTCTCACAAACTCATTTTTAAATACAATTTATGTATTAAAAATCTTTTTTTTTTTTGAGAAAATGTTTAGATATTAATATAGAATTTAAAGTGACGAACTATATTTAACTAAACAAACATATTTTCAAATTATTTGTGATCTAAGTATTAGAAGGACGAAATGTGGTGTTAGATCAGAATTTATAAAATAGGCTACTGGGCGTTTATTATTCTTGTCATTATAAAGGAAGTTTATATAGCATAATCACACGGGCTAGTGTATGTAAACTAAGACTCGCCTTCTGCTCAAGGAGGCTTCGTTCCCATGCACTAAGGTTGGGTTTCCCTAATTCATTTATTGCTCAAAAAGTCCCAAGTACAGAAGAGGTAAAATGTCAGTTGATCTGGAACCAATTTATTTAACTGGAACATATTTTATTCCAGCTATAAAACTGACAGATCTCAACATAACTTACCCCAATCCGCTCTTAAATAACATTTAAATTAAGGGCCGATACAAAATAAAATAAAGTTATCGTGATTTACAAAGTAAATTAAATTATAATAGGTTCTGCTCATCTTCAGTATATTAACTTTCTAACGTAATGTGCAAGTTTCTCCTACGATAAATACAACCTGAAATAGGATAACGTTTTGTGCTTTCCTCTTAATACATAAGAGGTTACATGCCAATGACAACTGATTTCTGTAACTTTTTATTGAAGTTATTTTTTTATGCATATAGCTACTAAATAAAGTGAAAAATTATAAACATAACTACTCACAATTGGCTTGATGGTGAACGAACTTTGAGCGATCACCGAGACCACGCACGACAAAACCCCGAACCTCCACATCGCCGACTAACCGTAGTCACCTTCGCAACCGCTGGATCCACGGGCAATCATCCGCATTTCATCACTGTCACACCCGGCGATAGCATCGCGCCGAAAACATCCTGCGGAGTCCTTGGATTCCTGGGACCGGCACGGCCGCCGGAACACTGCCCGGGGAGAGACTGGGCGAGAGTCGGCGAGCATCGAAGGCCGAACAGGGGAAGTAGGACAATATTCCTGTCACACAGGACGATCATGGCGGTGTTGTAAGCGTCTGCCTCTCCACTCAGGATCTACGGGGTGTGCGGAGCTTATCTGATAACGCTCCGGAGATAATCTATCCGGGAAATCTGTCCTGACTGATAACGGTTTGTGTAACTTCGTCGAAATGACGATGAATCTTTATTTTGTGTTTGCATTGTAAAATGGTAATTCCGAAATAAAACAAATTCCAATGAACAAACTCAATTAATCAAAGAATAATTTATACTTGATTATGAGCTAGTTGGCTAAACATTAATTATTACGTGAAGAAAATTATGTTATTCCAGTCTACCCTAGCTTAAAGATTTATTGTAATACTTTATTAAATTTGCTTGTAAGATCGTTTATTCATCTATTCTGATTTACTTTAATTTTTATCTAGGTTAATTTTTTTCCGAGGAGGTACTATTATTGTTGTTACTTCCCATTTTAGGACGGTGATTAACTGTTTGAAATACTGACAAAGTATTGAAGTTCCAATAGTTATTTTTAACAGATAAAAACTGAGGACCGAGCTTTTACTCTCAAAAATTAATCAGGTACATTGAAATAATTCTGAATATTTTTTACATGTAGCTGATATTCCGATATGAACATTGCAACCCAATCTTAAAATTTTTAACTATTACAAAACTCTTAAAATGTTTTTTTTTTTTTATATATTTAATAATATTAAAAACATAGCCCTAAAAATATAAACAAAGATTTTCCCCACTGAATTTATTTTCTTCGCTTACAGTCACTTATAATTATATATATTACAAACACGAGTTACGTCCTGATTTGTTGCTATTGAAATTAGTTTTAAATTTATTCTGCCTGAATTTCAACGATTCTACTAAAAATTTCAAAGGTATTTTTCAGTCAAATGGAATTATATTACGAAAAATTACGCAATATATTTGCATTAGGATAAAACTTTTATTATTAAAAATAGAAACGCACAACATAACCTAGTTCAATATGGAATGTATTACAGTATTTAAATAGCAGAACAGCCTTGCCGGTGTTGTTGTCTAGCAAGTGTCACACTACCCTGACAACAGACCTTCGTTTTAACAAATAATTGAACACCAAACCAATTCCTATTATAGTATTTCACCTTCTTTACGGAATTATTGTTTTTATAGATACTGGTATCATATTAAATAATGAAAAATAAATAAGCAGTTTCTGGATCATCTATGCGCATATAATTTAATATTTTATTTTAACTTAAGTTAAATTCTTTCAAAGTAGACCTCCATTATGAAATTTCATCAATTAGGCCAAAAATATATTTTTCTGTAACTTAAAAATGAATTAAATTTCAAAATATGTCCACTAAAAAAATTATATAAAAAATTGGTAACAGCTTCATGATTTAATTTGTGATTGCGTTCTAACAATATTTATTAATTGTAATTAATACTTTAGGGATCAAACTTGGAACCTAGCAATTTAGTAAACATTTGTATTACGGCTATCAATGTTGATATTTCAGCACGCGTAGTTAGGAATGTTAGGTAATTGGAGACAGTGGGTGAATAAAGCTCACTAATTAGAACATATTTCATCTGGGGAATATATTGAGTTTACAACACCTTAAAACTATAGAAACAAAAATTGATTTAGATGAGTTACTTCTTTGTAAAAAAAAAAAAAAAAAAAAAACAGCCAACGCTATTGATAAAATAAGCCACTAAAAAATTAAATGAGTTTTAATAAAACCCAGTTTGTGACTCAAATATGTATTATTCTAGAATCTCTCCAGTAGTTGAAGTGGTAGGAATAATAAGGCGGCAAGAAAGAGAGGACGTCATATTTAGAAAACCTGAGGTGAAGACCTTAGAGAGTGGTGGAATAACAACGTCCTTCAGGTGGGGACCACTTCTCCAGTTGCTTCTATTTTAGCTTTTATTTTTAGTTTTGGTTATAGTAAAACTTATCTGTAAGAGTACTTGTAATACTTTGACAATAGAATATTGAATACCCTTTTCTTGTTTTTACACAGTTTATCTTTGATTAAAACATTTGTTAGTATTTTTTCCAGTTTAGGTATAATATAAACAGAAAAGCATTTGAAGTTTGGTGGTAAAATACTGTACCAAAAAAAATTGGTTTGGTTTTATTTTTGGAATAAAAAAAAATTAGAACTCAGTTTAGTTAGTACTCAAAGGTTAGTTAGTACCAAACACGTAATTAGTAATTACGTGTAGATTTGCATCGATGGTTGGACTGGTGACAGGTGCTCCAGTTTGCAAGGTTTGTGTGTACCCACTCGGCGAAAGTTTTCATGCCAGTTTTGTTTGAAAACTAGTTAATTGCAAGTCTAGTAAGTTGACTGAAACGATTTTGTATAAACTACAAAGTCATCCTTTGTGTTTCACTATGAAAATTTATTATATTTAAAGTTTTCCTACATTTTTCTTTCACATTAATGAGCAAGGTTTTGTGGCATGGAAATTTTTACTATAGTTTTACGCATGTAGAATTAGGTGTATAGCCATGATGCTCGCCTTGTCAGTAATTACGTTATTGGAATAGAATAGAGTAATTATTAGTTTCCCTTTTTTACGAAAATAGTATATTTTGTTAGAAGTGCCGAAAATGGCGTTTTTCCGACCTCGTGATCGTGAGTAGGCAAAACTTTTTTGGTCGAGTTACGAATATGAACGATATTTTGCCTAGCACTACATTATGCAATAAATTCTACACTCAATGAAATCATAAAAAAACTTAATGAAAAATATTTTTATTTACCCAAAACAAACAAAACATAACCCTAACTAACCTGGTGAAATGTGCTGCTTGTGTTACTTCACATCAGCTACTGTTTTCCATCGGCTTCTAGTAAAGAACTAGGGCAGAAATTGTTAGGCCCTAGACCTCAAAAGCATGTTTTTCGTTGTTAGAAACTAGGGTCGAAACATGTGATATTGTTGTAATGTAATGAAAATACAATTTTCATTCTTAATCGGAAAACGTAGGTACCTCCTGGTGATATTTTTTTTATTATATGTGCAACAACATGGAAAATATGAACAACTCTGACTTATATTAATATAAGTTATACTAATAAATATATTGAGGGGTGATAATTTTAGTTTCTTATATTATTGTCCTCATGACTTTAAAACATCAGACGCCGACTACTCAAAGTCGTATTTTAAGGCAATTAAGAATTTATCTCTTTAATGTCATATTTTTTATTAAATTTTAAACGATAACAAATATTTGCTCATGTTGTTCAAGAGCAAAGGAGTTTGAGATATTTAAACTGCAAACAATACATCTACACGGCAAAAACAAGACATCATAATAGTAGCGAGCATCAAACTGCACAAACAACTGATCACGCATTATTGTATGCTTTGAAAACACTTCTACAGCTTTCTATTTTTAAAGTCAAAATTAGCACAACTAGTAATTTGCTTACAAAAAATGTGGCAACCACCGACCTCGGAGCCCACGATGTTTAAATTTTTTTGAACTATCATGTCAATAAAAACGTACGTTTTGAAACTTTAAAATTGTATCCAATTATGCAATTTTATTGGTTTTATTATGACGTATAATATGTTAGAAAAAATCATACTAATACTAACACCTCTAAAAACGAAGTGATGTAGTCTAATAATAATAAAAGTCTGAAGCTAATAGCACATACGTAAGGATAACAACCGCTTCCATCTATTGTCATATCTTTCTCTCTCTCTTGCACTGTTTACAAAGTCTATCTTAGTACGGATGAAAAGCTGCACAATCAACCATCTATTTTTTTTTTTTTTTTTTTTTTTTTTTTTTTTTTTTTTTTTTTTTGACGTCAGACTATAAAAATCACCTAGTCAACAAGAATATTTCCTCTCCAGTCCGGCTGACGAGGTGGCGGTAGCGAAGGAAGAGTTTACGAGTTACCTCAATTGAACGTGAACCTCGGAGTGGAGGGGGAGACTAGTTATATCAGGGAGTGCAAGAGAAAGTGAAAGCACTCGAAAGAGAGGATTTGTGCGTAATCACTAATAAAGTGCCTAAATTAAAAAAAATCAATACAAAATTTTGATTAATTTTGCATTTAGTTTTGCAATACTGTAATGATTTCAATTGAAAAAAACTGGGTCAAAATAATATTCATGATACATATGATAAATTAGGTTTATGAACAAAACTTGTCTATATTCATGTAAAACACCAATGGTTTTTTTTCATTGGAACGCCAACAACTTTTAACCGAGTTTCAAGTTTTTGTTTTGTTCAATAGGGCCGAACTGTTTCTGTAAAAAAAATTGATGAGAGTCGGAAAACAGGGCCTATTGTGTATAATGTCGGAAAACATTATACACCTTACAGGCTTTTAAAGTTTCAAGTTAATCTTATGGATGAAGGGTAATTAATTTAATCAGACAGCTGATGATCTATAAAAACAAGTAATGCGAACAAACCAGAAAGAACAGACGTTTAAGTCATAAAATATATTGAAACTAATTTTGAAACCGGACTCAACGCCTTCGACAGGGCAAAGCCCTTGGAAGCGAGTCAAAGGCAGAGGCCGGCTCAAAGGAAGAGCGGAAAGGACCCAAGAAACACTCAAGAGCTGGCCAACAGAATCCATTTATTTTCAGCTGTAAAAAATTAACTCGAACATGGTTTCACAGACATTCACAATAAATACCTTAACTTGATAAATAACCATCTGATATTGTTAATAATATTTCAAATAACATTTGTTTGAAGTGTTGGCAAACATAATTAAAGATTTGGTTCAACTTAAAATTAGTAAATGCTGCTTATCTTTTTTTTTTTGAATTTAAATTTAAGGTGGCCACCAATAACCATACTGAACAATAAATAAATAAATAAAAACACACATTGACATTTACATAATAGGTACAATAAATAACAATTTAACGATTTACGGAAATGATCGCCTGATAAATAACCTTCCGCAACAGCGGTTAATGAAAAAACTTAGTTAGGCCTGCCAGCCTAGCCTACAGATAGGGCACAGCCCTCAAGAAAATCTCTTGAAAAAATTATTACTATTGAAAATTAAAAGTTTGAAAATTGAAAAGTCTAAATTTAATTAAATGAAAAATTTTAATTTGCCAAAAAAAAAATTATTTAAGATAAATTTGTCTCGGCAGTGATTTAAAATGGGAAAACCAATTCCACCCGGTATCCTCCTGCTGAAAAGGGCGGGCTCCTAATTGGATTTAGACCTTACACACTAAACAAGATCAATTTAACAATATCTGAATTTGTACTATTACAAGAATAAAGTCCTCGCCTGACATGGGCCCAAAACTTCACACCGTTGTTGGTTAGGCAAGATGGAAAGTCCAGGTGGAATCACTGCACTGAGGTGGTGGATGGCACGCAGTAGTAACGGTTAACACTGACCTCAACCGCAGACAGAGCCCCGAGGTTAGGCCTACCAAGGTAGACTGGGCGGTGGAGCCGGAAGGTGCAGGTGACCCCAAGGTGAATAGGCCTACGGTGGACATGGCCTGGGCGGCGGAGTCAGCCGGCGTAGGTGGACATGGGCACCAGCAGGAGTAGTACTAGGTCAGCAGGCAGTATGGATCCATGCCGTGTGGCGCAGTGGTCATCAGGCCAAGAGTTGGGTGGGCAGGATCAGATCATCTCGGTTCAGCGGGCAGCGTAACCGCCATCCATGGGCCCTGTCACAATTCCACTCACAATAACAAACGGTTCCTAAACCCTGTGTAGTTACAACGTGTTACTTGTTTCTGTTTTATTTTTACATTTTTATTCCTAACCCAATTTCATTGAACTTGTTTAGCCAAAATTGAGAAAATTGGAAAAAGGCAGATCAGTTCCATAAAGTAATAGCCTAATGAGTTTGGTTTGTTACAGTATTCATGAAACTACTTGCACACTGTTTGCTGGTTCATACATGAAAGCCTATCTCTATGTCTGTGAAATGGGTGAAGCAACTTGTATGAGCATAACACATTAAATTTTTACACTTAAAGCTCATACAAAATGTAAACTACAAAATCTGAAAGGAACTTACAGTTTAGGCTAGGCTAGGCCTAGTCCAAGCAAAATGTGACAAAGTGGCTGGATTCTGTCAACCAGCTCTGAGTAATGGGTTTTCCAAAAACACACAATTTGACTGACAATAAACACAATATTCTTGCACTTGGTGAACAATTTTCACCTTAAATCTGAATTGAAATAGTCCTAACCTCAACTCGGACGTTCAGCAGAAACTCACACTGCGATTTTGGCAGAGTGGGAAAGAAGAAATTTCTCCTTTTTTTTGAAAAAATGACAACGAATAATAATTCTGTGAACAATGGATATACATCAATATGAAATAGAAAAGATGAATCTTACTTACCCGTGAATTGTGTCTTCTTAGAAGTACGCCATCTCGTAAAGAGACGGCAAAGAACCTTTCGTAGCACCGGCCAACGACAAAGTGGGAAGAGCAAAACTTTTTCATGAAAAATTTCAACTACGCCGGAAGCCACAGAACACGAGGAAGGTTTCGAGAACCTTCCAAAACATCTGGACCAAAAAAAAACTGGCACTTCCGCCAGGCTTGAAAGAAACAGAATTGGAAAGCAAACGGCCTCGGCAAGACCGACGGCCAGTGCACTGTGACGTGAGGCAAATACAGTAAGAAAATCCAATGAATTTTCGACTTCGAAATTTGCCACGGCACAACCTCCCCCACGAAAACCAAACCTCCGGGGAGAGAAGGCACAAAAACGGTAAGTGAACCTCCACCTTCCAGAGGGAACACTCACCTCCGGGAAATTTGCCGGGCCCAGCACTGGTAACAAAAAATGACAGTGGAGGACACGGTCCACGGGAAAGAGAGGGTGATCAGGCCTCCCATTCCGTAGGACCTCCGAAAACAGACCCTCAATTGGAGGGTACATCCTTACCCCGGAAGGCCTTCAGTTGGGAGACATGAGCCTTCCTGAACACGGCACCCGAGTCTGGGTGACCAAGTCTCACAGTCACAGGCGATAGGAACTTCAGAATTCTGTGGGGTCCAGACCAACGGTAGCAAAGTTTGGCAGCTCTCTTGTCGGCGGCAGAACTTAACGGGTGAGTCTGACAAAACACAAGGTCTCCGACCTTGAACGGGTTGGCGAGGCGACCCTTATCGTAGCGTCTCCGAACTTTCTCCCAGCTGCGCAGCAGGTTTCTCCTCGCTGTGCGCCAGGCACGGCAGACGTCCCCGCTCCCAGGTGAGGGCAAAAGGTCTGAAACGCGCCACAGGTTTGAGAGCGGTGACGAAGGCGGGTATCCCAAAAACAATTCGAAAGGGACGGCCTTGTGGCTCTCATGTTTCGCACTGTTGAATGCCAGCTGCAACCATTCCAGTAATTCGTCCCAAGTAGTTTGCCGTTCGGCATGGAAGGCGATCAGGGCCGCTCTCAAATTGCGATTGAAACGCTCAGCATGAGAGGGCTGGGGATTGTACGGCGACGTAGTAATGTGCTCGATGGCGTGGCCAAAACAGAACCTATGGAACTCCCTAGATGTGAACTGGGGGCCATTGTCAGTGACCATTTGCTCGGGTACACCGAAATTCTGAAACAATCGGGACCTCAAGGCCTTAATGGTGAGATCTGTCGTGGCCCTACGGAGTGGGAACAACCAACAAAATTTTGAAAAGGCGTCCACGCAAACAAGTAGGTAAGTGTTACCAGACCTGCTACGGGGAAAAGGTCCCACGTAATCAATGAACACCTTCTCAAAGGGGCGGCTGGCCACGTCCGAGGACAAAAGTCCGATTTTCGTGTTCTGAGCGGGTTTGCTCAAACAACACAATCGACAAGCTCTCACTCTTTCGGCGATGTCTTTATCCATGCCCTTCCAGATAAACTCCTTTCGGATCTTGGCGATAGTTTTGTGGATGCCCAGATGACCCCCCACTTGAGATGAATGGAAGTAGGAGAAAATCATGGGCACCAGGACACTGGGGACAACAATCCGAGTGCCACCTCCCACACGTGGGCGGCAGCAGAGGACTCCCTTGGAGAGAGAGTAAGGCGGGCGAGGCCCCACTCCCTCAATTTCCTGCATGATAGGCCCCAGTTCTGGATCTTGACGCTGGTAGGGAGCAATATCCCCGAAAGCCAAAGGAAACTCCAGGAGGACAGTCCCACACAACGGATTCTCCGCAGGAGACGGGGTGTCATGATACATGCGGGAAAGGGCATCGGCAATGATGTTTTGCGTCCCTCGCACATGCTGCACCTTGAATTTGAAAGCGGCAATTTTCACCACCCACCTACCAATTTTTCCAAGCTGCCTGGGCCCTGGGGTGAGAGAGCAGCCAAGACACCGCTTGGTTGTCAGTCTCGAGCAGAAACTCGGCATGTTCAAGAAAACGGCGGAACTTGTCCATTCCGAAAACTACCGCCAGGCATTCAAGCTCGTACACAGAAGAAGCCTTTTTCTCGGCCTGGGTCAAGGTCCTGGACGCAAAAGCAATTGGCTGCCTTTCGCCATCAAAGGTCTGGGACAGAACGGCGGCGATGGCGCTGGAAGAAGCATCCGTTTGCAGAATAAAGGGCCGGGAAAAATCTGGCATCCGCAACACCGGGGGTTGCATGATCGCCTCCTTGAGCCGGTCAAAGGCCAACTGCTGGTCTTCTCCCCACTCAAACTTCGCTCCTTTCTTCCGGAGGGCGTTAAGAGGGGCAGCAATCTCAGCCACCTTTGGGATGAACCTGCGGTAAAAGTTGACCATCCCAATGAAACGGGCAACTCCCTTTGCATTCTTCGGTGCCGGGAAATCGCGGATGCCCTGAGTCCTGGCAGGGTCAATACGGATTCCTCGGGAAGAAACCAAATGGCCCAGAAAGGAAATTTCAGATTGGGCAAAGGATACCTTTTCGGGGTTGGCAGTGAGCCCAGCCCCACGCAGTCGCTTCAGCACTTCTTCCAAATGTTGGATATGCTCCTCAAAGTTCTCACTGTACACCAACAAGTCGTCCAAATAATTGAACACATATTTGAACTTAATGTCATGGAAAATCGAATCCAACAAGCGTGTCAGGGTTTGAGCTCCCACGGCAATTCCCATTGGGACACGCGTGAATTGGTACAGATTCCATGGCACACAAAAGCTGGTGACATGTCGGGACTCCTTCTTCAAAGGGATCTGGTGATAGGCCTGATTCAAGTCAAACACAGTGAAATATTTCGCCTTTCCAAACCAGTCAAAGGCCGAATGGAGGTCAGGCAGCGGCACACTGTCAATCTCGATCTTCGAGTTTAACTTACGGTAGTCGAGGACTAACCGTGACTTCCCATTGGGCTTTGGAACCAAAAACGCAGGGCTGGAGTATTGAGATCTGGAAGGTTCAATCACTCCCCCCTTCAGAAGCTCATCAATGATTTTTCGCAAGGCCTCCATCTTAGGGGGCGCAAGCTTATACGGATGGCTGCGCACAGGTTCCTTATCAGTGAGTCGAATTTCATATTCCATCAGGCTTGTGAGACCAAGGCGGGGAGTGAGCACATCAGGAAAGCGAGAGCACAAGTCCCTCACAGCCTTCCTATGCTCCGGAGGCAAATGACCTAAACTGTCACCCTTAGAAACGCTATCCGGTTCCTCCAGGCACTCCACCTCCCTTACAGACATTGACGGAGTAGGGGCCACCAAAGGCACCAGCACGTCACGGTTAAACTTGAAGTAGCAGCAATCTCGCTGCAAATCGACAATGAGGCCGGTCTCTCTAATGAAATTCGCACCCAAAATGCATTGGACGCCCAGATCCTTGGACACAAGAAAATCCCAAACCCATGAAAATCCTTGGATTTTTATCTTGAAAGCCACCTTGAGCCAAACGTCCATGGGGGCATTACTTGCCGTGAGACAAGTCAGGGACACATCTTCCGAGCGGAGGATCGCCCCAGATTCCACCAAAATGCGGTGAAAATCAGAGGAGATCAGGCTCACTGCAGCTCCAGAATCAACGAGGGCAGGAAAATTTGAGTCACCAATGAGAAGGTCAACGTAGGGACAAACAGGTCTTTGGGTCCTGATGCCAAGAGTCGCTACGCCCGCGACACCTTTAAACAAGGGATCGGCTGGGCTCGTCGCCTCCGGCGCTGGCCTAGGTAAGGGTCGGGGGCCTACCGGGGTAGACCCCCGCCTTCCCCGTTTTTTGGCCCGGACGAGACCTGACGACAAAAGCGGCGAATATGGCCACGCTGACCACACCCATAACATGTGAGGGGCGTGCGATGTTGAGGAGTTGCCGATGGTGAGGACACCTGTCCCACCAACGGACCGGACTGCCTGGCATTGGTGGATCTAGCACTCTCATCCCTGCGCTGGTCAATGAGTTGCACATTCCTAGCACCCACAACCAGCTTATCGAGGCCAGAAAATGAGTCAGGCTTGGTGGCAAACACCAATCGAGAGCGTTCCTCAGGAGTGATACCATCCAGGATCACTTGGACAACTTCGGCTTCACTTAAACCCACGCGCAAAACGCGTCCGGCAGAGCGGACAGCCGTCACGTATGCCGCGAGGCCTTCCCGCAATCCTTGGCACCTATAAAACATCTGCATCTTCAAATCCTCCCGCATTCGTCCGGGGACGCACATGTCGAGGGCCTGCCGATGAAATTCCTCAAAATTGCCCTTGCTGCTGAGCACAGCATTCAGCAAGTCAGATAGGGGTGAACGGCAATACGGTATCAGCAAACTCAGGAGAAGTGAGTCGCTTACCCCCGGAATCTCTCGCATTCTGAAAACGTCCGCCAGAAACTTCAGGAGCCTGTGGACGTCAAGACCATCAACACAGGGCAAGGCCTGTAGCAACGGCGTCAACGGGTTCGGCAACTTGTTGTACGCGCCGGGCGAAAATGGTGCAGTCGCTGGTGTCTTAGGCCCAACCAACGGAATAGGCGCAGCCATAGACTCGCCCGCATTCGCCAAAGGTCCAAATTCAGGCCTGTCGGCTGAACACCCTGTATTCCCCTCAGATGTGGTCAGAGGAAGAGCAGGCGAAAGCGGAACGATCGGGGAATCAGCAGGAGGAGGAACCGTAGCTGCACCAGGAGGCTTAGCGGAAAGCACCTCCAACAGCTCCTCAACGGACTTCAAACATTCCTGCAGCCAGGTAAGATCATCACCCCTACGATTGCCAAACTCCAAAAGCAATTTCACTCGCCCCTGCAAGTGGACAAGGCGAGACAGGAGTCGGAGTTTAGTTCTGGCAGGGAGCGTCTCCTCCCTGAACTCCTCCAATCTCCCCTCCCACTCTTCCATCTTGGTCATGCATGCCTTCAATTCCGACTCAGGATCCAACTTCGCCGGCCACGAACTGGGGAAACCGCTGGCCAACAAACCCCTCAGCTGGGTGCGAAGAGACCGCGCATCGCCAGCTGGATTCGCTCCTCTCGCACTGACCTCGAAAACGAGCTCATCCTTCAAAAGATGCTCCGGAGTCAAAGAGAGCGCCATGATTACAAATTACGAAACAACGTTCCACAAACAAATTACAACTTAGCTGCTGAGGCTACGGGACCAGGTTGAGAAACATTCACGGGGCCCAGAACAACAGGTCCCACTACCCACTTGGATGATCAAAAAACACAAACAAAATTTGACAATCAGGCGATCACTATCCACAATGATGAACAAACTTACAAACAACAACAAACAAAAAATACCTGGGTCCTCCAACACTACCAAAACCTAAACATGGCCTAAACAAAACAAAACTGCATTTCCAGTGGCCAACCACGCTCTGCTACCATTTTGAAACCGGACTCAACGCCTTCGACAGGGCAAAGCCCTTGGAAGCGAGTCAAAGGCAGAGGCCGGCTCAAAGGAAGAGCGGAAAGGACCCAAGAAACACTCAAGAGCTGGCCAACAGAATCCATTTATTTTCAGCTGTAAAAAATTAACTCGAACATGGTTTCACAGACATTCACAATAAATACCTTAACTTGATAAATAACCATCTGATATTGTTAATAATATTTCAAATAACATTTGTTTGAAGTGTTGGCAAACATAATTAAAGATTTGGTTCAACTTAAAATTAGTAAATGCTGCTTCTCTTTTTTTTGAATTTAAATTTAAGGTGGCCACCAATAACCATACTGAACAATAAATAAAAACACACATTGACATTTACATAAAAGGTACAATAAATAACAATTTAACGATTTACGGAAATGATCGCCTGATAAATAACCTTCCGCAACAGCGGTTAATGAAAAAACTTAGTTAGGCCTGCCAGCCCAGCCTACAGATAGGGCACAGCCCTCAAGAAAATCTCTTGAAAAAATTATTACTATTGAAAATTAAAAGTTTGAAAATTGAAAAGTTTAAAGTTAATTAAATGAAAAATTTTAGTTTGCAAAAAAAAAAAAATTATTTAAGATAAATTTGTCTCGGCAGTGATTTAAAATGGGAAAACCAATTCCACCCGGTATCCTCCTGCTGAAAAGGGCGGGCTCCTAATTGGATTTAGACCTTACATACTAAACAAGATCAATTTAACAATATCTGAATTTGTACTATTACAAGAATAAAGTCCTCGCCTGACATGGGCCCAAAACTTCACACCGTTGTTGGTTAGGCAAGATGGAAAGTCCAGGTGGAATCACTGCACTGAGGTGGTGGATGGCACGCAGTAGTAACGGTTAACACTGACCTCAACCGCAGACAGAGCCCCGAGGTTAGGCCTACCAAGGTAGACTGGGCGGTGGAGCCGGAAGGTGCAGGTGACCCCAAGGTGAATAGGCCTACGGTGGACATGGCCTGGGCGGCGGAGTCAGCCGGCGTAGGTGGACATGGGCACCAGCAGGAGTAGTACTAGGTCAGCAGGCAGTATGGATCCATGCCGTGTGGCGCAGTGGTCATCAGGCCAAGAGTTGGGTGGGCAGGATCAGATCATCTCGGTTCAGCGGGCAGCGTAACCGCCATCCATGGGCTCTGTCACAATTCCACTCACAATAACAAACGGTTCCTAAACCCTGTGTAGTTACAACGTGTTACTTGTTTCTGTTTTATTTTTACATTTTTATTCCTAACCCAATTTCATTGAACTTGTTTAGCCAAAATTGAGAAAATTGGAAAAAGGCAGATCAGTTCCATAAAGTAATAGCCTAATGAGTTTGGTTTGTTACAGTATTCATGAAACTACTTGCACACTGTTTGCTGGTTCATACATGAAAGCCTATCTCTATGTCTGTGAAATGGGTGAAGCAACTTGTATGAGCATAACACATTAAATTTTTACACTTAAAGCTCATACAAAATGTAAACTACAAAATCTGAAAGGAACTTACAGTTTAGGCTAGGCTAGGCCTAGTCCAAGCAAAATGTGACAAAGTGGCTGGATTCTGTCAACCAGCTCTGAGTAATGGGTTTTCCAAAAACACACAATTTGACTGACAATAAACACAATATTCTTGCACTTGGTGAACAATTTTCACCTTAAATCTGAATTGAAATAGTCCTAACCTCAACTCGGACGTTCAGCAGAAACTCACACTGCGATTTTGGCAGAGTGGGAAAGAAGAAATTTCTCCTTTTTTTTTTTGAAAAAATGACAACGAATAATAATTCTGTGAACAATGGATATACATCAATATGAAATAGAAAAGATGAATCTTACTTACCCGTGAACTGTGTCTTCTTAGAAGTACGCCATCTCGTAAAGAGACGGCAAAGAACCTTTCGTAGCACCGGCCAACGACAAAGTGGGAAGAGCAAAACTTTTTCATGAAAAATTTCAACTACGCCGGAAGCCACAGAACACGAGGAAGGTTTCGAGAACCTTCCAAAACATCTGGACCAAAAAAAAAACTGGCACTTCCGCCAGGCTTGAAAGAAACAGAATTGGAAAGCAAACGGCCTCGGCAAGACCGACGGCCAGTGCACTGTGACGTGAGGCAAATACAGTAAGAAAATCCAATGAATTTTCGACTTCGAAATTTGCCACGGCACAATTTGGTTCAGATGGTAGAGATCAAATGAAATTTTGGTCGAATTTCAACCAGTGGGCGATCTCTAGTAATTAGTGAATACATTAATTCCGTGAAATTGAAGTTATGGAGTGAAATTCATTAAAGTGAAGTAATATTCATTTACAGTAGGGATTTTGTTATTTTTTTAATTTGGGAAATATTAATAAGCTAGGAATAATCCTTAAGAAAATAAAGTATACTACTGAGACCTGGTGATATATTTTTGCCTACCAGAGTTCACTAAAATCTTGCTTCACTATTTCTAAAAAAAGTCCAGTTGTATGATCTATAAAGAATTAGGCCTACACTTGTACAAAAAATCGTATAAAATTCTCTTACATTTCAATAAAGAACCACTTTTAATTTCAATACTTTCTAAAGTACATGCTTTGGTAGTAATTTTAATTTGTAGTACATAGAATACTTAGGTATAATTAATTTTAGATACATACCGTACTTTAAGATTCAGTAAAAAAATATGATTTCTTTATGAGCATATCGTACGCTAGGATGGCTTAAATAATTATAATAATCTATCTATGTATTGAATAGGCAAGCATGATTCTTTCCCTCCTTATTTCTAATCTTATATGCATAATAAAAGAAATACCGTTAGTAAGTTAGTGTCCTGTAGACGGGCAGAATCCCATTATAATTCACATCGGCCTCCAATGCTCCTCCTACCTCCTACAGGCTTAAAAAGTTTCTGTTTTAATCTTATGGAAGAAGGGTGATTGGTAGAACTATTGTAACATATAGCTGTTTTAACATAAAATCAGGAAAAACAGATGTTTCAATTATAAAATACGTTTCAGACAAATTTTGTCCAAATAAACTGACATTTTTGTCCAATTTCTACCCATGGCAATCTCTTGTAATAATAGTTTTATAAAAATTGTCGATAGTTTCATTCCATAAAAATCAAAAGATAAAATTTATGATTTTATCTCATAAATTTGCTCATGCTACATTATTTTACATGCTCCAAATCTAAAAATAAATCTCACCTAACTCTTAAGTAAATTGCAAAATGGATAAAAAAATAAATCACAATCTTTCGAAAAAAGCTCATACAGTGTGGCTCAGAATCCTTGATGGCTCTTTTAACTTTGGCACTTAAGACAAGATCGTTAAACCACTATAAATCGTTAGGTAATGAGTGTTTTAGTGCTTTTAGTGATTAAACTCTTAATACTGCAGTCCTGCTTCATTGTAAAATTGTTCATGAGAGACGAAATCCAACTTTATAGACACTTCACCTTTTCGTGCTTAGAGTTACTAAGTAAGAAGTAGGGGAGACTGTTGTACCTTGGATCAAAATTCACATTTAAGTATTTAACTCAAAACTATTTATTTTAAGTAGCATATTTATTCAATTCACCTAATCATCACACGTGACAAATTTAAAAATAATTGTTCTTATTTTAAAAAATGTTTAAAATTCTATGTTTTGTGATTAATGATACATGATCCTCTAGTATCTTGAATCACTACCTCGTGTTTCTTGGATCTTGGGGTTTATTTATCTAGAGCTAATAGTAATAATAAGAAAATAAATCAATAAGTAAATCATTGGTAATTTATTATTCATGCAATTTCTGTATAAATGAAGAAATATATCAGCCACAAAAGGTCAAAATAACAACACAAAAAACGTAAACGTTTTCGAAATGATGATATTTATTTTACTTTGTAATGTTTGAAGTCTACCTGAAAAAGGAATTGCTATTGTGTTGTTGCTGATCCCTGTAATTCAGTGGGTTTTTTTAACTTGACCATGACATCCTACCCTATGATTATTGATATTGATTTATGGCACACAATGTTCAAGTGTTTCAAGATACAAGAGGTGTGATGTTTAAAAATAACATAGCCTGTGAAATTTAGTGTTAGATTTAGGGAGGAATTCAATATATCAGTTTATTTACATACGTCAATTGTTAAATTTACAAAACTAAATTTGACCCCATTTTCGGTCACAAACATTATAAGTAAGGTAATTTTGCAGTAATTTTGTGTGTTACTTTTCACATATAAAAATTTCATTAATTAAACACGACAAACAGATTAACAATCAAAGTATAGCCTACAAAACCAAATATGTATGGACATCCCGGTAAAAAATATAGCGTTGCCCTCAAATATCAGAGGGAATGAAAAATTATTTCATTCAACCAATCAGCATGATAAAAATTGCATCTAGGTGGTGCCAATGTATACAGATCCGAATAAGTAGGGGAATCCTTATGAGGAAGTGAGCACGCCGCCCCCGAAACACAGATAGCACCACCAAGGCGTAATTTTTATTCAAGGACCATGCTGATTGGTTGAATGGAAACAGACAAAATGGAAACAGGCTAGACGTTTGTTATTGTTTTTATTTTTTTGTAAACGAATACGCTTATTTTTACATTTAAGAGGTAGAAAGAGCGCTTCCTGTGACAATGAGAAGTAATTCTAGCATCAGCGCTTTATTTTACTCTGGTTTTCGGGGGCAAAACTAACATTTTTTAACATGGGATGTCCCTACTTATTCGGTTCTGTATACCTTGGTGGTGCTATCTGTGTTTCGAGAATGAACTAGTACAGGAGTTGTTCTGTAAATATTAGCAGGTTTCGGGAAACAACAGACTGATCGTAGGTCTTCTATGAACATGGTACAGCACTCTCCCATAATCAACTGTCAATCCTAATCAGCTCTGCACATGGTGTCTTTGTTTCAAGAGGTGACGGGTTCTTTTCTCGGGGAGGCCACAAAATTTGATAAATTAGGAACGCTTTTCCATAAAGCGTTTGTGTACCTAGTACTAAATTCCTTAACAAAGTACCTCTGGCGTAGATACGAGGAAAAAAAACATTGTTGCGGTTTATATTTTCATAAGTAAATTAAAAATATTCTTTAAGAGCATAACTTAATTTTTGTGTTAATCATGCTATGTAAATATAAATAAAAAATTCCAAGCCAAGAAAATAACTGCTTTTGCATGACCGGAAATAGTTATGTTTTAGTACACGTACTGATCTCAAGTAGACGAGGGTTTGCCATTCTCATCAAGGGTTTTAAGGACATTTCTATTGCGCAGGAATCAAGATCATTGGAAATTAGGAAATTTCACATACGAATAATAATACGTGATTTTTGTCTGTAATTCTAACTAATAACAGTTCTAAAATTTTCATTTTCAGTTTTAAAATATTTGGTCGTGAATTGTCATCTTTTTATAAAACAGATTATATGTAACTAAACCTACAGCAAAAAAGTTAATTCATTTCTACGGCATGTTGAAAGTTTAAAGGTGGCGTGCACTAAAACTATAGAGTACAGAGTATTAAAGGCATTACTTGCCAATATGTGGGTTGCTCTTAGGTGGAAAAGTTTAAATGGGTGCTAGTTAAAATTTAAAATGCTGCTTGGAAAAATGAAACGATTGAGCTGAATGCCATTTCAATCTTTCAATAATACGTCAGAAATTCTTGTGTATTTATAATTTAACGATTATTAAATTTTAGAAACCGGTTTATCATAACAAGTTCAGTGTTACATTAACTAGCACAACCAAGGTTTCCAATTAATAATATAATTAAGATTAGGCCTACACTAATTAGAGACAGGAGTATCATTTTATTTTTCCTGCTCTATTAAAGGCTACATGTGTTAAACCCTGGCCTTTCTCTAATGCACAAGCTGAATTCATTAAAATATAAAATACCTTAAAATTGTAGTTGTTTTAAAAGTAGAGTAAAATAAATATTTTATCATTCTGCACGAAATCAGCCTGTTTTTGTTCTCTCAATAGTAACAAAACCGATTCTTTTTTGTCCTAGGACTGAAAAATCAGCTGGGGAATTTTTAGGGCCAAGGACTGAAAAGTCAGCTGTTTGCTATAGTAGTTTTCATCACTAGGAGCAAAAGTGGGTCTTTTTGGTGCGCAATCGTGTTTTAAAAACGAGGCGCAGCCGAGTTTTTAAAAACGATTAAGCATCAAAAAGACACTTTTGCTCCGAGTGATGAACAACGTTTTTTATCATAATGCGATATTTGACTTTTGATCATTAAAAATTATAACTATAAAGATGTATTTTCGAGGTTATATTTACAAAGTTAGTAATATGCAGTGTTTACATATATGTTATTTACAAACAATGCTCTTTATAACGTTTGAATTTCAAAATTCTGCTCCTCAACATTAATAAATTAATAGTAGTATACATAGAAAACAGCTGACTTTTCAGTACTAGGACCTAAAAAATTCTCCAGATGATTTTTCAGTCCTAGGACAATAAATAATTGGTTTTGGTACAGTTGAGAGAACAAAAAACAGGCTGATTTCGTGCAGAATGATAAAAAGTATATTATTATAATTTATTAATGTTGAGGAGCAGATTTTTTTAATTCAAATGTTATAAAAAGCATTGTTTGTAAATAACAGAAATTTAAACACTGCATATTACTTACTTTGTAAATATAACCTCGAAAATACAACTTTATAGTTAATATTTTTAACGATCAAAACCTAATTTCGCATTATGATAAAAAAACGTTGTTCATTACTCGGAGCAAAAGTGTCTTTTTAATGCTTAATATCGTTTTTAAAAACTCGATTGCGCACCAAAAAGGCCCAATTTTTGCTCCTAGTCATGAAAACTACTAATTTAACAGCTGATGAAATTTTTGTTACTTTATAAAGGGGTTTTATTTTATTTAGATTATTGCATTTAAGCGGCATATACTCTACACGTGCATTGCACTGCGTGCAGGCACGACATGCCAAAATCGGATGAAACATGCCAGTGTGTGGAGACTTTCGTGCTGAAATTTATTTTTAAATGCATGCAAAATCCGATTGCCAGCACGTTAAGCCAAAATAATTGACTGCACGGCGTTCAAGGCGTGTGTATTGTATGGGTCACAAGTAGTGTCAAATTGTTGGTGCTGGCTCAGTTCAAGGTCACCTGAGGGATGACGTCATCGAGGTCAATGACCTCACCGATGACGTCATCGATGACGTCATCGATTGCGTCATCGATGACGTCATCACCAATGACGTCATTTCGATGACGTCACACCCATGACGTCACAGAAATGACGTGCTGATGACGTCATCACCCCTTACGTCATCAAAATGACGTCACCGACGCCACTGAGGTCAAGGTCACGCCGAAACTTAAAATTTTTTGGCACTTTTGCCGTTTCTCGCACTACGCTCCGAGTTTCAGTCAGAGTCCCAGTGACCTTGACCACTTGGAGCGAATTTTCGACGAGAAACGGCAAAAGTGCCAAGTTAAACTCGAGTTTCTGACATGACCCTGCCTAAATGGGCAATCGGTTATCCCTCAGGTGACCTTGAACCAGCACAACACCAACAATTTGATATTACTGTGACCTTAAAAACCTAACAACGGAGCGCCGACACCGATGCGCACCCCACGACAGCCACCGAGTGACTGACTGTCAGGCTCTGTGTACGCTAGGTATATTGGCTTGAGAGACTAAGACTCTAAACTGTCAGGAATGGGAGTAACTAACTGAATTTTGCAAGGAAAAGTCATTTCATCCAATATATTAAACAAATCTTCATCAGTAAAACTGACATTAGTCTGTTTGGTATAAAACTTAGGGTGTCCGCGCAACAGTTTGCGCCACTTAGCTAAAGTTGAAACTCTCTTAACTTTGAGTGGTGGACAGTGAGCAACTAATAAAGTCTTAACACGGCTAAGTTTCTTACCTAAAGTGTCCTGCGACATGGCTTCACCTCACAAAAGTCCGCACAATACTGAGAGACTGCTTGTAGCGCATGAGTCAAGGGAAAAGAGGTGGGGGAAACAGCAGGAGTGGGGGAAGGTCACAGTGGTGGGGGAAGGTGAGGTGGTACGCTGGAGTATCGCATCACTTCACCATGAGCTGTCCTACAGTCAACACACTGTTCTCTTGGCCCGAGTTGGCACTAGAAGAAACATTTCTGTACAGCTTAGGCTGTGAGAGCCGAGGAAGCAAAGTCAAAGTGGAAATTGTGTTAAACTCCAAGATGAAGAGTCTCCTAAATAAACTAATTGTATCCCTGCAATCTCCTATAACTTTAGAGAAATACCACTTTATTAAGCGACACCTTATACTTTGGCAAAACGAAGCGGAAATGGAAAAGATTACAGTAAAATTAATTTAACTTAAAACTTGGACTGGACACTCATGGCGATACCACGTGGCGTGCAAACGCCACCCTAAACATTACAAGTTAGGTTATTGAGCACCTCTGGTACGATAACCGATGTGCTAGAGTTAAAGTGTGATGACCTTGAGTCAAAACACTGAAATACTACAAGTCGATATCGTCCCAGAGTTAAAGTGTAGTGACCTACATTCAGAACTTGTAAAATTACTTACATATAGAGAGCTAGAGAACAGCGAGACGCACCGCATGGAAGCCGGAGACATACTGGCGAAGCGGTGTTGTGCAGCCTAGGGACCCAGTTGTGGTGGGGGTATAGCCAACACTTAGAGTACAAGTGTTGTGGGTGACCTTGACCCACTCAACTTACCTGACCCCCCCCCCCGGCAAAAAGTGCGAACCCCCCCCCCAAAAAGTGCGAACCCCCCCCCCCCCACCCCCACCCCCTCCCCCACCCCTGATATCCTGGGCGTGGCAGCCCCGGTGGGGATATAAGGGGGTCCGGCCAGAGCCGGCTCGCAGTCCGCTCCCGCGCGTTGAACGTGAACGACCGGGACGGACCGCGATAGGCATCACTAAACATTGAATGGCGCCTTCAGTGTTTAGCGAAGTCTACTCTAACTTTAAGACTTGTATTAGTTGTAAGATATTGCGCTTGCGTTTGGGTATTGCGAATTGTTTTATATGAGAGTGTTTTACTTGTACCCTATGTCTCCTGTGTCTTTTATCCTTTGTGTCTTGTTTGTTATATGTGTTTAATGTGTATGTGCTTGTTCCAGTATTGACTACGTTGAGCTCAATTGTGTGTTGTAAGTGTGTTATATGTTTCTAAAGTGTATACGCTTGTTTTAGCAATCCCCCCTTGAGCTTTTTCAATGCTCAAAGTAAATTGTAAAGTCAGGGAACGGGAGTAGGCCCCCGTGTAAAGCCACTTTTAATAATTAGTAGGCTCCTTGCCAGGCATGCAAAAGGTTGCGGATGGCATTTGGGGAGCATGTCCGTTTGTAAGCTGGCAAGCAAAAGGTTGTGGCGGCCTCTGCACTCGGACCGAGGACGTAAGCCATTAGGGTGTCCTCAGTATGTTTCCCTTCTGGAAACTCAAAATTATGTAAATGAATCTTTGTTAGCTATTTGTGTTTTTAGTCCCCAAGGCCCCCGAACATTCGTGGTTCGCCATGGATGTACGGGGGCCGAAATTTTTTAATGTCCGTGTGGCCTTGACCTACAAAGACTTGTAAAAATTCAATGCATTTTAAATTAAAAATATTAAAGATAGGTTACGGGAGTAGGCCCCCGTGTAAAGCCTATTTTAATTATCGGTAGGCTCCTGCCAGGCATGCAAAAGGTTGCGGATGGCATTTGGGAGCATGTCCGTTTGTACGCTGGCATGCAAAAGGTTGCGGCGGCCTCTGCACTCGGACGAGGACGTAAGCCACTAGGGTGTCCTCAGTTTGTTTCCTTCTGGAAACACAAAATTATGTAAATGAATCTTTGTTAGCTACTGAAAAGACAATGCAGTAAATGTTTACAAGTCTTGCGTGGCGAAGGGTACACGACATTGGATGTTGCCTTGTTGTCATAGTTGGGTCTCTTCGGAGGCTACAGCGATGACAACCCAAGTGCCTCACACCCCCAAAGGGGGGTGTGGGGCTTAATTTTTTTAAAGTTTTTTTGTGACCTTGACCTAAATATGTAAAATCTTTCAAAGTGTTTAACAGTCAGGTCTTATTAACACAGTTAATACATTAATGTCTGTTAAAAAAATATATAACAGTTAGGTATTTGTAACCCACAAGTTTGGAGTTGTTTATAGTTGGGTCCCTTGGGAGGCTTCAGCTATGGTAACATAAATGCCTCAAGTGGGGCTTATTTTTTTTAAAAAAGTGCGAACCCCCCCCCCACCCCCACCCCTAATATCCTGGGCGTGGCAGCCCCGGTGGGGATATAAGGCGGCCGGGCTGCACGCACTTCTCATTCCGGTCCAAGCTCCCATACGGACAGGTACTCTCTCTCGCTCTTGAGACTTTTGTTTTACACGTTCACTTCTCTCTTTACATCTATTCTTTTCATTTATTACAATGGGTAAAATGGGTCTGAAGCTGAAAAACTACCCATCAACTTCAACCTCGACCGACACGTCTCGACCCTCATCATCCTCGACTTCGATCCTGGAATACCTGATGACTGCGAACATCCTGAGCTGCCTGACGATGCCGCCACCGCCGCCGCCGCCACCACAGCCCGCCTCAATGCCCAGCCTGTCGCCATTGCCGGCGACAGTGGAAGAGGCTGGTGCACAGCCATCGTCAGGAGAACTCGTCAAGTCGTCAGGTCGAGTCCCGGTAGCCTCTCCAGCACTCTCGCTGCTATCGGACTCAGGATCGGAGTCTGCGGCTTTTGAAGAGACGTCTAGGTCGAGGATCACCCCATACAGCAGAACCCGGAAAATCCTCTCATACACTACATCCCAATGTCCCTCACCTATATCCCCCATGCCACCTACACCAACCAAACCACCCCGTAAATCCATCTTCTCCCCTGATCTTCCCACCATAGACCTAACAAGCTCTCCTACCCCGCCCAAAATTGTTTGCTCCATCCCGCTTGAACAATCTTTGCCCCTTCTACCTCCTTCCAGCCCCATCCCTTCTAGCCAGCCTAATTCAGAGAAGCTCCAAGACACTCCGCTAAAGAGTCCAACACAGAAACGTAAACGCGTTAAAGCCCCTGCTGGCAAGGGTAAGAAATGCGATTACGCTTGGATGTCTAGTAAGTTTGGGGTTTTGTGTTGCCAGAAACTTGCTTGTGCAGAAGGGGATCGCTGCCAACGACACCTCAAAAGTATAGTCAAATTTCGGCAATTCAAACCCTATACTCTGTACATTAAGCCTAAAACGTTCAAGTTCAGACATCCCCACGGTCCGCAACCGCGGGATATTAGAAGGCTAAAGGTTGATGAAAAATATTATTTCATTGGTCAGACATATGGAGCAGGTAATAAGAAAGTAGAAATCGTTGTAAAAGGTGAAGGCCACCTTTGTACAATGCAAGTACCACCTCGGATGGTACAAAGAGAATTTTTCATCCCTAAAGCCTATCTAATACGAAGGAAAGGATGTGAAACCGTGTGGGAAATGGACTAGGACATGGGCCCACCAAAAAAACAAAATTGTTAGGCTGTGTTGGACAATATTTAAAAAGTCTTTTTCCAAATTATTTTTCCAAATTTAGTCTTAACCCTCTTAAAGTAAGGGAGAGGGGTATTATACAAGTCAAGTAATAAAAAAAAAAAACACTTGACTTGTATAATACTTTAACCTGGCGGTGATGTAAACTCACTGGGACAATCTCAAACCGTGTCCTTGAGGGTGAAGACTAAGTTACAAAAATCTTTAACGAATAAAAAACTTACCTCCAAACGCTTGTAGCTTGCTACAAGTGTTTGGAGGTAAAAATTTTTTAAAGTTTGAATGACCTTGACCCATATAAATTACTGTTTAAAGTAAACTGCTAACCTTACAACTAATGTTGTGTATCACGTGATACCCCCCACTCTAACGCTCTTACTAAGCTTGTATGAGCCGTTCATTTGCTTCAGTCTGTTTCTGTGCTCCGTGGTAAACATGTCACGGTACAATTACAAAGGTGGTGACTTCTTGATAGATCAACACAATGCTTGGGAAGTGCTAAACCAGCATAGAATGGAAGTTGAGTATTGTATAAGACGAGACGGGTCTACATTTTATCTATGTATTATAAACAACCAAACTCATAAGTATGAACACTGGACAAAAATTAATTATAACAACATAGATGAGCTGTTTGCTTGGGTGTTTGAGGTGTGTAAAGTTATTGAAGAAACCAAAATAATGGGTGTGCTAAAGGTATGTAAAACTGATGACCGGGAAGACTAAGCAAAATTTTTATTAACCCCCCCCCCCCGTGTTATCCCCACCACTAGAAATGGGTATATATAGGAGTGGTGATCAACCGTCCTCTCATTCTGCTTTACACCGTTAAGCTGAACACCACCATGTCTGCTATGAACGTCCCAGCCTCTACCTCTGGCCCGGTCGCCTCCAACTCCAGCCCGAGCATTGGACCAATCCGATCGGGGCCTTCGTCAAGAAGTCGTGTCCGATTCTCCGGCTTTGGTCCTGTGAGGAAGGAGTTGCGGAGCAGCGGAGCGTCTCAACCAACCACGATGGATGCATCAACTCAGACTCCACCAAACATCATCGAGTGGTACGACAAAGTGATAGAGCAAAGGGACAGAATGCTAGAGAATACTCGCAGGGAGCTACTTTATGTCAGGAGTAAATGGGAAAAACTGATTAAGAAGTGTGAAAGCCTGTTGGACAGTGATGATAGTGAGGATGAGAGTGGATAGGTGTGTGGGTAAAGACTTGGACTGGGACTTGTGTGTGTATGTATGAATGTGTGCGTGAATGTGAAATACAGAGCGGGGGATAGATCACTCTGTGGCAATGGACTAACATGCCACTTAGTGATCTATCCCCCGTTCTGGTAATGTTTTTGGATGGCCTTGACCCACTTTACCAAGGCTAGCTAGTACCCCCACCACTGATAAGTGTATATATACGGGTATTGATGTGCAGTTTGGTTATTCTGCTTTGTATCGCTTAGCTGAATACCTCACTTCAACATGGCTTCCAACTGCAAAACTTCTCAGGCTTCCTCTTCTTCTTCAAGAAGGCGTGCTGCCAACGTCCTGCCTGCTACTCGTGGACCTGCTCGACCATTCCACAGCATAACTGTTGCTCGGGCAAACGCCTGCAAAGCTCCAATGCTACGGACCTTGCTGGAGGTGAGCCAAGACGGGCAAGGCTTGCTCAGTCCTGGTCAACGGCAGGAGCAAGAAAGGCGTATGGCGTACTACAGGCTGCAGGGTGTAGTTCCCAGCTTGAAGTTAGGCGATCCGAGAGTAGCAAGCATCAACGAGGCAGCGGACTACATATCACACCTTCACAGTGTTTTAGAAGTAAAGGACCAACAAATTGAAAACTTAAAAGAACAATTGAAACAATTTAACTTTAATCCTGTGGAGTTTGTGGAAGCAGTGATGAGTGATAGTGATGATGAAGGAACTGAATATATATTGGGTATGTAATGAAAGACTTGGACAGGGACATGTGTGTGTGTGTGTGTGTGTGTGTGTAGAATACAGAGCGGGGGATAGACTACTTTGCGGCAATGGACTAGCATGCTGCTTAGTGGTCTATCCCCCGCTCAAAGGGTAGCATTGGATGACCTTGACCCACTTTACAGCAAGGACAACCGGTTAACTGGTATAAAAGAGGGGGGTCTGTACATCCCGACTTCATTCTGCTTTGAACCTTCCAGTGGAACGCTAGAAAATGAGTGGATCACTGATCATTGGTAAGGAGTGGGAGTATGTAACCATAAACTATTTAAACTGTAGAGGGATGTTGAAGAAGGTGTATGATAATGTTAAAAGAATGGTTGTTGAAGAAGGTAGGGTAGTGATTGTAGCGTGGAAGAAGAAGCAGTATACAGGACAACAAGTGAGAGCAAGTGACTTTGGGGGGAATAGTGTGTTTCAAATTGGACGAGCGAACTTGGTTAATTTGGACATTGTGTTTTGGGACTTGGAAAGGTTAATTGAAAATAGTGGCAAACATGGGGAACTCTTAATTGGCAGGGAGGACAGAGTATATGAGTAAGTGTAAAAGACTGGGGGGCTTATGTGTGTGTAAAGACTAGGACTTGTGTGGAATACAGAGCGGGGGATAGATCACTTTGCGGCAATGGACTAGCATGCTGCTTAGTGGTCTATCCCCCGCTCAAAGGGTATTATTGGATGGCCTTGACCTATATAAAGGTAGAGGGGGAATGGGTAATAGGAGGGGGAAATTGGTATATATGTAGGACTGATGAATAAAGTATTTAGTCAAGCATTTGTCTAGACACTATCAACAACAACAATGGAGAGCTTCAGTGTTGAGTTCATCCTCTTGGAAGAAGACATCAACGAAGTGGTGGAACTTATAGAGGATAAGACCAGCCAGGGCACATTGGAACTTGTGAATTGCGAACCGTTGGACAATGCCGCAATCGATAAGATTGCATATTTCATGATGCATTTGTATAACGAACAAACAACCAATATGGAGTTTGTGCAGTACCTTTATCAAAACCAAGTAAATGTGCGAGTGACAATTACTTGGTGGCAGTAATAATAAAGTGTAACATATGGATGTGGACTTGGACTTGAGTGTGGTCTGCGGAATAGAGCGGGGGATAGATCACTTTGCGGCAATGGACTAGCATGCTGCTTAGTGGTCTATCCCCCGCTCAAAGGGTATCTTTACGTGACCTTGACCCACATAAATTGTATAGTTGGTGGGGGTATAAAAAGGGTAAGCAAATTAGATGGATACAACACTTCCATACCATGGCTCCACTTGACAACACCGTGTTCCATCGCAACAGAATTGTCTCTATTCTGGAGGTAATACCTCTAGAAATTATAGAAGTAGAGGACCAACTACCTGCGGCTGATCAAGAAGAGGAGGAGGAAGAGATAATGGATATTGAAACGGACTCTAACGAAGCTGGTTCAACGGACAATGAGGTGGACTTGCACGCCTACGAAACATTAGAGTCGTCATCTGAGTCGGAAATGGAATTCCAATTGGAAATCGAAGAAGAAGAAGAACAAGAACAAGACACTCCCCATCGTCCAATGGATAGGATGTTAGTTGCCAGAAGAATTATGTATTGTCATCGCTGCCTATTCCGTGATGAGGATGATTCCGACTCTGATGGTGATGTTTCACCCTTGTAAAAAGTTTAAACAAAAAGTTAAAAAAGAATGTGAGCGGGGGATAGAGCACTTTGTAGTAAATGATGCTGCTTAGTGCTCTATCCCCCGCTCAAAATAATAATTCCAAATGACCTTGACCTACATAAACTTGCTCAAACAGACGTCTTTGAAAAAACTTGTACAAATTATTGAATCTAGACCAAATATCATCAATTTATCAAGCCTACTGATAAATGTATTACAAACGGTTGTGTAAAGGCTAAATTTAGCACATGAGTGATAACCTGTTTCCATATGACGTCACTTTCCCCACCTATCTGCCTCGGATATAAAGGGTCCCGGTGGAGTGCGCTGCTCATTATTGCGTGGACATTCACAGAGTGTGCATTCAAAGCCAAACTGTTTGAAATGGCTCTTTGCGACATTTGTGGGGAAATCTTTCAAGACGAAGATCTTTTCACCATACACAGAGAATTACATGAAGACGAAGATAGAAAAGAAGATATTACCATGGATGAAATAGACTTAGACTCAATTGACCGGTTTTTGGAAGAGCACCAGAAGCAGACGGACTACTGGGACAGCTATCTACAGCAAATGCAAAGAAGAAGACCTAGTGTGATCCAATTTGCTGGTGCTGGACCATCTACTGCTACAAGACCTATTGAAGAAGAGGACACCGAAGAAGAGGACACCGAAGAAGAGGATATGGAAGAAGAAGAACTGGAAGATGTAAGACAACTGCGCACCACGGCCTTGCCAGGACGAGTTGTAACACATTTCAAAATTAATAACGTTCAATTGGAATTGGAAACATTCATAACCCAGGCTAAGGAACTTGTTGGTCAAACGTTGAGGGACGAATTACAAAGGCTAAATTTTATTAAATTTGGAATGGTGTTAGAGGCTATGTTTAACAATACTGATGGTGAAACAGCATTGAGAGCATTCATTACCAAAAATCGAACCCTTACCTTCACCTCCGACATTGATAATATTATTGAAGAATGCTTGGAGGAACTTATAACCAAACTCCAAGAACATGAAGGAAGAGGATCTGGATGGACTTTGTCATCAATCGAAGGTATGGATGTTAGGGTTCATAAACATGGATATGGTTTAAGAGGTAGTAGTTTTATCCCTCTACCAAAGAAAATCCAAAACACTAACTCGTGTAGAAATGTTCAAAATGAGGGTAATGAATGTTTCAAGTATGCAATGTTAACCAAGTATGTTAAAAACAATCCTTGTAGAGTTGGTAGAGAATACTACGAAAATGAACACCGCTACAACTTTCAAGGTCTTACTTACCCAGTTACTTTAAAAGATATTGACAAATTTGAAAAGAAAAATCCTGGCGTTTCAGTCAATGTTTTTGGTCTGGATGATTCCAACAATGTTTATCCTTTGCGGGTAGTAAAGGTTGAGCAAAGAAACCATACGGATTTGCTATTGATAACCAAGGGTGAAATTTCCCATTATGTATGGATAAAAGACTTTGAAGCGTTAGTTGTAAAACAATTGACCAAAAGAGTAAATAGGATTACAGTTTGCAAGAGATGTTTCTGCTTTTCTTGGAAAGATTCAAGACGTGGAGGATTGGACTGGTTATTGGAACATAAAAGACTTTGCAACGAGAACTATGAAGTAAAGATAAGTCTTCCACCGCCTACCCGAGCTTCAATACAATTTAACAAGACAGTTCACCAATACCGAATTCCACTAGTGGTCTATGCAGATTTTGAATCAACGTTAGTACCACAGGAGCTGCCGGACGGCGAAGTGACTAGAAGAACAAAATATCAGTTGCATCAGCCCAACAGTTTTTGTTTACTAGTTAAATCAACCTTGTCTGAAAACCAATTGCAAGACTATGGTTTAACATCCACTCCAATACTCTACCGTGGTGAAGAAGCCGCTAAGTATTTTGTAGACCAACTGTACGATATTGCTGGAAAGGTTCAACGCTTGTTCGGTAATATTGTACCTATGGAACCTTTAAACCAAAATCAACAAGAAGAATACAACTTAGCGACAAGATGCTATTTATGCAAGAAGATGTTCAGTGAAGAAAATCCAAAAGTAAGAGATCACGATCACCTGACAGGGTTATACAGAGGAGCTGCTTGTAATTCATGCAATATAAATTACAAACTGCCAAACTTTATTCCTGTCGTTTTACACAATATTAGCGGCTACGACTCCCACTTTATTATCCCGGAGTTAGGAAGAGATGACGGTAAAATTGATGTTCTTGCTACAACATTGGAAAAGTACATCAGCTTTTCAAAAACAGTAGGTAAAATTAAACTTCGCTTCGTAGACTCTTACAGATTTATGGCATCTAGTTTAGCCAAATTGTCAGAGAACCTAAGAAGAGAAGACCTAAAAGAAACCAGAAAAATTGTACCTGAAGATAAATTAGACCTAGTATTACGGAAAGGAGTGTTCCCCTACGATTACATAACTTCTACAGAAAAATTTGAAGAAACCAGTCTACCGCCGATTGAAGCCTTCAACAGCAAATTAAACGAAAGTGAAATCTCCGTTGAAGACTACAATCATGCATGTAATGTTTGGAACCAACTAAACATTCAAACCTTAGGGGAATATTCTGACTTTTATATAAAATTGGACGTAACTCTGCTGTGCGATGTGATGGAAGAATTCAGAAACACCTGCTTCTCCGCCTATGGACTGGACCCTCTACACTCGTACACATCTCCAGGATTAGCATGGCAAGCTATGCTAAAGTCAACCAACTGTCGACTGGAACTTCTAACGGATATTGATATGGTGCTCATGATGGAATCTGGTGTACGGGGCGGTTTGACACAAGCTGTAACACGTCATGTCAAAGCCAACAACAAGTACATCCCCGGCTTCGACGAGCAACAACCATCGGTCTACCTTGGCTATTTTGATGCAAACAACCTTTATGGTTGGGCAATGTCAAATCCGCTTCCCTACGCTGACTTCAAGTGGATCGACCCGGCCACCATCGGAGACATCTCACAGATTCCAAAGGATGGTCCAAAAGGCTATATTTTGGACTGTGATTTTGAATACCCGGAGCACCTTCATGACCATCACTACGACTTGCCGCTCCTAGCCAAGACTGAAGTTTCACCGACAGGAAGATGGCCAAAATTGATGATGACCTTGGAGAATAAAGATCGCTATGTGGCTCACTACTGGGTAGTTCAACAGGCTCTTGAATTGGGTCTACGTATAGTGAGAATTCATAGAGCAATTGAATTCACCCAGTCTTGTTGGTTGAAACCATACATTGATTCCAACACTACAAGAAGAGCTGCAGCAACAACAGCATTTGAAAAGGACTTCTATAAATTAATGAACAACGCCATCTTTGGGAAGACCTTGGAGAACAAAAGAAAACATAAAAATGTAAAATTAGTGAGTGATCCTAGAAAATTGGAAAAATTAGTGCAAAAACCAAATTTCGGAACATCCATGATTATAAACGAAAATCTAGTCGCTGTCAGTATGAAGAAAACAACAATAGTCATGGACCGTCCGTTATACATAGGTATGTCGATTTTGGATATAAGTAAAACCCTGATGTATGATTTCCATTATAACAAAATGGTTAAACATTACGGAAGGGAAAACATTGGAGTCGCATACATGGATACGGACGCGTTTATCTACTGGATAAAGACTTTGGACATGTATGAAGACCTAAGGACGTTTCCATACAAAGAAGATTTCGATTTTTCTGACTATCCGAAGAACCATCCAAATTTTAATGAAAAATATAAAAAAGTAATTGGAAAATTCAAAGATGAAGCAAATGGAATTCCTTTAGAAGAAATAGTGGCGCTGATGGCGAAATTGTATTCATTTAAGATGTACCACGAGAACAACACACCGACAGTGAAGAAAGCAAAAGGAGTGAAGACATCTTATTTGAAAAAACACGTGACATTTGACCACTACAAGACTTGTTTGTTTGAAGATACTACGATATCAGCAACATTCAACAATATCCGAAGCTTCAAGCATCAAGTCTACAGTGTCACCGAAATTAAAAAAGCGTTGTCAGCTCGGGATGATAAAAGATACATTATGCCCGACAAAATCCACACTCTTCCTTTTGGCCACTACTCTCTAAACCCTATCAACTAGTAACCTATTCTTCGTCCTTCTACAACTACGACCTTATTCCTTTCTCCTTCCGTAAAAAAATGGGGAACACGGCAAGTCCAACGCCGTGTTCCCCATTTTTTTACACAAGTTTGGATGACCTTGACCCATATAAATGATGTGAATATTTAAAACAACATTCATTGTGATTATACATGTGATACAACAAACATTGAAACCTGCAATATGAAGGACTTGAAGCAACAAATTGTCAACGAACTTCATAAACCTGCAAGAAGAAAGTTTCCACGAAGAAATACGGTGATAAAAGGAATTAATGATTTATATCAAGCGGATTTAATCGAAATGATTCCTTATAGCAAACAAAATAAAGGATATAAATACATATTGACTGTTATTAACTGTTTTTCAAAAATGGCAGATGCTTTACCACTAAAAGATAAAAGTGGCAAAAGTGTTACAAAAGCAATGGAAACAGCTATACAAAGAGACAAACATACTATTAAACATTTACAAACAGATGATGGAAAAGAATATTTTAATAAGGAATTTGCAAATTTAATGAAAAAACACAATATAAACCATTACTCAACCAATTCAGAGGTAAAAGCCTCAATAATCGAAAGATTCAACAGAACTTTAAAAAGTGCAATGTATAAAATGTTTTCCAACAGAGGATCGCACATATGGATTGATATGTTACCAAAACTTATAAACGATTACAATAACAAATTTCATAGGACTATCGGGATGAAACCAAACCAAATAACTAGTAAAAATGAAAACCTTGTATTAAAACGTATAAAAACGAATACTAAACCAAAAGTTGAAAAACTAAAGCCTAAAAAATTTAATGTGGGTGATAAAGTGCGAATAAGTAAATATAAAGGTGTATTCAGTAAAAGATACCTGCCAAATTGGACCAATGAGGTTTTTACTGTATTCAAAGTACAACCTACAGTACCTGAGACATATATTTTAAAAGATAATAAAGGACAATTGCTTGAAGGAGGGTTTTATGGACATGAAATGTTAAAATCAACAGTAGGCGATGTATATTTAGTTGAAAAGGTGTTGCAACGGAAAAAAGATAAGGTCAAAGTACGATGGTTAGGATTTAATAAGACGGAAGATTCTTGGATACCTAAAAAGGATTTGATATAACGATAGAGAATCATTTTAGGTTGAACCATTACAAAGGATGGAGATAGTACCACAAAAAGAGAGTTTTACTATTAATAATATAGATGAACTCACAGTGGATAATTCAGAATTCAATAGTGGGAAACATGGCAATTTGTTACCAAACACCGTTCGTTGTCTGGTTACCGGACCTTCCAACTGTGGAAAAACTAATGTAGTATTCAATTTGATTACAAACCCTAAAGGATTACGATTTAACAATCTATATGTATTTTCAAAATCACTACAACAACCAAAGTATCAATTATTGGAAAAGATACTGACTAATGTGCCTGAAGTTAAATATTTAAAGTTTAATGCAAGCGAGAGTGTCATGCAGCCACAAGAAGCTAAACCATTCTCCGTGTTTATATTCGACGATGTATCTTGTGAAAACCAAAACACAATAAGGAATTACTTCGCTATGGGTCGACATAACAACATAGATAGCATTTATATTGGCCAAACTTACAGCAAAATACCTAAACAACTCATTAGAGACAATGCAAACATGTTAATTGTATTTAAACAGGACGAAACCAACCTAAAACATATATATTTTGATCATGTAAATGCGGATATGACATTTGAACGATTTAAAGAGTTGTGTGGAAAGGCTTGGGCTGAAAAGTATGGGTTCCTAACAATTATGAAGGAACAAACGCTAAACAATGGTCGATACAGGATAGGATTTGATAAATTTATATTAATACATTAAACGCGGTATAACACATTCATTGTTGTACAACACGTCTTGCTACAAACATGGTTAACCAAGAAAAATTAGTAAAAGAAATAAAATCACTTAGTGATTCTATTCGGGCTAAAAACAGAGCATTGAAACTAGGTATTAGCGAGAGGGAGAAATTCCTTGAATCTACTTTTAAACCTATTACTGAACCCTTGAAACAATTAAACAAAAAATTTGCTAAACCCGTATTGGAAGGAGATGCGATTGCACCTATTACGAAGTTTGAAAGAGAAAATGTAAAATCAGAAGAGTTTAGTGATGAAGACCCGGAATCCTCTACGTATAGTGGTTTTACCGGTGGAGAACCCGAAAGAGAGCTAGAATCACCGGACTATAGTGGAATAAAAGAATTATATGAAGTAAAAGCCAAAAGAGGACATGAAGTTGTATCAACTGCTAGTGAAGAGGAAAAAGAAGAAGAGACAAGGGAAGGTCCGTCAAACATAAGCTTGTTGGGTGAAAACATTCATAACAAAGGACCTTTAGGAAGGAAATACATGGTAAAAATGTTACTCGGAACAATTCCTAATAAGAATTACCATAGTTATGGAGCGAGATTAACAGAAGACGGTTTAATGATAGGTAATAGCCCGTTAAACGTTGACGAACATGATAATATTGTCATTGGTGATCAAAGGTATAAGGGCACAAAAGGATTATTTGAATTATTATTTGAAAATAAGCCTTCAGTATCGGTAGTGAAAGAAAAAGACATGGAAGCATATAAAAATATTTTGGAACAGACAAATGCATATAGGAGAAAGTATTTACCTGACCAGCCTCCTTTTAGATCTAAGTCTTTAAAATATAAAGAATTCGTATCCAAGTTAATACCAACTAGAAGACAAACAATGCCGTTAACACAAAGAAAACCTGTAAAACGAAGATTTATGGCATCCACTTTGGATGTAAGTGCTCAGGAACGAAGAAAAAGAAGTAAGTCCGTTACGGGTACAGGTTTAATGAAGAAACTATATAACACAAATGTGATTTATTACAATAATATCAATAAATTGGTGGATAGAATGAAACTAATACATGAAGCTAAAGAAGCGGGTCATACTGGATTGGAAAACGAATGGGTGGCTTTAGTGGATGAACTCCGAAACCGTGGGGTAATCTCATAAAAATGCGTTACTCCCTAGAATACTATTCAGTTGCACCATGAGTGTCGACAAGTTCGGACGTTACTCCTCGGATGGGTTATATTATGCCAATAGTTTAAAAAGAAGTGCTGGTTTACCACAAACACCTGATGGAGATTATGATATGAGTAATAAAAGGTTAAAAAACATAAAAGATCCTACGGATGAAAACGATGCAATAAATCTAAAAATATTAAAGGAAAAGATATCGCCAACATTAAGACTACAAAATAACACATATGACGCAGAAGATCATAGAATCATCAACGTTGGTAAACCAAATCAAAACGGTGATGCAATAAACAAAGGTTATTTGTTATCTGAATTAAAAAATACGTTAAAATTCAATGGGAAAACGTATAGTGCCAACAATAAACGTATATCCAACGTAGATGACCCTAAAGATGCAAAAGACAGCGTAAATAGACGCTATTTACATTCTTTGATACCTGAAAAGACAAAAGATGGATTTTCTTTTTATAAATTTGTTATTAACGATATAGGTTATCCAAAAAATGAAAATGATGCTGTAAATCTCAAATATATAAAAGATCATTGTGTCATACGTGATGTGGGAGTTATCGATTGTCTTGGCAATTGTTTGGCGAATGTAAAAGATGGTTCAGCACCATCTGATGGTGCAACAGTGGGTCAAATGAAAGAGACTTTAAAACAAGAAACAACTGGATTTGCAAAACGAGATGAAGTATTATCAAAGCAAGGGGATGACTTTATTCAAGGTAATGAAAAATTTCATTTATTGACATACAAAAACGCTTATTGGGATTGCATGCATGGAAGGTTATCAAATGTGTCATGGGGTCATGCAGATAGAGACGCGGCTGCCTTAGGACAAACAGTACATCTAGATCCAAATAATTACCATGCGTTTTTTATATGTAGTAATAAAAAATTAACAAACATGGCGCAAGGAAGAGAAGCAAATGATGCTGCAACTGTAGGACAGGCTATCACATTATCACAAATGGATAGCAAAGTGTATACTTGTAATAATAAACGTATAACAGACCTTAAAGACCCTGAACATGTGGATAATGCTGTCACTGTTAATTTTCTTGTAAAAGTTTTAGGAAATGCATTATTTGATGTATACAATCTTATTGGTATTCGTTCAGGTCGTACTCCTTTGTTGGAATCTGAGAGAGGTACTTGGATTAAACGGGAAATTGTTCAAAAATATTTTATCAACCCTAATACAAAAAAGTTTAGATCATCGGATTGGGGTGATTTTGATATTTAATAAAAGAACACAATAAACGACTTCATTTATGTCCAACTTGTCATAGAGGTAACACATAAGTTGTACATTGCGATTATAAAAGGACAATAATGACGTTCCAGTACATCAGTCCATATAGAGACACTGTAAGGAGAGGAGGTGGGATCACGTCCACAGCGGTTTCTCTGTTAAGTAAAGCTTTAAAACGAATTCCAGTAGGATCCATAGTAAATAGAGCAATAGACGCATTACCATACGAATTTCATATACCGGGAGGTTATCAGTATTGCGGACCAGGAACTAAATTGAAAAAACGACTGGAAAGAGGCGATCCTGGCATAAATAAGTTAGATCAGGCTTGTAAAGAACACGATATCGCATATTCCACGTTTGCCGATTCAAAAAATAGATCAATAGCTGACAAAAAGCTTGCGGACATAGCTTGGCAACGAGTAAAATCAAGTGACGCTAGCATAGCAGAAAAAGCAGCAGCTTTAGCAGTAACAGCAGGTATGAAGGCTAAAACAGCAGTAGGAGGTGGAAGAAGGAGGAGAAGGAGAGTAAAAAGGAGGTCAACCACAAGAAAACATGGAGGAAATATAAAAAGAAGACGACGATCTACAAGAAAAGGCAGGAAGAAGCCCACCGTGTGGTCAATGGTAAAAAACGGGGCAGGTCTTTACCTAAGACCTTATCGTGCATATTAAATGAAAGAAATCAATTGGTCATACCACATAAAGCATTAACCAATATTGAATTATTTAAATATATTTCCTGTTTAAAAATACCATTTTTCCGCGGTGTGTTTATGAAAGACAGTTTACCAAAGAAAATGTGGCAAAATGAGACTGGAATTGTAAATTTGGATAATACTGAAGGGCCTGGCACCCATTGGGTTTGTTATAAGAAACTAAATAACAATGTATATTATTTTGATAGTTTCGGTAATTTGCCACCACCAAAAGAACTTCAAAATTACTTTAAATCTGCTAAAAACATATATTATAACTATAAAAGAGAACAACCTGATAATACTTCAATATGCGGCCATTTATGTTTGGAATTTTTAGCTAAAAGTATCAGTCACTATTGAGATGTCTTCCTATACGGTATCATTAACAGGAAAATCGTCCACTTTACGAAGTATCCTTTTTCCAGCGTTACGCTTGCAAAAAGGAAGGTTTTGGGAGGCGGCACTATTGGATTTTACAACTTACAACTCTATCCCCAATGTTACGGAAGGTAAAAATAACGTATTGCATTATTATAAGGGAAAGGATGCCAGTGGAAAATTTACAGACTTACAAGAGTGCAGGTTACCCACAGGTTCTTATGAAATTGATCATATAAATGAATTTTTGCAAACTAAAATGGGAAAAGACAATATAACATTAAAAGGTAATAATAATACGATGAAAGCTGAAATTACTTCCAAATATTATATAGATTTCACTCAACCAAACTCAATTGGTGATTTATTAGGATTTTCCAACGATGAGCCTGTTTTAGAACCAGATGTAACACATTCCGGTAAGAAAACAGTAACAATATTAAAAGTCAATAGTATAGACATAACTTGTAACATTATACAAGGTGCTTACAGGGATGGGGCTAACACCCACATCATACATACTTTTTACCCAAGTGTACCACCTGGATTTAAAATTGTTGAAAAGCCACAAAACCTGGTATATCTACCGTTGAACACCACTTTCATTTCAGACATCGTGTTGAGCGTATTGGATCAAGACGGTAACTTGGTAGACTTCAGAGAAGAGCCTATTACGATTAGATTACATTTAAAATCGACACTTTAAATACAAAACCATGGGTTTAACATTTAAAAGCGAACAACCTACGGGAAACCGCATTAGTAGCTCTTCAGCTGTGGAGGAGTTAACACGCGAGAACATTCGTTTCTTAGAGAGAATTGGATTAAAATTAACCGAGTATGGATATACTGGATATAGCGCAGGGTCCAACATTCGACGAAACCCTATGGGAAAAAGAATATCACACCCACAACCCTTACACTTCATCGAAATTAAACAATAACGATGAAATTCGTATTCCCATACAAAATCAAGACATTTACACACTACCATGTGAAAGTTACTTGTATATTGAAGGACAAGTTACTAAAAAGGACGGTACTACTGTTGGTACAACAGTTCCATTTATAAATAATCCTATGGCTTTCCTATTTGATGAAATTAGATATGAAATATCAGGTGTAACAGTTGATTCCACTAAAAAAGTAGGTATTACGACAACTTTAAAAGGATTAACATCTATAACACCCAATGAAACCAATTTACTTAAACCTGCCGGATGGGTATTACCTACGATTGACACGATCACTCCAAATCCAAATGGATATTTTGATTTTCATATTCCATTACGTTTGCTGCTTGGTTTTGCTGAAGATTATAGGAAAATAATATTAAACGTTAAACAAGAATTAGTTTTGTTGAGATCTTCTAACGATAAATACATTATTAAAGCTGCAGATGCTACTACAGATGCGACTTTAGAATGGAAATTAAAATTAGACAAAATTGTATGGAGAGTTCCACATGTTAAATTGGCTGACGAGCATAGAATGCTACTTTTAAGAAAATTAAAAGCCGATCGTGATATTGTTATTCCATTTAGAAGTTGGGAATTTCATGAGCATCCCAGTTTACCTACTACGGATCGACACACTTGGACTGTTAAAACATCGAATTATGTAGAACGAGCCAGGTATATTATATTTGGTTTACAAACAGGTAGAAGAGACGCCATTACTAAACATGCAGGACAATTTGATCATTGTGACTTGAAAAATATTAAAGTTTATTTAAATTCACAATTCTTTCCATACGACAATTTAAATGTGTCATTCACTAAGAAGAAATACAGTATATTGTACGATATGTACGCGAGATTCCAAAGTTCATATTACGGTAAAACAAATACACCTTTATTACCACCTGACAAATATTTCGATGCCTACCCAATAGTTGTAATCGATTGTTCTAAACAAAATGAATCAGTAAAGTCTTCAAGTGTGGATATAAAAATAGAAATGGAATTCAACGATGCTATACCGGCTAATACAACTGCATACTGTTTAATTCTACATGATAAAATCGTAACATACACACCTTTAACTGGAATTGTTAAAAATGTATTGTAAGAACCGGTTTTGTTTCATTCCGCGAGTATAAAAGCAGAGCGTACAGACCGCTCCTCATCAGTTTGTTGCCTACTGTTGTATGGGTAGCATCGTATTCAATATGGCTTCTCCTAGTGGTACACCTGAAAATGTGGTAGATATTGAGAAGGAGATATCTGAGTTTTTAGATCCTCAAGGTCACCAGGAAGGAGGTGAACAAAACGTTTGCGGACAACTTCACGCCAGTAATAATGTTGAAGAAAAAGGTAAAAGAAGAAAGACTATACAAAAGAGAAAAAGGGATATTGAAGATAATATTTCTCCAAACATATTGAGTGAGGTATTTTTGCGAATATTTTACCCGATCTCTTCCAGTTTGGATAAAAGTGTTTTAATCGGTGTTATGAAATCTACAGATTATTCCCCTACTGTAATTTTAACTCATGGACCCAAAATGATTTTGTTTACGGACAGTGCTTGGGAATCGTTTATGAAACATTTGCATCTACTAGAATGCTATTTAAGTAGTAACATGTTTGGAAGAAAGACAAGAGTAGGACTTTTGGATTCAAATGTGGAAATTGATATCATTAAACAACGTGGTGATCATCAGCTACGGTTTAGAGACACAACAAGACATGATAACAAAATTCAACTTAATCGAGAGGAGTTTTTCATTTTAACTTGTGCTACTGAACCTATAACAAGATACTTGAGACAACTGGTGTTTTCAAGTTCGATTATTAAAGATTATCTGGAAGACACTTTGGACAAACAACCGGACGCACCTATATTATACGGACCTGTGGATACTTCTATATTTAATAGAGTTCCTCATGAAGTACAGATGTGGAGACAATTGGAAAAGTACGCTCAACTACATAAGAAATCAGTAAAACAGGAAGAAGAGGAAGATGGAGGAGAAGAATCAAGTGTTAGTGATGAAAATGAAAATAAGGAAAATATAAAGATGGAAACTTAAATGACAATGGTTAGTTTTTAAAACAATAACCAACATTTTGTGGGGTTAGGCCTATTGGGGACGGTGCCCACGTTAAATATACACCAACGCGCCAACAACTGTACGGCCTGGTATAAAAGTAGTACCTACCGTGGTGTGGAAATCAGTTGACCTCCTGACTTCGTAATGAGCAGACGTGTGACCTTCAAAATGGACAAGGGAGAAGAACAACAAGTAAAGTCCAAGCCTGGTATTATTGAGTTTCAAGCGTTTCGTGGTAATGATGATAGATTCATTATAAAAGAACTTGTGTTTTTGGACATGAATACAAGTGTTCCTTATTCGTTTTTATTTAAACCACCATGTTCTTATTCGTCTTTAACTAGTAAAGCCGCTACTACCAACAGATGGATTTCAAAACACTTCCATCATATCGATTGGTATGATGGTTTTACAAGTTACACGGACTTGTATCACATTATGCATCACTTTTCAGACAAGTTTACCAATATTTACACAAAGGGGCTGGAAAAGAAAAGATGGATCGAAGGATTTACTCATGTTCCGGTTAATGATGTGGAATTGGATAAGAATTATCAATACATGCTGGAAACCATATGTATTTGTACAAAAAGCCCAGAACATGATAAAGATAGACATTGCGCTTTGAAAAATGCCTATAAACTCGCCTCTTACCTTCAAAGTGGGGAATTGGGGAGTGGTGGGGGTAACGGAGAGTATATAAGTGGGGAGCAGACAGGGACCTGGCATGAGTATTACTCGAGATTCCGAGACGACAACATCTCAGAGCAAGAAGACGATCTGTAACCTGACCATGGCATCTCACCAGTTCCTTCAGACTTTGGTCGAGCAGTTCAATGCTCACTCCAAGTCAACAATATTACCTGTAAAGAAGTGCTCGGAACTAAAAGACGAGAAGCACTACATAATCCATGCTATGAAGAAGATGGAGACTACAGTTGGGGAGGCCATCTGCTGCAGTCTCAGCGAGGCACCGTTTACTCCGGGGGATGAACCAAAGTTCCAGGTGTACCTGCCCAAGAGATTCGTCCATCTTCTACAAAACGAGGATCTTCGCTCTATTCAACCCGGGTGTCTATACCTGGTGTCCCACGGCTGCACGGGTAGCAATTCTACAGAGTTGACCATCCACATCGCTGACAAGCAGCAGTGTTAGATTTAAGTTTTAATGTTGTACATATGTTGTTGTTGTAATGTTTTATAAATAAACGAATCATAAAAGACAAAAAAAATAAAAAAAAAAAAAAAAAATGCAACATATCAATATGTGACAGACTTCACGTATTGATATGTTGCATTTTTTTTAAACTTCGCGGGTGACCTTGACCTTTGACCTTTGCATTTCACAATTACCCCCACTACTGTAACTACCCCCACTACCGCACTAGGATTCAAACCTGCTTGGATGCGAAAAACGGTCAGTCTGTTGCCAACTAGCAAACGATGAGCACCTTGTACGAGCTTTGCATACAACGAGTTATAACTCACAAGGACTTGTTCCCAACATGTTTACAAGACAATATCCCACTAACAATAAAAGAAGATGTCAAACGCTACAGGAGGGAAAATACAGGGTATTCGGAATACTCCTGGTATAAGTTCCACGACGGGGAAAAGTTTTGTAGGCCTTGTGGCGAGGCCGCCGTCAGAGACCTTCGGCGATTCGTACAGGATGGTGGTATAAAACAATTCGGATTTCTAGCGCCACTGTTTCGATTTGAAAATTACAAGGACACCTGCGCTATTTGTTCCATTCCATTGTATCGATGGAAAAAGTTTAGAACTGTTTAATTGGATTTTCTATACCCCCACCACTATTACCCCACCACTTTTTCATGTACCTCCAAGCGCTGTGCCTCGGCTTCATTTCTACTCCAGCAGCCAACCTAGCAACATCAAGATGTCTCTGAACGTTAGTTGCGCAAGTTACGAGGAGGTGAGCATCAAGACTCAGCAGGAGCTAAACGACTTATACAAGGAGTTGCAGCTGATGGTGGCACGAGGCTACCGTATAAATGTGCAAGTTTACGCTTGCAATATACGGAACACCCGGCAGTCAAAGGAAGGGCCTGGACACTCCTCGACGGCTTCCTCACCAGCGTCCATGAAGACCGAGCCAGACAACTTGGACTACTTCAGCTGACTAGCAGTTGTATTTCTTGTCCTAACCATTGTAGAATATATATATTTTTCCATTATATTAAAGAAGTAAAAGAGCAAAAACACCTATCTTGTTACTGACATATAAGCTCAGTAACAAGATAGGTTTTTTTAAAACACAATTTGGATGACCTTGAAACTTCCCCCTCCACTGCTTTGTTACCCCCACCACTTGACTATTGGTGTACATGGCACATCGCAATTGGAAACCTCATTCCATCTTCAACAGCCACACCGACAACATCAACAATGGCAAACCTACCAACAGATGAAAGATGTCCTCACGCATGTTGTGACTTCGTCCACGAGTTGGAGAAGAGGATGCAGGAGAGGGCGATAAGAAGAAAACAGATCCACTCAGAAAATATCATGATAGTCAACGGCTATCTTTTATTGTTCGGCCTTATTATGGTTGTACTTTTCATACTGTACGGCATAGTCACATGTGTCGGCAAGGTTGCAGAAGAAAACGCTCGCCACCATCAATTGGAAAGTTTCAATGTTACTTTGTAAGTTTTCCTTTTTTTTAAAACTCCGTTTGGATGACCTTGAAAATTCCCCCACTACTCCACCACACCCCCCACCACTTCACCATGTTCCTGCATGAGCATCACATCAACCGTCATTCCTTGTCCGACAAGCAACCATGGCAGACAACAACACCATCAGCCAAGCTGACTCCACTACTGATGTCGGTACAAGTACGGGTTGGACACTGTCGATCGATAGTGTACACTATTTGGAGTCAATTTGCGAACGTATGAAGGAAATACTGCGGGACAACCCTGGGATCATAATACAAATGAATTTAAATTATGATTGGTCCCAAGTTAGAATGCAAGGGGACGACAACAACGGTCAACAATCTCCACAATATTCGCCCATGTCCCCGATCTATCCTTACGGCGAGTCTGACGTCGATGAAGATGAGGCTGATGAAGATGCAGGGGACAACAAGGCTAAAGAGGAGTAAGCTTCATTCCTTTTTTTTAAAACCTAAATTGGATGACCTTGAGAATTCCCCCTCCACTATTTCCTTTTTTTAAAACCCAAATTAAATGACCTTGAAAATACCCCCTCCACGTACTTTTGGTTTACCCCCTCTACTTTTCAATACTGTTACCACAGTCTGTAGCTCACATCATTCCTTGCTTAGCTATCATGGCGGACAGCACTCTTTCTCGAGTTGACTCCACTACGGATGAAGAATGGCCATTTTCCTGGAATGTTCATCTGCAAGACTCGGCAGAAGTGGATATGTTGCATGAGAAATTGGTGTATGTATTAAACGAAAACCCCAACATTGAATGTAGAATGACTATGGATTTCGATGCGACAGGGGTCCACACTCAACCTTCCACTTCCAGCCAGCCTGAACCTCAGCTACAGCCAAAGAACTTTACACATCTTTACACTCCAATACGGCCGGAGGATGTGGTTATCAGCGAGGCAGACTCTACTACAAGTTATATTGAACCAACGAATTGGAAGCTTGTTGTTGACACCTTACACAAGGTCGACTTAGTATGTGACAAATTAAAGGAATTGATGATGCAAGATCCTGGTCTTCGTTTTAAAATTGATTTGTTTTTCATCTGGGGAGCACCTGCACGGGGCTCTTCGTCTGACAGCTCTCTAAGTACAACGGATGAGGAGGACGACTAGTTATCTTTTTTAAAACTCCGTTTGGATGGCCTTGACCTTTCCCCCTCCACTGAGTTTATTTAAGGTGCACTCTCAATGACTGCAGCATCATTTCATCGCGCACCTTCACCACAGCAACATGGAGAGTCAAATCAACTACTGTTGCGAACGGAAATGTTTTTATGGCCGAATGACATTGATGTTGCGGATGGCCTGGCGTGTAGAAAATGTGAAGCTTTTGGTCAATGCATGTGTAAGTGCAAGTCTTGGAAGAAGCCGAAACCGGAGTTGAAGACATTCCATGTGTACCAGATGAGAGGGCATAAGTACACTTGTTGCCCTGAACGTTGCATTGAATTCACATTAAAACAGCTAACTGGCTGCAAATTGTGCAACAATCATTTTGCAGGTTTTTGCAAACATTATTTAGGAGCCTGTCAGTACAGATCAACTTGGCATACAGAAGCACTCACTATCAATGAAATCGCTATAGATACACAAGAGTAGTCTTTCTACTCTTTTCTTTTTTAAAACTCCATTTGGATGACCTTGACCTTTCCCCCTCCACTCACCTTAGTTTATATAAACCCCATTCCCACTGACCACAGCATCACTTCATCGTGCTCCCTCGTCAAAGCAACATCAACTATGGAAAGTAAGCGCATCTCATGTTGCGAGCATAGGTGTTTGGAGATACAAGGCGTCACATATTGTGCAAAGAAGCGTTGGGAGGAAGAGACGGGGACAACCTATTGCTGTGAGGATAAGTGTTTCCTCTAACCAAAGTGGCAAGTGGATGGGCTGGCCTGCCGGCAATGTGAATGCTTCGGATGTTGCAGGTGTAGATGCAAGAACCAACAGCTGCCACCGCCGGTACTACAAACTTTCAAAATCTACAAATCCAAATACTTTTATACTTGTTGTCCGCAGCGGTGTATTAAATTTCACTTCTCCAATCTTACCAATTGTCGGAAATGCTACGGACAACCTGATGGGTGGTGCACCTGTTTTCTGGACTCCTGCCGCTACAGATCGGATTGGTTTACAGATCCATTAGAGATTGATGAGGTCGCCCAGGAAGCACAAGAGTAGTCTTTCTACTCTTCAACTTTTTTAAAACTCCATTTGGATGACCTTGAGATTTCCCCCTCCACTTCCCCATATACCTAGAGTACACAGAGCCTGGCAGTCAGTAACTCGGTGGCTGTCGTGGGGTGCGCATCGGTGTCGGCGCTCCGTTGTTAGGTTTTCAAGGTCACAGTAATATCAAATTGTTGGTGTTGTGCTGGTTCAAGGTTACCTGAGGGATAACCGATTGCCCATTTAGCCAGGGTCATGTCAGAAACTCGAGTTTAACTTGGCACTTTTGCCGTTTCTCGTCGAAAATTCGCTCCAAGTGGTCAAGGTCACGGGGACTCTGACTGAAACTCGGAGCGTAGTGCGAGAAACGGCAAAAGTGCCAAAAAATTTTAAGTTTCGGCGTGACCTTGACCTCAGTGGCGTCGGTGACGTCATTTTGATGACGTAAGGGGTGATGACGTCATCAGCACGTCATTTCTGTGACGTCATGGGTGTGACGTCATAGAAATGACGTCATTAGTGATGACGTCATCGATGACGCAATCGATGACGTCATCGATGACGTCATCGGTGAGGTCATTGACCTCGATGACGTCATCCCTCAGGTGACCTTGAACTGAGCCAGCACCAACAATTTGACACTACTGTCACATTAAAGTTACCATGACAATATATAGGTTAAATTACTTGTTTCCGTCAGCAGTTCAAAGTTGAGATATCAATCATGTTCACATGTTTCGGTTTCAACTAAACCATTTTCAAAACATACATACCGAACATACATACATACCGAAACATGTCAACATGATTGATATCTCAACTTTGAACTGCTGACGGAAACAGGTAATTTAACCTATATATTGTCATAATATTGCAGTTCTGGGGCTATACAATATGAATTATAAAGTTATCACTTAGAAAGATAATTAAATTGAATTAAAGATAATTAATTGTTGTATTTCTTTAGCTACCAAAAAGAAAACAAAATAAAAATGTATAAGAATTTGTTATCATTATTATTTTAATTCCAGTACTATATTACTTACGTACCTTGACATAACTCAGGTAACGATGATATCAATCTGGATTTTTTCCCATGCTACCGCTTCATCCCTATGTTCTGCTATAACCATCCGTCTTTGAATTCTTCAAAGGAGTTTTAAACAACACTAAGTTCACATTTTTACTATGTTCACTACGACAGCAAAACATTGAACAGTTACAAAAAGTACACAAATTACATAATATTTTGCCTGTTGTCATTCTGACGGTGACAGAAGTATCAGGAAAACTTTTTGTAGTATTTTTGTTAAACATGTGAGAAAATCTGAGTTATGACTGAGGGAAATTTTGTTTTACATAGTATTGGCATACTATAAATTTGATATTTTTTCCTAAAACCCATAAAAGTATTTATTAGGCTTATTTGTTTACAATACTCCTAGGATGCTTTCTCGATTTTTACTCATAAACAATCCCACTATTTTGTAAACTATTTGTGTTCATTTATTTATTATTTTAATGTTGTTGTCTGGTAATCTTCAATTTTTTATAAATTTCTTTAATAATTTTTAGATCTCTTAAATTATATCCCATTATAACAAATAGTATGTCACAAATTGGTGTCACTATGCTCCGGTTCTCTTTCGTTCCCATTTGATGCTGCAGCATCTGAAAAAAATAATTGAGTGATGGAGGATTAGGATTGCTAGGACTCATACATCACAATGGCTTGTGATCCTCGCCCACATAGAGCTCTGATCACAGAGCACTCTAGAATTGCGACCTTCTTTAATGCCAACCTTGGACCAGCATGATCTACATCCTGGTATCCGTCCTTGGAAATCTCAGTGTCATATGTTCCACTGGAGGGGACTTATGACGTGGTTATTCTGGGTTGTAAAAGTCACAACCACTTCCAAAGTCACAACCATGAACTACTTCGACACAGAATCGATGGTCAGTCGGGGGGTAAAGTAAGAAAGGAATTCGTCGACGGTCAATCAGGATCGTAAAGGTAGCTTTGAGTTGCACATACAGTCTGTTATAGCCGTAAAAGTAGCAAATTAACATTAAAGTAGCGTGTCAGTTGCAATTGCCGAATGTTATGGTCGAAAAAGAACACATGGCACCAATTTAATGCATTAAAATAATTGGTCCAACGGTTATCATGGTTGTAAAAGAGCTTATTAATTGGGCCAACTGTTAAGGGTTTCAAAAGAGTTTATCAATAGGTCCAATGGTTATAGTCCGTTTTTTAAAACCTGACCCTTCTAGGGAGAGATGGTGGTGGCGGTTTGTTTATCCTTGCTAATATCCCATTGGCTGGAGCCCTTTGGTTTTTTTTTTGTTTTTTTTTTTTGTTTCACTGTTAGATACCAGCTGGTAATTTTACATCACAACATATTGTGTATCAGTTTGATAATACTATTGGTAGCAGTTGTTTTTTAATCAGTTTACTTTAGAACTGTTACTTTTTAACAAGGAATAGGTTTGGCTTAGAAATATAACAGCTGACTTGGAGTTACTGAAAGACGTTATGACTTATTTAAAACGTTATAAACGTTAGTCGTTTAACGTTACGAGGAAATCTGATACTCGAAAATGTTTGTAACGAGTAAATTTTTTGTTTACAGTTTAAATCTCTCCCCCATCCCAATATTCTCGTGAAGGATCAAGTTTTAAAAAAACGAACTGTAGTCAGGGTTGCAAAAGTCATGGGTTTATCCATTAAAAAAATTGTTTATCCGAGTCGTAAATGAACATATATACTGCATCAGTCGGAAGTCAGGGTCATAAAAGTAGCACATGAGTTGCATAGAGACGGTCAGGGTCGTTAAGATCACATAGCAATCCACTGGCGGTCGTATACTAGAAAACTCATAGTGAGTTAATTGTTTAATTGTACTGAAAATTTCTGAGTATAAATCTGCCTTAGTTACGTTATTAAATTCAACAGGCGTATAAAGAAAAAAACCAAGAGGATAACTCATCCTTCTTTTTACTTTATCCACCTTTGGAATTTAATAACGTTTTGAAGGGGAACTGTTCAAAAACCGGTCTTGTTACTGAGGCTACATCCTGTTCTTAGCATCTATATATTAATACGCAAGCATGTTTCATTTCCTCCTTTTTTCTCAGCCCGTGTGCATCGTAGGAGAAATCCGCGCATACCGTTAGAAAGGTATAGTCCTGTAGATGAGCAGAATCACATTCTAATTCACATCGGACACCAGGGCTACACCCCACAGGCTTTCAAAGTTCCAATGTTAATCTTATGGAGATAGGAAAATTGATTGAATCATTAGATAGCTGTTGTAAAAACAACTGCTAGAAAAACAGGAAGAACAGATGTTTTAGTTAAAAAATGTTTTTAAACTTCTTGGGTCCAGATCAACTGAAATTTTGATAGAATTTCGATCAGGAGGCGATCTCTAGTAATTATTAATAGACCGATGAAAAACAACTGGGTCCATTATCTAACCCTTAAAAAGCTACTGTACTATCGTTTCTCATATTATACTATACGTTTAAAACTTATCAGTCCATATTTCTTTGTTCAAACTCAATTAATTTTGTTTCTGTAACTTCTACAGTAACTAAACATTTCTTTAGGACTAGTTTGATCAGGTTATGACCGAAAACAAGGCTTTGAAGATTAATTTGTATTAGCAGAGGGGATCAAACATTTTATCTCTATTTGAAAAAACCCATTTTTTAGAGTATAAGAACCATGCACGTGCTTCTAAATAGCCATTTTCAATTAAATACCGCTTTCGCCCACACTTTCCATAATGTGATAAATACATCTTAAAGAAATGTAGATGGTTCATCAAAAAATTACTTATACTCGAGTTTGTTCTAGTATTGTAAACGAAACGAGCTTCCGTTATGTAAAATATTGAAACCAACCACCCGGTTGAACGTTACTGCACATGTGGCCCACACCGAAGGGCTGAACGGCAATCCACCGAAGAACGATCTGACCAACAAGTGAGTCGTTGTCCTTTTCACCTCCACCACTGCAACTACCCCGTCCTTGAGTGTCTCACTCACATCGTGGCTCGTGCTGATCCGGTCTCACAACAATTTAGTACTACAAGGTTGAATTCAAACCAAGTGATTAATTTAGAATAATCACTGCAGGAACTGCAGGTCGCGCCAGTCGGTGGGGACTCAGTGACTATGAGGTGGATGTGCAGTGTGCTGCCGCTAGTTCTCGCAGTCGCAGGACAGGATAGACGTTCACGCGCGGTCAAACCTATTGTGAGTACTTTTTTGTTAACATTACAAATGATAATACAATTTAAAGATTAAATAATATGTGTTTTATGTCTAATTAGGTAAAAGTGAATACCTTACTTTGGAAATTGATAGGACTCTACCCAGGACTTCTAGTGTTCAAAACTTCACTATAATAGGATATGTAAGAAACTTACTGAAATATCAACCATTGATTCCTTACCCTTTCTCGTTGGCCAGAACTAATATATTGACTGCGTCGTACTTTACTTAACTATATAGTAAAGTCAAAAAGTACGCTTCCTTTTTATATGTTCCATCATGATACATAAATGAATAGGTCCCATAGATAAATTTTTGTATTTTTTACAAAATTTGCCTGTCTGGATGTCATCTAAATTAATGACACGTTAATTTCAATAAAAGTGAAGATTACCCAAATTATAGTATTACCTAATTATCACTGAAATAAACTCTACAATAATTCTATTGTAATTAATTAAGCATAAAAAAATTCTAAAACCATAAGACACATTACATACAATATAATAACGTAACAACTTCTACGATAATATGCTTTACCTTCGATCATACAAGTCAATTTTACATCTAGGCCTACTGATTATACAGTATTAAATTAGTTCCCATCACTGCCCATTAGAAAAAGTTCCAGTTACAAGGGAATACTTGCAAGTAGACGTTGATTTTTTTCGGTACTCGATAAAAATAAAATGCATACTCTTTAGTTATTAATACGTTTTATAACAGGAGAAATCAAATACCGAAAAACTAGGTTACGTTTGCACAACCGTTGGTAAAAAACTGCAATTTGTAATCTCGTATCGAGAAGTAATTGTATAACAGTTTTACAATGCAATCTTCTACTTAAATCTTTAAATTTATTTAAATTGGCCTGTTATATCAACAAATAATTACATGGTATTAAAATAAAACCTCAATTATTATCGTACGGCCTTGGCGGTTGTAATTTTACAAACCAGAAAAGTTATATCTAGAGGTTAAATCAAAAGATCCGTCACATCACAGTGTGGTAAAATCATGATAGCCGTAATCTACAATGATAAAGTTCGGTTTGCAAATTATTTTCGCAAGCAGAACAATTTTTTTTTGCAGCTGAAAACTGTAAAATAAAAACATATTGATAAAATATTAACATTTAATGTTTAATACCAAGTGACACAATATACCAGTGTGTAAAAAACAATGTATACATTAGGTACTAAAATTTTACGCTCATGATGAGAGAATGCGAGGTGCATGTGAAGCAAACGTTGTAGCTCTACATTATATTGTGTGTGATTTTGACAATAAGTAAAAAAAAGTTTATAACAAAACAAGTAGTGCAGTTGGTCCTTAACTTCATTGAGCGATGGTGCTGAAATTTGGGATTAGTGTGGGCCCTCACGACTTAAGTTATTACAACAATCGTAAATTATCTTTAGAAATCTAAATAAAATGCAATTAAAGGCTATACTTGCTTCAACAAATGCAGATTGAAAACTATATTTTAAAAATGTACTGCAAGTGTTTAAGTGTGTAAAATATTTACCCTAAATATATTACATCATTCCCTAAAACACACATAATGTTTTTGTATTTTATTAAACATACATTAGCGATATGAATTTTCGTTTCAATTACTAAAGTTTAAAACATTTGAAAGCTCTGATTAATTTTCAGTTTAAATACATTAAGTTATAATCCCTTAATACTTTTGCTGCAGGATGCCAAAATACAATATGTAGTTTCCAATTTTGTTTTACCACAAAACAAATACGTATTCGTGTGGTGGATGGTGGATGAAAAGTTGTGTTAATGTTTTATTGCTATGTTAACAAGATAACTACTAGTTCATTTACTAAAACAAAAGCATTCCCAGTGACAAAGTCCTTTAAAAGATGGCAATGAATTTATTCTTAATAATTTATAATTGAAGTATTTGATTTATTTACTGACTCCTGGAAGATAGTAGGACTAGAATACAAAAAACAATTTAATCGTTGGTATCTGGTTGACCTCTATCGTTCAAGGTACGCTGCTTAGGCAGGCACACAACAAACATTGAATTAATATGATATAAAATCTTTATTTAATGAATCCATTATTACAGAGCTTATCTATGCTTCACAAGATAGTAATAAACCTTTTAGTAAGTTATTTATGATTAGTACTGAATTAAAAATAATCGATATAAGTAATATATTCCTAGCCAACTAGGAAAAAGGATAGAAATATGAAAACAATGCAACACATGAATAGGAATAATTATAATGCTACTCTAGTAACGAAGTGTTTATGTTTTACTGGTTCTATTCAACTAACTCATTCGATGAATAAAGCAGCCTACACTCATAGTCCTCTTTTTGTATTTTAATGAAACTCTTAAGCTTTGTATTTGTGAATATACAAGACGAGACTGATAAAATTTCTGATTACTGACTTCAGGAAACATTTACTAAAGTGCATTTAATTGTCCATAGAATGTTAGCGGGGTTTACCAACTTGATGATACAACACGTAGACAAAAATGGAACTGTTACATAATTAACTTGTTAAATAGGCAAACTCAAATATGATGTAAAACAGGATTAATAATAAAGGAAAATGTTTGTCTACTATTTAACTTAATAAAGTAATGTAAGTTTCAATATGAAGTAGAAATTCCGAATAAAAGTGTAAGATAATGTAAGAATTTGTTTCCCATAAGTTAAATGTCTTCGTCCAAAAATGAATTGAAGTTATTATGGAAATCTAGAAGTAGAAAATTATGATCGTACTATGTGAAAAGATCGAACGTATTGAGTTTAAAACTATAGAAAATGAGAAAGTTTTTCTTCAGAATAGAAGTTTATGTGATCCAGGGAAAAAATTGTTGACGTCTTTCAACCAAAATCTATGAATTTGAGTTTGAAGGCTGAATATATCAGAAGTTATTCCACTTTTAAAATCTTTTTAATATATTTCCAATGTAACAAGAAATAGTCCGGGGCCGTTATGACAAAATAGGGGTCCAATCGGACAAAATTAATAACAAAGCAAAACCACTTGGGAAGTGTTTGGCATGGTCCCCTGATCATTTTGTGAAAATTCCCAACTTTTCCCACTTTGGCATTTTCCGCCATCTTGGAAAATGGCGGCTAAAATATTTTACTATGTAAGCGTTTATTTAAAAATTAATTGTACGATAACCATGCGATGTAAAACCCCCCAAAAAGATTTATTCTATTCAGAAAAAGATTTCCTAAAAGGAAATGTGGTATTTATTGATGGTATTTCACACGCCAATGGCAATATTTGAACATAAACATAAAATTTGACAGAATTTTCATGTTATATTTGAGAATTTTCTTAGTTTACTTCGATTGTATTGAAGATATGAGTTTTTGTCCCCTTATAAAAGTTGTAGCCAATAAAATTTTGCATCTTTTCATGTATAATGTTTGCACATTGCTCGTAAAACAAACGCAACAAAATATTTTGAATTTAATTTTTATGTAGTTAGGCGACAGGCAACATAAAAATTAAAATTTGAGCATGCAAGTACAACATTAATAACGTAGTGAAACCACCTGGGACTTATTTGGCATGGTTCCCTGGTCATTTTGTGAAAATTTCCATTCTTCCCACCTTGGCATTTTCCGCCATCTTGAAAAATGGCGGCTAAGACATTTCATTGTGTAAGCTTTCATTTAAAAATCAATTGAACGATAAAAATACAGTGTAAAAACCTCAAACAAGATTTATTCTACTCACGACAACATTTCCTACAAGAAAATGAGGTATTTATTGATGGTATTTTACACGCTAGGGACAATATTGGAACATAAACTAAAAATTTTACAGAATTTTCATGTTTGTATTTGAGAATTTTCCTAGTTTACTTCGATTGTATTGAAGATATGAATTTTGTCCCTTTACAAAAGTTGTAGCCTATAAAATTGTGCATCTTTTCGTGTACAATGTTTGCACATTACTCCTAAAAAAGAGCTGAAAAATATTTTAAATTTTAACTTTTATGTAGTTTGAAGACATGTTTAAAACAAATTATAATTTGATCAGGCAAATACAACATTAATAACTAAGTAAACCTTTCTTGACGTGTTTGGCATGTTGCCCTGATCGTTTTGTAAAAATTCCCATTAATTCCAACTTTGCCATCTTCCGCCATCTTGGGAAATGGGGGCTAAGTATGTAAATATGAGGACTTTTACTTAAAAAATTAGTTGTACGATAACGATACGGTGTAAAAGCACAGACAAGATTTTTTCTCCTGGCTTGAAAATATCCTTCAAGAAAGTATGGTGTTTATTAATGGTATCCACGCCAGGGTCAATAATTGAATATAAATTTGAAACTATATTACATGTTTTTGGCTTCGTCTGAATTGAAAATATGAAAACATTGGGCATCTTCCCGTGTATAATGTTTGTACATTACTCTTAAAAAGGTTAAGAAATATTTTAAACTTTAACTTTTATGTAGTTTGGTGACAAGTAACAAACAAATTATAATGTAAGCAGGCAAGTACAACATTAATAACCAAGTAAAACCTTTTTGACATGTTTAGCATGGTTCCCTGATCATTTTGTAAAATTCCCACCTTTTCCTAAAAATGGCAATTTCAATCATATTGGAAAATGATGGCTAAATAATGTAGGTTTACCCATATCATACTTATCTTTTAAAATGAATTGTACATCAACCATGAAATGTAAAACCCTTAAACAAGATTTATTGCACTTGTCAATGCATTTCCTATAAAAAAAAAAAATAAAAAAACAACATGTGGTGTGTATAAATGGGATGTATTACGTGCCACAAAACCATAAAGTGTTTTGGTTTATGATAGGTTCTATTCAATTGTAGGTTCTAGGTTAAACCAATTCATCAACTAATTCTGTTACAATATTACATAATTAATCTAATTGAAGATTGAATCTTGCATTCAAGGAACAGAATTTTTTCTGTAGAGATTATAATGAAACTTGTTTCAGGTTTGTATACCAAGCTTGTTTTAGGCCTCAGTAACAACACAGCCTAATAGGCTCCAGTTTATTATTTTTTGTTACAAGTAGTGAAACTTGTTTCAGGTTTGTATACCAAGCTTGTTTTAGGCCTCAGTAACAACACAGCCTAATAGGCTCCAGTTTATTATTTTTTGTTACAAGTAGTTTTATACACACCTGACTATGCCCATTTCATGTCAAACGACAGTAAAGATTCTTGATTCTTAAATGTATTTTTATTGACTTTTGAGAAGTGCAACTGTGGAAAAAATCTACGATTTTTTTTAAATTGAGAGGTTACCATGTCAAAAACGATCCAAGTGTTTTTTTTCTGTGATATTATTGTACTTGAATCATTTTTATCTTATTTTTAATCTAATCGCAAAGCAATATAAAAAGTCCAATTAAAAATGTTCTTTGTTTTTTTTTTGTGTGTACTATTAGTAGTTATGTTCTGATGAAGTATATGAAAAGATGCACAGATTAAAGGGCTTCATATTTGGTGCAAGTACAAACTGCATATGTTCAATAATAATAAGGCAAATTTGGCGATACATAGAAATATAAATGATACTTTTACAAAATTAAAACTAAACGCTCAAATGTTGAGTGTGGCATGTAAGATATCCCATCAATAAAGACCACATTTTCTTACGCGAAACGCTTTAATGAGTGAAATACATCTTGTTGGATTTTACATCTTAGGTTTAATGTACAATTAATTTTAAAACAAAAAAACATGATATGATTGTGATACTTGGCCACCATTTTCCAAGATGGCGGAAATAACCATTTGGAAAAAGGTTAGAATTTATCCAGATTATCGAGGGACCATGCTAAACACGTCAAGAAAGGTTTACTTGGTTATTAATTTTGCATTTGCCTGCTCAAATTATAATTTGTTTCTTACCTGTCTCCAAACTACATAAAAGTTAAAATTTAAAATATTTTTTAGCCATTTTTTAGGAGTAATGTGCAAACATTATACACGGCAAGATGCACAATTTTATAGGCTACAACTTTTGTGATGGGACAAAATTCATATCTTCAATACAATCGAAGTAAACTAGGAAAATTCTCAAATGTAACATGAAAATTCTGTAAAATTTTAAGTTTATGTTCCAATATTGTCCCTAGCGTGTAAGATACCACCAATAAATACCACATTTTCTTGTAGAAAATGTTGTTGTTAGTAGAATAAATCTTGTTTGAAGATTTTACGCTGTATAGCTATCGTACAATTGATTTTTAAATGAAAGCTTACACAATGAAATGTCTTAGCCGCCATTTTCCAAGATGGCGGAGAATGCCAAGGTGGGAATTAATGGGAATTTTCACAAAATGATCAGGGAACCATGCCAAGTAAGTCCCAAGTGGTTTCACTACGTTATTAATGTTGTACTTATGCTCAAATTTTAATTTTTATGTTGCCTGTCGCCTAACTACATAAAAATTAATTTTAAAATATTTTGTTGCGTTTGTTTTACGAGCAATGTGCAAACATTATACATGAAAAGATGCACAATTTCATTGGCTACAAATTTTGTATGGGGACAAAAATTCATATCTTCAATACAATCGAAGTAAACTAAGAAAATTCTCAAATATAACATGAAAATTCTGTCAAATTTTAGGTTTATGTTCAAATATTGTCATTGGCGTGTGAAATACCATCAATAAATACCACATTTCCTTGTAGGAAATCTTTTTCTGAATAGAATAAATCTTTTTGGGGGGTTTTACATCGCATGGTTATCGTACAATTAATTTTTAAATAAACGCTTACATAGTAAAATATTTTAGCCGCCATTTTCCAAGATGGCGGAAAATGCCAAAGTGGGAAAAGTTGGGAATTTTCACAAAATGACCAGGGGACCATGCCAAACACGTCCCAAGTGGTTTTGCTTTGTTATTAATTTTGTCAGATTGAAATGCTAACTTCCCCGGACTAAAAGGCGTTCCATCGTTCGAATCGGTGTTCTATTCGTTGGTATCCACCAGCTTACCGGCACATGACAGTGCACTTCTAGATTTTTAAAATTGTGAAATTTTGAAAGTTTTATAGTATTGTTACATGTTTTAGTGGTTTTAATTTTTGTTAACTATGGCGAAAGAGAAATGTTCGTTTGAAAAGCTTGAATTTTTTACTTGATAATGAAAACTTAAGCTTTTGTATTACGGTCGTCCTTTTGGATATACAAGAAGCTGTAGACGTTGTATTATAACTTACTTATTAATCATTACTAAGCTTTTCCAGGAATTTAGTTCCATACTGTAAATTAATTGTGGCTGTGTGTATGTTTTAGTGATAAAGTTAGATTGTTGGTAGTGGTTGTTGTTGGCATGATTCAAGTTACTGCTGCATGAGGAAGGATTTTTGTAATATTGTTGGTGTAGGTGAAAATGAATGCATATTGTGAATATTAGTAGGGATCTTTGGCCGAAGACTGTCAGGAGGAGCAGGAGGAGCCGACCCCCCCCCCCCCCCCGAGGACCACCGGCGGCGAGGCCCCCCCCCCCCCCCCGAAACAGTAGGGGACTTTGGTCCAACTGGTCCAACTTTTTTTTTTTTTTTTTTTGCTAAATAGTAGGGGCATTTGGCCGGTTATTATTATTTACGGTGTCGTGGCCGATGGTGGGGACGATGGTGGGGCAGCGGTGGGGCAACGGTGGGGCAACGGTGGGGAAAAAGTAGTGTGTTTTGGAGACATATAGGTCAAGAAGTCTAATGAACCTCTTTCATCTATCGGTGGTGGGGACGGTGGTGGGGCAGTGGTGGGGCAATGGTGGGGAAAAAGTAGTGTGCTTTGGAGACATGTAGGTCAAAAAGTCTAATGAACCTCTTTCATCATACGGTGGTGGGGCAGCGGTGGGGCAACGGTGGGGCAACGGTGGGGAAAAAGTAGTGTGTTTTGGAGACATGTAGGTCAAAGTCTAATGAACCTCTTTCATCATACGGTGGTGGGGACGATGGTGGGGCAACGGTGGGGAAAAAGTAGTGTGTTTTGGAGACATATAGGTCAAGAGGTGTAATGAAACTCTTTAAACATTTGGTGCATGTACTTTTCATATTGAATAATAAAGAACTAGAATCTTTTAATATGATTACCTTAATAGCATGCAACTCTTTTTAACATTTGTTGCATATACTTTCATATTGAACATTATTTTCACTTTAACTTTTGCACATGACACATTGTGTTTCATAGCTATTTTTCTTTTTCCTGATTTTGTTTCATTTAAATTAATTTACGTATGCTTTTTCTTTTCTGTACTTACAAGCATTACTGAAACTAAGGTTTTAAGGTTTAACAGTAATCTTCTACTGTCTCTGGGACTTCCACTCGTGAGACAACTGACTCTGTGCAGCTCCTCGACGACTCTTCTACTGCTCACATTGATGCGATGATCAGAAGTTTTCACTAAATTGTATTAACACAACTATTGTTTTCTATTCACATCTATTGGTTGGATTGTAAAACAATATTTCTCTTGTATGTTAAGATATTTCTTTTCTTGTAATAAAAATTAGAACTTAACAAACATCTTTCTTCTTTTAATTCGTATGTAAGTTTCACTTTTGAAGGGACTCACTATTTCAAAGTAAAAAGTGCATTTGTAAAAGTTTTCAAAGTCTGTTAGTTTAACCTTTCTGCAGACTCGACATTACGTTTACTATCAAAGACAAAAGAGTCTAGTAATTCACTTTCAAAGTCAAAAGAGTCTGTTAGTTTAGTCATCGCACATCTTTGACTTAGCATGTAAAAGTTTTACACTTCAAATTGAAAAGAGCACTTTCGTTTAACCATTGTGCAGACTCGACATTACATGTTTACTTTCAAAGACAAAAGAGTCTAGTAGATTGCTATTTTACTTTCAAAAGAGTCTGATAGTTTAGTATTTGTACACCTCTGTGTAGACTCATCATTTATATTTTACATTCAAATTGAAAAGAGTTTGATATCTTTAGTATTTTTCAAAAAGCAAAGAGTCTGACAGTGAATGATCTTAACACTATGTGTAAAACTGGAAAATGAAAACAAGTATGTCAATACAAACTGTCAGATTTATTGAAACAATCTTAAAACTAACATCAAGTGTATTGAAAAATGAATCAGCAAAATAGAAACTTTATACATTATCCAAAAATCATAACATTTATAAAAAGACAACAGAATAAATGTTCATATCACAGTTCATCACAGTCCAAAACATTCCTAATATCCAAACAGCGCCTAAACGATCACACTCATGCGACATAAATTAAATTGTGTATTCGTCTACGTCCATCGGTGCAGGCAGAGCTGGAGGTAGCGGTGGTGCTCTTGGTGGTATTGCATAGTGCCCCCACGGAAGAGTGTTTATTCCGTCCTCCGGCATCACGTATCGTTTGTCATCAAACGGAGCCAGAGATCTTTTTCTCACTACCACTGAGTAAATCATATGGTATTTACTTTGAAAGCGTTGATTTTCCGTACTCTTTGTCGTTCTGTTATGAAGACAATCAATGTAATCTTGTACGGTTAGATCACGCAGAGCGACGGCACGATTAACACCCTTTGCTCGTTTGATAGGGGGAGGCGCGATGCAATCATCTCCATCAATTGCATTATTACAAGTACACATACCGAATGTCATACAGTAGAGTTTTGCCATCAATCCGACAAACATTTCAATGGCCACTCCTCCGGCTTCATCCTTAAACTTTCCCAACACCCTAGCGTTCCGTCCATCATAGCAAATGTGTGTCCTGGGATAGTTACTTGTGTCGAAATCGTCGAGGTGTGTCAACATGTCACGGTAGACGTCTCTGGTACGGATCGCGTAGACTATCCCATCGGTGTCCATGTAGACCATTCTAATCCTTTCGATACCGTACCGCTCTACCATGTCGTAGTGGAAAGCGTACATCCATCGTTTACTATGGTCCAGAATGCACATTCCCGCGTATACAGGCTTGTCCAGTACGACTCGCACTTTGGCCATATGTAGCAATGCTAGGTTTTCATTGTACCAAACACGATCATTGAAATTTGCTTTAGCTACATGCTTAGTATACATTTTATGGGATGTGACTAGTTTTACGTTTAGGTGTTTTCTCACATTCTGGAGACTCATACCGTATACTGCATTGACCATCAATTTGAACATCTCCACTTCAAATTTATTGCTGGCCTGCTGTCTTAACTCAGTATTTAGCGTCACGTACGGTTTCAACCACGGTGACTGTTTGAAACGTAGAACTCTGCGGATTCGACGAACACGTAGTCCATTCTCTAACGCCTGTTGAAGATAGCGATAGTGGATTACATATTCCTCCTTATCCGTCAGGGTGGCCATTAATTTCTTAGATGATCCAGCACCGCTGTTGATCACTTGCTCCGATGTGTATGGGAGTTGATACGATGGTGATTTCCTAACTTCTGGACAGAAGGGCAAGTCTCTGTGTTTATCATGTAGAACTTGGTCTTTCGGGTACTCCAAGTCTACTTCCAATACGTACCCGCACTCGCCATCTGCCGGTATGCTCGAGATGTCTAATGCGTCAATTTCCTGCTGTGTTAGCCACTCAAAATCTTTGTACGGAAGCGGTTCCGACATGGCCCATCCGTATAGGTTGTTAGCGTCATAATACATTAAAAATGTATCATTATCACTCTCTACGGAACCTCCACTTGTCGATGCGCACTGGCCGTTTCGGTCACCGCGTCCTCTAGTGTATTTATTATTGGCGATGACGTGCCGAGTTACACATTGAGTCAGACCACCTCGAATACCCTTCTCAAAAAATACATATTGATCCACATCTTGAAGGGTTTCGAGTACCACACCAGTTTTGTAAAGCATGACATCCCAAGCGTACGATGGAAGCGTAAGATAATGTGCAGGGTCGAGCTGATAGTGTGTTAGACACATCTCCCTGAACCCCTCAAACACATCGGCTAATAGTAGCACATCGGTTCGTAAATATACATCTGAGTATTCACCGAGCGTGGTACAGTTGAATTTACGCCACACTTGTTGTGCATGTTCATAATCAACATCAGTTACTTCATCTCCGAAGGCTTCTTTAGGTGGAAGTAGATCCTCGTTCAGAACATCCTGTGAAGTGATGTATTCATAGGGGAAGACTCCTTTCCTACGTAATAGTCGGAAATCATCATTGTCCGGGTATCTAGCTTTCATGATTTTCATTTTGTCATCAGGTAGTATGGACGCAAGAGTCGCTAATGATTTTGCCATCAGACGATACGAATCGACAAACTGTAGCTTGATGTTACTATGTCGACCAGGATATTTAAATCGTTTTGAAAATGTAATGTACTTTTCTTCCGTGTTGGCGAGTACTTCTACATCACCTTTGTCGATACCCAGTTCTCTGACTATGAAATGCGCATCATAGTTTGATAAATTATGGAAATAGATGTTTATAGTTTCCTGCTCTCGGTCCTCGGGTCTGTGACGTGCATTCAAAACTTCTCCAATCTTCTGTACGTCATCCCGTACTGCGTTTATAAAGTGTTCAGAGGCATTCTCACCTCTGTAGAGTCTCAATTTTGAATATGTGTTGCTAGTCGGATCAATGTCGTCACAATCACCATCGTTGACGTTCCTGTGATTATCATGAATGTAGTACGCGTACGAGTATGGCGTGTGGAGTTTCTTCACATTACTTGGCGCATTCTCGTTGTGATTTATATTAGCACCTCTTGAAGCGGCCGGATCCCACGCTGGTGGAAGAGACGTTGGTGCGGGATGAATAAGTTGATTTGGTTCAGTCGGTACAAGCGCACACTCAAAATCCGCATATATAGTGAAACGTGCTTTTTGTGTACGCTCGATGTGCTTAAACCGAATCTCTTTATCTTCAGACAAATCGGTCCTCAGAGGATCATGCGAAGAGCAGTAACGCTTGTGCTCCTCCAACCGTTCAGCTCCAGTGAGACCCAGTTTGTTCGGCCGGTTGTCGAAATGTGCGAAACATCTCCTGCAAATGAACAAACGATGGCCGCGACGTGTCAGCTGGCTGGAAACTAACCTCTCGAAGTCTGCGATGTATGCATAGTGAGTGGTCCGTTCATCTGTTAGGAACAACAGATCGAAGTGGTTTGGTAGCTCTTGATCCACGACGCGAAGCGGGAAGACATAGTGTTCGTCTTTGTTTTGTTGCTTGCTCCGCTTCTTGTTGTCCAGACCATACACGTTAACGCTTACCCCCGGGTTGTTGCGCTCAAACTTGCGGATGTCATTGATTTTTACTGGGAATTCAAGTCCCTCAAAATTTAAATTAGCTCGGGCCCTAACCTCTGTAGTAAAGTGTTTAGAGGTGAGCCGATCACGACGAGCTTCATTAACAAACTTAGAAAGAATTGAATACTCAAAACACCGCTCATCCGATTCGTTTAGCACATTAACCACAGAGTGTCTCCTGGAGATATCGCGAGGAAGGGGGATGAAGGAGCTACCTCTGAGAGGGCTATAAACATTAACTCTCACCTCCATGTCTAAAACCCTAACAAAGCTCCACCCGGAACCTTTCATCTCGCATGTCTCCTTCTCCAGTAAAATTTTGTTGATGAATTGTTGACATATTTCATCTACATCACTATTTTGGAGGATAGGGACATTTTTGGTCTTGAAGGCTCGCTTGCAAGTCTCACCATGAATATTTGCGAATTGACATTCGATCCAGAGATTAACCTTGATGGCATGAACTATCAATAAAATCCGTCGCATGAGTGTGACAATCGTTGTTCGCAATGAGTTGACAAACTCCTGGAGAGAAACAGTCTCATCAGCGGGCTCCGCAAGCCTGTACGTCTTCAAACGCCCGCGAAATCCTGTCTCGGTCTCCACGAAGCCATCTGGTGCCAAATCACTGGGAATGACGGAGGATCCTTTGTCGATGTCGTCACTGTCTGTTCCTACAGACGCTGTTGACGAGGGGACAGGCGTTGTGGTCGAGATGACAGGCACTGGTGGTTGGACTCCACCGATCTGCTCTGGCCGTTGGTTCACACGTGCAGCTCTACAGCGGAATCGGGCGTGGAACTGCATGCTATCCTTGCGATTGAAGAACCTTCCACATCCACCACACGCATGCTCTGAAAAACACATATAGTTGTAGTCACATGCATAATAAAGGAAAAAAGAAACAGTTTATAAACCAATATGAAAGTTCTGAATGTATAATGCAGTAGCTGAAATTAACTAAATATTAAAATTGGTTAAAAGTCATTACATCAGAACTCATTTAGGAAATGAAGATGGAAGAACGCATCATTTATTGTGAAATCAACTACTGCAAATTTCGTATCTGAATAATATACCGGATGAACTTTTTAAAAAAGTAAAAACAAACATTATTAATTTGAAGTCAAAGAAAAATGCATACCTGTTGTACGAACTCCAACAGAAGATGGGACTTGTGTTGGGTCCGTAGCGTGCGATGGTTCCGGTCTCGAATCGAGGTCAGGAGCGTTAGAGGAGCAGTGTCGCGGATCCGAAGGAGTGGAAGCGAAACCTATAACAAATGAACACATATGTGATTTCATCACAACATTTCGTATCTTAAAGTAGATTTATAAGGAGATATGATGAATATTGGGTAAGTAAATACTCGTACATTCCATTCAATGGAGTTGTTTTGATCGCTTTGAGAGTATTCCTAAAATTTTCACATCTTTAAGAACATATTTTCTTGAAGCGAATGTCTATGTATATCCATTTATTTGTGTGAATGATCAGTGTTATGGAGTTAGTGACTATAGCTAAAGTTCGAGGTATTATTAAAAATTTTACTAACCTGGTCTGAATGCGGGATTCATCGCTTGTTGGGGATGTGGGCGATGGGTGATGTCGATGTGACGACGAAGGGCATCATCCCTGGAGTATGTTCGACCACAATCTGGACAGTCATATTTGACTCCCCCGTGGACGGATCGTACATGTCGACTCAAGTGATCCTTCTTCTTGTACGACTCACCGCACTCCCCACAACAGAAGCGACGTTCCAAAGTGTTGTTCATGATCTACAAACAAATAACTCTACGTAGTATAATGTCTTCAGAGAAATTGTATGAAAAAAACTCAAAGAATGTACTCAAATAAGTTTACTAGTAGTTTACTAGTAGTAGTAGTAGTAGTAGTAGTAGTAGTAGTACTAGTAGTTTTAATATTACAAGAAGCTTTCTTCATAAGTGACCCACACAACAAGCAAGTGTAAAAGAGTTTCATTACGGTCAATTTTCACATTAGTGACAAAACTATTAAAATTGTTTTGAAAGTAAATATTCTACTTTGCATTCAGGAATGTTTATCTTTGCTTAAGAAGCTATGCATTATAGTTTATTAACATTCTTCTCTGTTAAACTACGCAACAAAGGTGAATTTAAAGGCAAGGAGAGTATGAATCAGTAAGTTTGATTTTCTATTACAATTTTACATATCGCAAAGTAAAACACGAAAATCATGTTATGAACTTTTCAGCTAGTACATGATAGAAAGAACGAAGAAACTTGACACAAATAAAATCCACATACATCATACGTATTTAAATATAGATAACTATTCTACATTACGAATACTACTTACATTTAAATTGATGAGTACCCAGGAGTAAGACAGTAGTACTATGGCACAGGGCGCAGCGGAGCACTGGAGCACTGGAAAACACGTCCGTTCACCTTGAAGTCCGGAGAGAGACTGAGCGAAGAAAGGCAGTAGCACTGGACCGCTGGAGCACTGGAGCACTGGAGAACACGTCCGGTCACCGTGAAGTCTGGAGAGAGACTGAGGGCAGCGGAGCTAACGGAGCACTGGAGCACTGGAGCACTGGAGCACACGTCCGATCGCCGCGAAGTCTGGAGAGAGAGTGAACGAGCAAATACAGACGCTGTGGGTTGTGAAAATGGCGCAGGATCGTACATAGTATGCAGCGGCACGACAGACGACCATCAACGGCTATACTCAATTTGAATCTCAGCGTATGCCTAGAGTGTAGAGGTTCATTGAAAATGAGTCAACGCGAGAGTGACAAAATTTTAGAACCAACTGTGGCCATTCGGGGGAAGAGGCAGTGTTTTAATTTGTACTAAGTCACCCAACACATTTAGTTCAATATAGAGAAAGAGGTATGAGAACTCGAGGCGTAAGGATAACGTCTCGACACTATTGACTGCGGCTACACCGAACACCGCGCAAACAAAAATCAAGTTGGTGGCGTAGGAATACCGGTTGCCTGCCACGCGCACTATGCATCGGCACGATAGGTGACCATCAGCGGTCATACTCAATTTGAATCTCAGCGTATGCCTAGAGTGTAGAGGCTCATTGAAAATGAGTTAACAACGCGAGAGTGACAAAATTTTAGAACCATCTGCGGCAATTCGGGGACAAGGCAGTGTTTTAAATTGTACGAAGTCACACATCACATTTAGTTCAATATAGAGTAAGAGGTATGAGAGCTCATTACACAAGATAACCACTTAAAGACAGTTTTGATTATGTCGAATCATTAGTCAACTATTTTGTGACTCATAAACATTTAACCCATTAAATGAAGTCACATGTCCCTTGTGCATCACTTCAAAGGAGTAAACATCGGTTGAAAGTTCAACCGCAGCATCACTTCGCATGCAGTACACTCTTTTACATAGAAGCGAGTCGTGCGTAGAAAACCCAACGATACATTATCAAATTATTTTGACCACCTTAGATTGTCTCCTCGAACACATACACCGAACACATGCGCTTATAAAAAATCAAGATGGCGACGTAAGGATATCGCCTCGACAATGTGGACTGCTGCTACACCGAACACCGCGCAAACAAAAAATCAAGTTGGTGGCGTAGGAATACCGGTGGCCGGACACGCGCGCGGCGGCGTAGGAATACCGGTTGCCTGCCACGCACATTCAAGTAAAATGCGAGCTTTCACATGGTTTCCAGAAATATTGAGGTTTAAAGAGGCCGGTTAAGGACACTTGATGCATGCCGCAAAAATGCGCGTGTTTGAATTTTACGCGCGAATGGAATGCGAGCGCGCGAACGGCATGCATCAAGTGTCCTTAAACGGACTCTTTAAACCTCAATATTTACAAAAATTTACTTTTTCATTATTTTTTTCTATTTTTCTTTTTTTTTAATTTTTTTCTTTTTTTTTCTTTTTTTCTTGGCTTTTTAATAGTTGATCTTGCGTGAGGAGTTCACATACCTCTCTCTCTCTATATTGAATTAAATTTAATGTGTGACTTCGTCCAATTTAAAACACTTGCTTTATCAAACTATCAGACTCTTTTGACTTTGAAAGGAAATGCAATGTCGAGTCTGCACAAATTAAACCCACAGAATATTTGCACTTTGAAAAATATCAAGTTATTAGAATGATCAAGTTATAGTCTGTTAAAAGTGTACAGTTACTCAGTTATTAGACTCTTTGAACTATGAAAGTAAATTTTAAATTTTGAGCTGCAAAAACATGTACAAATACTAACAGACACTTTGATTTTGAAAGTAAAATACTAAGCTACTAGACTCTTTGACTTTTAAAGTAAATTATAAATGCCGAGTCCGCACAAACATGTACAAATACTAACTACACCATCAGACTCTTTTGACTTTGAAAGTAAAATACTATATTACTAGACTCGTTTGTCTTTGAAAGTCAATGTCAAGAATATTTACACTTTGAAAAATATCAAGTTATAGTTTGCTAAAAGTCTACAGTTACTAAGTTATTAGACTCTTTTGACTATGAAAGTAAATTTTAAATGATGAGCTGCACAGTTATGAACAAATACTGGCTATACTAACGGACTCTTTTGACTTTGAAAGTAAAATACTAAGCTACTAAACTCTTTGACTATTAAAGTAAATTATAAATGTCGAGTCTGCACAAACATGTACAAATACTAACTAAACTATCAGACTCTTTTGACTTTGAAAGTAAAATACTATGTTACTAGACTCTTTTGTCTTTGAAAGCAAATGTAATGTCGCGTTTGCACAAAGATTAAACCAACGAACCTCTTTCTCTACATTGAACTAAATCTAATGTGTGACTTCGTACAGTTTAAAACACTCGCTTTACTAAACTATCAGACTCTTTTGGCTTTGAAAGTAAAATACTAAGTTACTAGACTCTCTTGTCTTTGAAAGTAAATATAATGTCGAGTCCGCACAAATTTAATCAACTGACTCTTTGCACTTTGAAAAATTACAAGTGATTAGAATCTTTTGTCTTTGAACATAACTGTATTGTCATGTCTGCACAAAGGTTAAACCAACAGACATTGAAAAATCTTAAAGATGTACTTTTGACTTTGAAATAGTGAGTCTGTTCAAAATGAAACTTACATACTGAAAGAAATAAAAACAAATGTTTTCCTTCATTCTATCATGTACTATTGTGGAATACGTAACGTGATTTTAATTTTTTTTTTTTTAATATTTTTGCTATGTAAACATATTGTAATAGAAAATCAAATTTACTATTTCATACTCTCTTGTCTTTAAATTTATCTACGTTGCATGGTTTTACAGAGGATAAGACGTATGAGTGTGATTAGGTATGCAATTTGGTGTTGTGATAAGTAAATATTTTATTTGACTTTTATAAAGTTTATTTTCATAAAACATCCAATATTAGATTAAAGGTTTTTCAATAAATTTTCTAGTAATGTGTATTGAAATTTTTGTTTTCATTTATTATTTCCCAACATAGTTCATTGATAAAACATCCAATATTAGATTTAAGATTTTTCAATAAATTTTCTAGTAATGTGTATTGAAGTTTTTGTTTTCATTTGATATTTCCCAACATAGTTTTAAGTTAATTTACTTTTGAGTCTTTTACTTTGTGAAAGAAAAACTATAATTGTAATGATGAGTCTGCTAAAATTGTACGGTTACTAAGTTAAATGACTCTTTTGACTGTGCGAGTAAATTATAAATGTTGAGTCTGCACAAAGATGAAAAATTTTGTAAAATTTGACTTTGATATTTCCCAACATAGTTTTAAGTTCATCTACTTTTGAGTCTTTTGCTTTGAAAGAAAACTGTAGTTGTAATGATGAGTCTCCTAAAAATTGTACGGTTACTAAGTTATTAGACTCTTTAGACTGTCCAAGTAAAATACTAAGTTACTAGACTATTTTGTCTTTGAAAGTAAATGTAATGTCGAGTCTGCACAAAGGTTAAACTTACAGACATTGACAAATCTTAAAGATGTACTTTTGACTTTGAAATAGTGAGTCTTAACAAAAACGACATTTTAAAGGGAATAAAAATATTGGTGTTTGTTGAGTATCCATTTTATTACATTACGATACATGCAAGAGGAATGAAGAAGTGTGTGTGCATTACAATTCATATAAAGAAAAATATGAAAATAATTTACAAAACAAGAAATGCAAAAGCAAACAATAGTAGTGTTTATACTATTTATAGTGAATAGTCTTCTGATCATCGCATCGATGGGGGAGGGGCAGTAGAGGATTACTTATAAACCTTAGTTTAAGTTATTCTTGTGAGTACAGAAACTAAAAAGCATACGTAAATAAAATGAAACAGGAAAAAGAAAAGTAATTATGTAACACAATGTGTTATGTGCAACAATTAAAATTTCCAATATGAGAGTACATGCAGCGAATGTTTGAAGAGTTCCGTTACACTTCATGTTCTAAATGTTTCTAAAGCATACTACTTTTTCCCCACCGTTGTCCCACCATCGATAGGCTACTGACACAAAACTATAATGACATACACATTTTTCTTAAAGTAAAGATATTTGGGGTTTCATCTTAAAATAAAAGACAGTAGTTTATGCTGTAATGTACATGGATTTTTATTGCTTACGAAAACTATCAAATTTATAAAGGTTATTTACATCTTGAGTCTTCTTTTTCTTGCTTTACAAAATTCCAATGGAGTGAATTATCTAACTTGAAGTGAGCTGCGCTTCACCAAACGAAGGTGATCTCTGAATCTGCTGTTGTAATGCTAGCTGCTGTGGTCGTTCAGGACTTGGTTGAAACATCTGGGCAGGTAGACTAGCAGAAGGGGGTGGCCCAAAGAAATGTGCTAATCCCTTCCTCCGGCCTTTGTTGTGAATAGGATTACGCAATGAACAATAAAGCTTGTGCTCCTCCAGTTGTTCTGGGCCTGTGATGCCCAATGTATTCTTACTACTTCTAAAGTATGCAAAACATGTCTTGCAAAAATATAGTCGACGATTTCCTCGATTTAGCTGTCTAGCCACCAACCGGCTGAAATTACTAATGTAAGCATAATGTGAAGTGTTTTCATTAGATAGGAAAAGAAGGTCAAAATGCATCTCTTTCTCCTTGTCTGTAACTCGTAGTGGGTACACATAGTGCTCTTCTTGTTGCTTACTGTGCTTCTTTTTCTTTTTGTCCACACCGTACACGTTTATACTTACACCAGGGTTATTGTGCTCGAACGTGTGGATTTTGTCTGGTCTGACTGGAAACTCCAATCCCTCGAAATTCAAATTAGATCGTGCCCTAACCTCTGCTGAAAAATGATTTGCAGTAAGCCGATCATTACGAGCATTTTTAATAAATTTGGTCAAGATGGCATATTCAAAGGATCGTTCATTTTTCATGTTTCTAACACTGATCACAGCGCGTTTCATGCGAATATCTAGAGGAATGGGGAGGAAAGAATTTTTATGGAGAGGGATGGAGGAATTGGCTGTCGATGGGGTATGTGATTGCTGTTGTACTCTGGCTGGTTGTTCGGACTGTTGTTCCGTAAGTGTTGTTTTACAGTTGAATAGGACATGGGTCCTCAATTTATCCTCGTGGTTGAAGGATCTCCCACACCCGTCACACGCATGGCCTGAAATAACACACATATAGATATAGACGCATACGTAGTAATGGTAAACTTGAAAAAGATAAATATTTCCAAAACAGTGATAATTATTCTAAATGTATAAAGCTGCGACTAAAATTTTAAAATTTGGTAATAGCCTTTGTATTAGTACTCATTGAATAGTAAAGTCTTAAGTAAGTACATTAAATATTTTTCGAATGTTTACATCGTAACTGAGATTATTTATTTTATTTTTTTTTTTTATTTCTTTGATAGTCTTTGCAAAATCTTTGGAATATATATGTAAGAATGAAGGAATTGTGTGCGAGTAACAATTACAAATATGATATCTGAATAAGCGTTCAAAGTAAAATACAAACACATACATGTAGTGGGAACTTCAGCACGCAATGAGGCTTGTGATGGATCCTGTTTCAGCTTGACGTCAGGAGCGGAAGAGGGGCCGGGTCGCGGTTCCGCGGAGGCTGACGACGGCGCGAAGGATGGGTCGGGCTGCGGTTTCACTGGGCTTGTCATAGTCACAAAGTCTATAACGAACAACACAAACATAATTAGTATATTTTATCCTAAAAGCATGAACATAATTAAATGTGGAGCTTTTCAACAGAAAGCGCAAACAATGTTATAGAAATTTAAAATGAGAATTCACGTTCGATATGAAAGTGTACAACGAAATGCTTAACACAAAAGAATAAGTCATTGTTAGACTAAATTGGAAATGAAATATGCGAACATTGGTTAAAGTAGAATGAATAGCAAGCAGAGAAGTAAATAGTTGTTTGTTTTTTTTTTTTTTTCTTCTTCATCATGGTACAAATGAAAGCGGATTTTGAAGTGTATAAACATTTGAATGTTTAGTAGCATCAAGGTTAGCGAGTATGAATAAATTTTAAGATATACTTGAAGTCAAATGAAACTGACCTGGCTGTGGTTCATTACTAAACCTGAATGCTGGGTTCAGTGGCTGTTGAGGTTGATGATGTTGCGTATCGATGTGACGGCGAAGGTCCGACTTCCTCGTGAATTTTTTTCCGCAGTCTGGGCACGTAGCTCTCACTCCCCCGTGGACAGAACGCATGTGCTGCTTAACATGGTCCCGTTTCTTGTACGATTTGTCGCACTGAGTGCAGGAGAAGCGACGTTCCACGACGTGTTTCATGATGATCTATAAACAAATAATGCTACGTATTAATGCAAGAAATAGTTTATAAGTCTTTTCTTACGCAATTCTCAGAGTTAAAGGAATCGGAAAGGAGGTTACATCGCGCTTCGCGGAAATCTTACGCGTTCCGCGCTTTTTGGATGTAGGACGTATGCGTTTGTCAGCACCACCAGCACGACTTGCAAAGATTTGTTTACACCTCTATACTACTACTACTACTACTACTACTACTAGTATACATGAAATTACAAATAACAATAACAGTTTAAGTTCAAAATGAAGTCTTTGAAACTGTTCTACTAGTGAATAATAGTTTTCGTAGAATATTAAGTCTCAAAAGTTACTGAAACTCAATATTAGAATAAAAATTTACGTTCAATATGAAAGAACGTAACAAAATGTTTAAAGAGTTACGTCCCAATTCACAGTTCACGCGTAGCCAAACCTACAATTTTAGAAAAGTTCAAAAAATTAAAAGTATTTAATTCGCATCCACTAATATTTTAACGTTATTGTACAAGAGGTTGTGAAAAGTATGTGCATCCTACACTTTCAGTTACTTGGAAAAGGTAAAACCACTGAGAACCTATCACAAAAATCTATATTTAAATACAACTAGTTATTGTGCGTGAGAATAATACTTACAATTGAAGTGATAAATATCCAAAGAATGTACAATCGATGGTACAGGCACAAAGCAGCAGCAGCAGCGAAGCGGAGCGAAGAGCAGGGACGTCCGTTCACTACGATGGCTAGGCGAAGAAAGAGGCCGGGTGGAGGAGTAAATGGATGACGCGCGCTCGGCTTGGTTACGCAACCTCTGTTATGTAAGCTGTCGGTCGTGAAAGGGACGCGTAGCTCCACGGCGTGGGTTCGGCGGGAAATAGGAAACGCGTTGTTATGTAACTCGCCAGATGGTTAGCAGACGCTCCCACGCAGGGGTGAGGTCAGACGGATGTTCATTGTCTCACTCCCCTCTCTGTGGAATGTGCGGGTGGTCGATGAAACCTGAGAAGGGTCGTCCCGCAGGTGGCCGGATGCAGGTGGTCGATGAAATCTGAGAAGGGTCGTTCCGCTTCTTTTGTTTGTGCAGGTAGTCGATGAATTCTGAGAAGGGTCGTTCCGCTTCTTTTGTTTGTGCAGGTGGTTGAGAAGGGTGGCGGTCATCATGGATTTTTTATGAGAGCAGGTGTTCGGTGTTGGCCACATTCCACAATGTCTAGACATCATAAATCTTATTTTATTTTATTATTTTTTTTTGTTTGTTTGTGCAGGTGTTCAGTGTAGGTGGCCGGATGCGGGTGGCTAGGGGCTTATACCGGTTTGGACCTGTAGACAAAGGATGGCACGAAACGTGTTACGTAATAGTATCCCACTCCGCATTCCCTTCCATTGCTCCGGTCATTCACAGTCATGGAATTGATGCTCTCGTCACCGCGGTAGAGCATAGACAATAGTAGTGTTTATACAATTTAGTGAAATCTTCTGATCATCTCATCGATGTGAGCAGTGGAAGAGTCGTTGCAGCGCTGCACAGAGTCAATTCTCTTACGAGTGGAAGTCTCAGAGGTAGTAGAAGATTACTGTTAAACCTGAAAACCTTAGTTTCAGTTATACTTGTAAGTACAGAAAATAAAAAAAAAAAGCATACGTAAATAAATTGAAATGAAACAAAATCAGGAAAAAGAAAAATAGCTATGCAACACAATGTGTCATGTGCAAAAGTTAAAGTGAATATAATGTTCAATATGAAAGAATATACAACAAATGTTAAAAAGAGTTGCATACTATTAACGTAATCTTATTAAAAGATTCTAGTTCTTAATTATTCAATATAAAAGTACATGCACCATATGTTTAAAGAGTTTCATCACACAACATGAGCTATATGTCTCCAAAGCATACTACTTTTTCCCCACCTTTGCCCCACCTTCGCCCCACCTTCTTCCCCACAATCGCATGTTTAAAGAGTTCAGTGTCTCGACAAAGTGTATGGTCGGCACAGGTTTCCAGCAAGGTTAATATTAATATGAGTAAAAAAAAAAAAAAAAAAAAAAAAAAAAACAAAAAAAAAAGGACCAAAGACACCTACTATTTCGACGTGGGTGGTCTCGGGGGGGGGGTGGGGCTTAGCAACTTGGGTGGTCTCGGGGGGGGGGGGGTTTGCATAAATTATCCCACATATCCCACAGCAGGCGTATGCAGCCCCAAAGGTCCCTACTAATATTCACAGGGTGTCCCACAACCATATGACTAACTTTAAGCAGGTTACTGTATTCAGAAGGCAAAAACAAGCAAGTATTGTAGCAAGTATTACAATATGGATGTAATTTCGATTTGTTTCCATCTGTCTGTATGTAGTTCTTAATTAATCATTCACACTATTTTAAATTTCAAACTATTTCAGTTAAGGAATTAAACCTTCCCGCAACTTTTATGAATCTTAAGACCCAATTCAAACGATTTCTTATAACTGTATCTTTTACAGCTCCAAAATAGGGTGTCCCAGAAAGGAATGCACTTTTACTTTAGGGAAAGCCGAATGTCCAAGAGAGATAAGATAAGGAGCTTATCAGGGCTTTGTAGCCATGCCTGTGGAAAATCATTTGCCATGGATCGCTTTACCGGTGAGCAGCGTGCTTTTTGTGTACGCGAGTATTACAAAACCCTTTCTTATGTGACAGTTCGACGACACTTCCGCGCTCAGTACAGACTTCATGATCTTAACCAAACGCCATCAGTTAACATAATTAAATGCTGGGTGCGCAAATTTGAAGCTACAGGATCAACCATGAACCCTCGTCCAATTGGCCGCCGTAGAGAAGTGCGTTCTGAAGAAAATATTGAGCGCGTTCGAGAAGCTGTGGAGGATAATCCAAACCGATCAGTAAGAAAACACGCTGCTGCTTTGAATATGCCCCGAACCAGTATTCACCGCATTTTGAAACAGGATTTGAAGTTACACCCGTACAAAATACAGTTAGTGCAGGCTTTGAAAGAGACTGACTACCCACTTCGGCTAAACTACGCAAATGAGATGCTTCGTCGTTTTCGAAATTTCAATAACATAATCTTCAGTGATGAAGCACATTTCCATCTCGATGGATATGTAAATAAACAAAACTGCCGTTATTGGTCTGCAGAAAATCCAAGGGAGAAACATCAACGGCGTTTACATTCCCCGAAGGTAACAGTCTGGGTGGGTATGACTCAAACAGGCATCATAACGCCGTATTTCTTTGAGGATAACCAAGGAAACACTCTGACAGTAAATTCCCTGCGTTACATTACAATGATTAATGATCATTTACAGCCCTTCTTGCAGACGTTACCTCGAGCTAACAGGCGACAAATGTGGTTCCAACAGGACGGAGCTACGTGTCATACAGCAGGAGACTCCATGACTGCCATAAGGCAGCTGTTTCCTGGGAAAGTCATTTCCAGATTTGGTGACATAAACTTTCCTCCAAGAAGCCCTGACCTTACCCCACTAGACATTTTTTTGTGGGGATATCTAAAAAGTCGGGTGTACAACAACCATCCTGCTACCCTCGATGAGCTGAAAGAAAATATTCGTGAGGAAATCGAAGCCATCCCACCAGAACTCTGCCGTCAAGTCTTCGCAGATGTAAGGTTTCGTTTGGCGGAGTGCCGGCGCCGGAGGGGTCTACATCTGGATGATGTAATCTTTCACAAATAATTTCCCTGAAGTGTACTACCAGGTAATCTTGCGAAATTTTATGTAAATAAAGCCATTTTTCTGTTTTTCTTGTTTTAAAAGTGCATTTATTTCTGGGACACTCTATATACTACTTGACATTTTCAAAGATAAATAGCTAACAACAAAAAATATTTTTGACAATTTCAAGGTAAAAAAGAGTTTCAAAAATTAATTCTTTAATAAAAATACTGAGATTTTGATGATGGAACGACTAACAGTAAAGTTACACTCGTTGCGCAAGTCAATTGATGCAAATTTTCATAATTGTGTATTCAAAAATCTCTATCTCTGTTGTTTTTTGTTAAAGTTTACATCTTAATAGATTTGGATGGATATTTAAATTTTGCTACTTTCTTTTACATTGTATTTTTTATATATATTAGGTATTGAAATTTAAAATGGCCTCCATTTTGGAACAGTAAAAGATAGAAATATCAAAACTCACATGAACAAAACAGCTGTGCTAACTCGAATCGTTTAAAAGTTGTAATGGATTAATTAAAAATTACGTAAAGACAGACGAAAGACTAATCAATATTGCATCCAGTTTATATCGTAACTAGGGGCTTGTAGGGGCAAAGGCCCCTAAAAATTAAACTCCTGATGTTACCTCCAAAAGTAAGTTTCAATTAATCGCCTTCTTGGACAATTACTGTATATTTATTCTCAAGCTGTTCTGTGAATTTATAAGCTTGAACTTTCGTATAAAATATTACCGTACTTAATATTAATAAAACTTTTGTTCAGTATTGATTCAGCAATAAATCAATAATCTCCCCTGTATTAAAATATAGTAGTCTATTTTGTAGAAAAAAGAAAATTCATTGCACCATTATAGTTCTGGGCGCAATAAAAATAATTTTAACATTGAACATGTACCGTACATGATGAATTCGAAACTCAAATAAAAATAGTGCAATACAACATGACAAAATGATTACATGAACAAATATACTGTACTATCCTGTATCCTGGACCCCTGTGCCCCCCATTCCCCAGTCACCTGTGACCCCCATACTCCCCGTTTCCCCCGCGTACCCCGTGCTTCCAGTACACCCCTAAGCCACCGGGCCCCTCGTGAACCCCATGCCCCCGCATCCTTTCACCCCACCCCCGTGTCACTGTGGGCCCCATGCTCATATGCCCACCGTCCTTCCCCGTGCCTCCAATGAAACTCATGCCTCTCCCATGCCCCCCACGCCCAACTACCCCTGTGCCTCCAAAGCCCCTCGTGCCCTATTTATGCCTTTTTTATTTCCCCGCATGCTCCCTCCCCCATACTCCAGTGCCCCCATGCCCTTCGATCATCCCCGTACCGACGTGCCCCCTCTGTCCCCCAGGTCTCCTCCATACCCCTCGTTTCCTCCATGCTCCCGTGCCCCCCTCCCTCCGTTTCTCCAAGAGCCCCACGTGAACTATTTGTCCCCCATGCCTCCCCCGTTTCCCGCGCCCGCGGAACGGCGGAGTCCGGGGCCCGCGTGCCTCCCATGTCCCCGCACTCCCCTTAACTCCCGTGCCCCTGTGCTTCCCCTGCTCCCGTGCCTCCCATGCCATCAAAGTCCCTCGTGCCCCTTGCGCCCCCCCATGCTCCCGCGCCCCCATGCCTCCCGTGCCCCCATGCTCCCCATGCTCTCGTGCCCCTATGCTTGTCTTTCCTCCCCATACCCCGCGTGACCCCTCTGTCGCCCATGCCTTCCCCGTGCCACCTGTTTCCCCCATGCTCCCGTGCCCAAAGTCCCACCGTTCATCCCCGTGCCCCTTACCCTCTTTGTACCCACTTCCCTCCCATGTGCCCCTAAGCCCCTTACCCCCCGTGCCACCGACGTCCCTCGTTCTATGATTGTAGTCTATTTTGTCTGTTAGTTTAATGAAAAACAAAAAAATAAAAAATTTGAACTCTAGCCATTAAACATCCAATATTTAATTAAAGCAGTAACATAATAAACAAACAGCGTTCACTGGGAAAAGACAATATATTAATTATACTAACTATACCACAGCTATGCCACTTTTAACTGTGGTATGTATATTCATCACACAAAATAGATTGGGTCACGAAGAAAAAATTTACCATGGATCCGTAATTTTTCCATGACTATTGGTGTTCTTCTTTTTTATAGTGCATTGCCAATTAAAAAAGTTATGGTTAAATGGTTATCTTAACTCAAAATATGTGCTCAATAACCAGCTGAGTTTGTGATAAAGAATATTTACTGGAACATCTGTTTTATCACACCTGCAGATCTAAAAATCTTCTTACTATTAGATTAACATTGGAAATTCAAAGTCCAATGGGGCGAAGCCCAGGTAACTATTGATAATTGTGGTATTTTTCCTTGCGTCCTTGGCCCTCAAGCTTTAAAATGAGCCATCATATTTTACCCTATCCTTCTTCTAACTCGAGATATTTCGTGGGGACCGATTCGCTTACGGAATTATATATATATATATATATATATATATATATATATATATATATATATATATATATATAGATATTTGCTCGTTTTTGCCTTCCGATTAACCTGGTAAAGTTCAGTCTTATGGTTTGGGTACAATCTATATTAATAGGAATTTAGATGAAGATTAGGGATGTGTGTTGATTTCGGTGACTTTGAGTTGACTTAAGTTAGTAAGTTAGTGAGTAGTGTAAGTTGAGAGAGCGTAAAATAGTTGTTTATGTGGATTGTAGAGGTATGTGGAGGAATCGGGAAGTGACTGTGGATGATATAATGTCTTGGGAGTGACTCCAATGCCACGATACTGACCACACGATGACCGCAATCGTGACCTTGACTCTTACACTCGCAATCGAGTAATAAGTGTCTCACGTAATCGCAATTCCTCTTTTATCTTGTTTATGTAAACACGCTTCAGTTCCTTCGGAATTTGATTAATTGGTCAAATGTTCTTGGAATACTAATAGAATAATGCACCTCAGCACTACAGTGTTGCTAGTGATAATTTTGTTGACATATATATTTGTATCTATTATATCAATTGATATGTATTTATTGACATATTGACTGGGACGGTGGCATTGTCCTGTAATCCAGCTACTTGGAGGTCACGAATTGTGGATAGTTGTGGATGGTTTATCGATGCGATATTCCCCAGTGGAGATTACGTCCGCACAAGTGAATACTAGTTCATCCATAAGGACCATCCTCATAATTAGACCAATTCGTATATATGAGGTCGAAATTAGGTTTGGGCCCCACGTTAAAATGTAGGTCCCTAGATACCATTGGCTGTTGGGCTATTAAATAACAGTTCTGTCTAAGGAGAATGTCGGCCTTAGTCGGTAAAAAGACTACAAGATCGCGCCACAGTCATCCTACACTAATCTCTTATTCATATTCAGGTAAAAATACCTGAAATTCAAATTAAAATGTGAGGTCCCTGTCCCAAAATAGTGATATGGTGATACATCAGAGGAACTAATAATTTACTTTAATTGCATTTCGAGTATAAATTATCAAGTAGTTTCATTCTCATTTAGCTTAAACAAAATTCGATTTTATTTCTTGAAAGTTTACTTGGTATCTTGGATCATATTAGAAAGATTCCATCGGCAATTATGATCTTTTTAATAACAGATCAAAAGTCGCAGACTTGTAAATCTTTCGAGCAAAATCTGTTCACACTAAAGACTCATCAGTTAATTTAATAACCCTATAAGAAGAGTCTACGAAGTGCAATCAAGAGATAGTTACTGTCTGAATTACCACGCTACTTTGTTTTACCACACATTTTGAACCCAAAATAAAACATCACCAAAACCTAGTTATCAATTCAGTTATAACAACTGAAGGCATCAGGAATGGCTCCATAAACGTGGATCTTCACCACATAATACAACACTGATTCTCACCACCCATCAACTTCATCCTTGATTGATAAACTCAGACCATGATCCTCTGCAGGGACAAGAGTACATAATTGACCAAGAGACTATGGGTAATTTGTGGTTGCAAGAGGTGTACACAAAGCTAATGAATATGCCATAGCTTTGTCACAATACTAACTAAATTGGACTGTGTCATCTTCATCTGTCGTCAACTTCCTTGTGGACGTCTAATTTATAAAAAAATACCATCTAATACTTAAACAAATTGTAATAAGTAATTAACTGTGGAATGAGGATGTTAACTATAGGGTGCATCAAAGGTTGTTTCGGATAACATCAAATAATTTTTCGGATTTGGAGTAAAAGTGGCTATGATTATAGCGTGACAAATTAAGAGTTTTTTTTTTTTTTTTTTTTTTTTTTTTTTTTTTGTGGATTTAGTATGAGGTGGGTTGGGAAATCTCTTTAGAAACACCAACCAAAATCTTCAATTTTATTACAATGAATCATTTATTGATAACCTCATAAATTGATTTATTGATAACCTCATTTAAAATAACAACTCTTAATGTTGTTCATTTCAGACGGTAATAAATTGTGTCTTTCTAGGGTGAAGTTCTTACAATTGTTGTCAAGAATATTTTAAGAAATTTCAAGTTACAGAATTTCTATATGCAGGGGTATAAACTTTAAAGTTTAGTTATGGGGTAACTAAATAATTTATCTTGGTATGAAAAATCTAAGTGCCGCTCTTCAAACACTTATGAACAGGACTGTGGAGAACATATGAACAAAAGAAGAGCTGTTTCATTCCTTTGATGTTGGAAAATGCCGCTTTTGAGTCAGGCCGGTGTCGTAATCAATCTAATGTCCATGAGAATAACATGTACCAGCTGATCAGGCTAGTGTCGTTTTGGGTACTAATTTTTACATCGTTTTACCCGCTAATGAAACAACCCTTGGTATAACAGCAGTTTTCCCCAGTCCTGCCTACGACACAGAATAAGACTCTCCGACTCCCATCAAATTCCTTGTAGACTAATCACTCGGTTACATTTAATAACCATGAATTTTAACCGCGTTCAATTGTGGTTTCAGGAGGAGGTAGTTAGAGAGAACGGTTATGATATAGAGCTCCATGAAATAACTACATCTGATGGTTACATTCTCACCTATCATCGCCTCCCTCGTGGACGAAGAGAACACAAAGATAAGTCTTCTCGAAGGCGTAAAGTTCTGCTATTCAACAACGGGATATTGTTATCATCTGCATCCGTTCTTGCAGCGAAACATGATTTTGGTATGTGCAATTCAAATTAATTAATTTAGTTGGTTTAAATTGCACCAACAGTCACCTTAAAGTAAATTCCTAACTTATAAATGCATTTAGGCTGAATTTTGGTATATTTAAAGAAGAAAATAATGTTTATTGGTTATTTGGACAGTTATCAACCGAAAGGTTGTGCCTACTTCTCTTGGCTCAAAAGCAGTTAAGAGATTTAAACCAGGCATTTAAATATGAAACCATGTAGTCTGTAGACATTGGTACTTACTCAAAATGCTGCATTCAGTGATCTATGTGTAGAATTAACTTATTCTACTTTTAGCATATAAGTTTGCTGACGCGGGTTTCGACGTGTGGATCGGCAACTACCGAGGAAACATGTACTCCAGGAGACACAAGTTCCTCGACCCGGACAGAGACTTGAAGTTTTGGGATATCAGGTAACTGCCAAGTGTGTCCACTTCATCACTCACCTCTTATTTGTCATTTAAATATACCACTTACAAAGCTACTGATTGCCTGAGTATATAATCTCTTTATGAAAAACATTTTTACCTTTCCACTACCTCTTTTCAATTTTTTCCCTCTATACCTGCTGCTTTGCCCATTTCTATTTGATTTCCACCCCTCCATTTGTTTTCTCCATATTCCTTTCAAAAACGTCTACTTGTCTCTTCCTTTCAAATGTTTTACTATCTTTCTTATTTCATTGCTATTTTCTTGATTTTATATTTCTTGAGTTTCTTTTTCTATTTATGCCACTTTTCTTTTCCCTTACCCTTTCTTTGAACTTTATTCTTCCTTGAACTTATTTTCCCATTATTTTACTTTTTCCTTTCCTTTCCTAGCCTTTCCATTTCAATTCTATTCATTTCTCCCTCATTTCCCTTCCATTCGATTATCCACACAACCTTTCCCCCTTTCAACTCCCTTTCCCCTTCCCCCTTTCTTTCCCCTCTTCCCTTTTCTATTCCTTGTGCCCACTCTCTTTCCTTCATCTATAACTTATATATTCTCTTTCTCTTTTACATTCTCTCCCTTAACTTTTCCTCCCTCCCTGTTGCTCTCATTCTCCTCCATTTTCTCCCTTTTCTCTTTCTTCGGTGTTTATGGGTTTTTAGTTAGTACATCGGCTCTAAAAAAGTCTTTATATCGAGGTTATCTTGGATATTCCTTCATAATTTTTAGATAAAAATAACCCCTGCCCCTGTCGCAGCCTGCACGAGCTGGGGACCCAGGACCTGGCCGCCAGTATAGACTACATCCTCGGCGTGACGGGGACGTCCCGGCTGTTGTACGTGGGCGTCTCCATGGGCACTACCATGTTCTGGGTGCTGGGCGCCGCTCGGCCGCAGTACATGGACAAGGTGGAGGCCATGGTCGCCTTGGCTCCTGTAGCCAGGACCTCACACTCTCTAGCTCTCAACAGTCCGGCCCGACGCAACAACGCCCTCAAGGTCCTTGTATGTACAGTAAGCCTATTTAATATTTTTCAACATTTAAATTCAAGAAAATATATGAGTGTCAAATCAATATACATTATTGAAAGTCCTGGAAGGGAAACTATTGTTAGTTACTAGTTTTGGCACAAGGGCATATTTTAAGATGAAAATACGATTAAAGGAATAAGCCGAATGAGTATGTTGCCTCTTTTTATTTTCTTACTGACTTCCAAATCCTATACTATAATACGAGCAATGTCTGAAGTGATGTGTGTTCCACGATCTCAAAATCTAGCGGTTAGATTTAGCTTAAACTTTGCATTTAAGAGTGTTTTGGCACAAAAATAAGTTTAGAAATAGCCTCAATCCCAGAAAAAATGGAATTTGGTCTAAATTAAAGTTTTAAAATTGTAATTTTTAACATTGGTCTTATGGGTTGCTATTTTAGTAACAAAATAACAACGAAAGGTACACAAAAATAAAGGAACATTAATGTTAAGCAGTCTTTTTGAAACAGCTGATAACTGTGAAGAGGTATAGTTGGTTGTTGGTTGAAATTTAATAGCTTTATTGCCATGACACTATAACAAAAGTGAATTGAAACCAACGAGCAAGGCTCGGTTAACCTGGTACTCAAGTTCAAAATCAGGAGAGCTTGGTCCATGACTTAATTTATTGACCGGGTGAAGTTATGAGGTGAACGCTCTAATCAAACGACTTCTGATTAGAATAAGCACTATACTATAGTGCATCGTCTCATAATTACGTTTATCTTAACGCTGACGAGTAGCTACCCCAAGGTTTGTCTAAAACTATATTTTAAAGGTTAAGAAGACTTTAGATGGAAACATTCTACGTAAAAATCTTTTTCCACCTCTATTGGGATGGGAAAGTAGATCCAGTTTCAAAGTTCTCACTTTAAAAAAGCCTCAAAAGGTAATTTAATTTTCAAAAGTTAAATATTTATGTTACTCTTGATATTTATTGAGCATCACTAAATTCCATTGGAATCCACTAATGTACAGGTCTTCTTCGATTGATTTTCTATTACTTTCTTAATATGTTTGTGTACATGTTTCTACAACTGTTAGATAAAATCTTAACCTCAAGCTGACTTGTTAACATCCCCTTTCTGCAGTCCGCCGTTGAGGGGCTCGGCTACCGGGAGGTGTTCAGCTACCGGGAGACATTCTCGTCCCAGTTCCACGCTGCCTGCACGCGCTATTTTCTGCTGCGCTCGCTCTGCCTCCTCTTCCTCAACACCTTCGAGGTCCTCTCGCGCAACAGCTGGGACAACGTGAGTAGTCGATGATTCCGCCGAACATAGATGCGTGGAGGGAGATATTCCATTTTGGTTTCATATTTACTGATGTGACAGGTTATTGTCACTGGTAATTAGGGAGACTCCGGCCTACCAATCCCGTCTGCCTGCAATAGGCATTTTTCGTAAGCTCATTCAAGGACGGAATGATGAAGGAAAGAAAAGTTGGAGAAACGAAAAAGCAGATAGTCAATTGACTACTAGGGGGGCCAAAACCGTGCTCTTTTAACAACTTATTTTCAGGCTAAAACATTTGGTCTGCTCTACCTTCTAACTATCCAATCAACCGACTGTCCATTCTTGTCCCCCAGCTAAGACCTCCGGATAACATCAACACTCTGCTGTCTAGAACATGGATGGATCATTAATGATGGGTAGTTCGTCGTATTGGGCGGGCAAAAGACTAACCACATGTTATGAGAACTTCGTTTGCTGTCAACTTATCTACTAGTATAAAACAAATTTTAAGTTTTCAAGAGGCAATTATGTGGATAACAACAGCGATTTTTGTTGAATCACAATCTAATAATATACGATTGATTTTTAAATACTTTTATGAGGTAAATCGTTAAACTGTATTTTTTGTTTCAAAATTGAATTTTGTGAAGACTTTGGATGCGTAACTAGTTCTTTCACTGTCACAGTTAAGTGGACAAAAGACTTTGTACCACTTCAGAAAAGTCGAGGGACTCTTGTAACTCCATTTAAGGAGCTTAATAGTTTTGTCAAGACCTTTCACATAATATACTGTAGAGGCTAATTAATTTCTAATCTGCCTTATACTTTCCTCGAACGGTGCGGACAGATCAGGGAAAAGTAAGGTAAACAGATTGTCTAATAAATAGTAATTATTTACTATCATCACTGGCTCACAGTCTTTGATTTTTGAATATCAAAAAAGGATTTTATAATACTTTCCGTCCTCACGTCTCTCTTGTGGATATGTCTCTTGTTGAAAATATTTATAAAGTTTACTTCTTTATATCAAAAGAGAGGGTTGATTTTATTCAGGGTAAAATATTAGCTACTTACCTTAGTATATTTTATTAATGGCAGTAAAATAGAATACTAATTCACATAAATTCCCAACGTGGTATAAGAATTTAATTTAATAATTAATAATATCCAGTATCAGCTACAATTTGTATTGCAGGGTAAACTGATCGAAGTAATGAAGTATTCTCCAGCAGGGATAGCAACCAAAGTTCTTCGGCACTTCATACAGATTGCAAAAGCACGTGAGATTAAGTTTCTACATTAATTAAATTAAGAAGCTAAGATATATTGCAGTATTAGAACTTGGGTTTAGCTATAGCATTTTATTTTTACATCTATTCCTATTTAATACGCTAAGAGTTTATTTGTGTAGAGAACTCCTCCTACAATTCTCAACCGATTTTCAAGGTTTTTGGGTCGTTGGACTATAGTAACAACTGTTGTTTCCGCCAAAAAAGTGATGAGAATCGGACTTAAAATAAGGGGTTCTATTCACATATTAAATTTGAAATTTCCCATTAGAATAATATTGAGATTGGTTTTAGCATTTTAAACATCTGTTAACTTACAGCTGTAGTTTTTGGGGATCACTGATATTCTTAATATTGAATTGGTCGGATGTCATTGATTTAGAACTAAATGTAACTTTTGTATTGTATCAAAATAAATTGCTCGATGTAGGGCAACACGTGCACTAGTTTGGTTATAATGGTTATTTGTCGTTTAATAACTTCTGTGATGTTTCAATCATAGTAAGTCACAGTATGCTTTATATCCTAGTATCCTAACAATCATTATAAGCTAAGATAGTCAACTACATCACGTACTGTATTTTCTTATGTCAGTAATAAAATATAAAATATCACTGTCGAAAAATATCACAAGATGAGTGTTTGTGAAGAAAACACCTGAATATTGGTTCCTCTAAATTTCTGAATAATTCACTTAAAATTTTTCATTTTTACTTTAGGGCGGCTTTTCCATAAATTACTTTTTCCCTTGATCGCTAAATCGTGCTCCATATTTATTTAATGTTTTTGCATATGACTAGTACTGGGAGTATCTTAATTTGTTTAGTCAATGAAAACATTTTACTACAACAACTTAACAAAATGATTTTCCACCAGGTAAGTTCCAGCAGTTCGACTATGGGCCAGAGGGTAACAGACAGAGATACAACTCGGATACACCGCCAGAGTACAACTTGAAAAACATAAACTGCAGTAAAATATATATCATCAGCAGCGACGCCGATATGATAGCGGACAAACAGGTTAATATTTTATCAACCAGACTTTTCTCTTCCAAAGCCTACTTTTATTATTAATGGGATCTGACCTTGCATAAGCGTCTCTATTAAGCAAACATTATGATTAAGTCAATATGTTTTTTACCATCTTTACCTCTTGTTCTAAATCTTATTTTTATGTTTTTGCACTGTCAAGGATGTGGAATGGCTGTCACAGCAACTGCCCGTCAGACCTACCAGACTCTTCGCTGACGACGTGAAGTACTTCAGCCATATTAGTATAGGCCTGGACAAACGCGCCACTGAGATTGTCATCAGACCTTTGGCAAACCTTCTGAAACGACGACACCTGGACTAAGAGAGAAAATCTGGCAAAACTCTTGTTGAAAAAACCTGAGATAAATCAGCGGATCGAACTTTTGGCAACGTTTTTGAGAAGACAACATCTTATATTGGAAGTCAAAACTTTAATAAAGACTGGCTTTCAGAGTCATGCTGGGATTCAAGGTTTGTACGACGACAACGGTGAAATGTCTTAGAAGTCTAAGGAAACTGTGAGGTTTGGTAAGATCGGAGATGTTGTTGGAGATTAATACTTGTACCTGTCATGTTTAAAAACTAAACTTGTTATCTAATTGTAAAATAAAGAATTTTAAACAAATACTTTTTATATTTGTACACATTAGTTTGATCTTATTTCGTGAACGCTGAAAAATATTTACTTTTATGGATAAAAGTTTGCATTATTATCGGAGTAATCTTGGGAAATTTAAAGATAACTTGTAAATTACCAGTCAACAAGGGAATAAAAAATTTTTATTTAGGAGAAAACCGTTCAAAATTTATTTTAGCTTGAGGATTACACCTCAAGCTAAAATTAAATAAAGGATTTTTATTTAAATTAAAAAATTATATCTTTAAATTTAACTGACAACATATATATTTTTAATATATAGTTAAATTCAAAATTGATTGTATTATTAAGAAAATATCTGAGTTAATTATTGAATAATTAGTGCAGTATTTAATTACTGAAAGCAGGATAAACTTGTCATTTATGGTAAAATTAATATACATAATTGAATTACCATTTATAGATTCACCGGAAATAATTTATTTCCAACTAGGTCATTTAATTTAAACTAAAATTATTTCTTGTATTATTTCATTACTGAAAGATTTTTATTTTCACGTATGAATTCATGTGTAAAAATGTGGTTACAATTTAGTTTTTGTTGGATTTAATCAGCGACTGATTTCAATTTGTTCAATCTCAGTTACTTGGTTTATACCTCAATACTGTTTTGCTGAATATGTTAGAAAAGTCTTCTTCTTAATAGTAGATTTAATTACTAGGAGCGAAAGTGGCTCTTTTTAGTGCGTGCGCCTCGTTTTTAAAACGAGTAAACTAAAAAGACACATTTGCTCCGAGTGATGAACAAAGTTTTTATCTTAATGCAGAATTACACTTTTAATTGTTAAAAATATCAACTATTAAAATGTATTTTTGAGGTTGTATTTACAAAGTAAGTAAATATACAGTGTTTAAATTTTTGATATTTACAAACAATGCTTTAATATAACGTTTGAATTCCCCTATTCTGCAGAGAAAATAAATAAATAACAGCAAACAGCTGATTTTTTAGTCCTAGGACAAAAAAACGGTTTTGGTACTATTGAGAAAACAAAAAAAACCAGGCTGATTTCGGGCAGAATGCTAAAATAGTAGTTTTCATCACTAGGAGCAAAAGTGGGTCTTTTTGGTGCGCAATCGTGATTTTAAAAACGATTAAGCATCAAAAAGACACTTTTGCTCCGAGTGATGAACAACGTTTGATCGTTAAAAATATTAAATTTAAATTTGTATTTTCGAGGCTATATACAAACTAAGTAATATGCAGTGTTTACATTTCTGTTATTTACAAACAATGCTCTTTATAACATTTGAATTTCAAAATTCTGCTCCTCAACATTAAAGAATAACATTTTAGAATATTTGCAATAAAGAAAAAGGGAAGAAAGTTTTTACAGTGTTCGCCCGATGCTGAGAGGCAGGAAGCGAGAGGGCGAAGTTGTCTCGCAGGTGTCACATTACTGTGACATGGAACTTCTGTCTTTGACGATGCAATTAAACATTCCTCCACAATGTTAGACAAACTTCACATCTGGAATTTTATTTTTGAAGACTCAGAGTAGTCATAACATGAGAGTAAATTATGCTTAACCTCGCCAGCTAAGTGAACTGATCATAGTTCCGTTGTTATTCCTGTATTCTGTAAATGTACTGAAGACTAATATTTAATATCAATGAGTAGAATAAATAAAGTTTATTTATTCTACTAGAAGCCCTCCTACAATTGGAACGAATTTTTAAAGTTTTAGTGTTGCTATAAAATATTGAAAACTATGATATAGGCTGTACCCTCCGCTCTTTCAAAGTTAACTTCAAGGTTATGAAACAATTCTTTGGCATGTTTTCAACCAACCTTTAGGTCTTCAGATTGCTTGGTACCTAAGAATGGTTTCTAATGGATGATCTCGATTCTGACTTCTAATTAGGTACGTAATATTTAAAAGTATATCTGTTCTGAATAAATATGATCATAATTCGTATAGACAATTCTTATTGACTATTCTATCTATCTGATGTAGTACACAATTGCTGAAAGTATTCGTTCAAACTTACGATTTCAAATGCTTGAGTCACATTTTTTATGTTTCCAATTAATTTAATAGCAAACAAAGTTAAACACCCCGATTACTAATGGACTTAGATAAATTACTTCTTGGTGTTTTTAAGTTTAGTCATTGGAATGGAATGAGAGAATTTTGAAGTCAAAATTAATTAGTGTCCGTAATGTTAATGTATATATAATTAGCAATTGTATCCAAAATAAAGAATAATTTATCACAAATTATTACGCAAACCAAAAACAGTTTAAAAAACATTAACACTTCGCTACATGTTTTTATTGTTTTTTCATTGTGTCTCAAGTCCAGGCAGTCATAAAAGAGACTACCCGGGCAAGAATAGGGGATGTTAAATAATTGAGTAGGGTCAGATTTGTGGACGACACATTGGTCCCTGCGGATCTCTAAGGGTTGTAAACCTGGGACAACAGCGGGCGACAGTGTAAACCGGACACTGGGACATGTAAACTGGACACTGGACACAGGACACACGTCTATATTGGTGTCACATTCTATTTTTGGACTGGAGATCAGTTTTTATTTTAAATCTTTAGTTTGACGGTAACATTATAAATGCTGTTTAACAAGCCCTCTCACTAATGACCTTTTCAGAAAACACTTAAAATACGTTCAATTAATTATTTTTGATTAAAGAACATGTTACATGAGTCTTTTTATATATGTACTTGATTTATTGCCCAATCTACAAGCATTTAATTATGTTTATATTTTTAGATTCCATGTTTCTTATTAATTAAGCAAACGTCAAAGTTAAATGTTCAAATTAAAATGGTCTTTAATTAATTGCTTTCTGAATGTTTGCTTTTGCCAAGTTAATTCGTTGAAATCAAACAAATTAAATTAATGGTTGCTAATGTAATTAATCTTCTCGTTCATAACATCAATGATTAGAATCGTATACCCCTACCTATAATGTTCTATATTATTGAACTAATTTCTTCATTAAAAAATCATACTGATGTAAATTAAACCGTTGGTTAAGATTTATCTATAAAATATTAAACAAGTTGGAGAAAAATGTCTTCTTAAATTGAATTATTTTAATTTTCTAAATTATAAGTGAAAATCCAGTTGCATGAAAAGAGTAAAATTCTTTACAGAATTTATCAAAAGGGTGATATTTACAAAACATTTAATCTCAATTTAATAGTGTAATGGTAGTTTAGACTATTAAAATTATATCACAGTTCTTAAAGTTGTTTTTGAAAATCGATAAAGGAAACGGACCTATGATGTAATAACAGTTCTGAAATAGCTTTGACAGGAAAGGCGTATGATCAGAAAACTCTGCTGCTACATTGGTCGTCTCTCTTCGACATAATATGATGCATCATCAAATTATGATGCAGCAGTGATCTGATTGTGACTACGTCAAACCAACGTCACTGCTGAGGTCGGCACTTCCTCCTTGAGGTGGAGCTAAACTGTTTACTGTACCTTTAAAAGACTCTTCCATCATAAATGTGGGTAAGAACGAAATTGTCTTTTGGTTTTCAACTAATTTCTTGTGACCAGTTTTGTTTTTTGCCTAGACTTTTCTAAACAAGTAAACGACTGATTAAATCAAATTAATAGGAGTAATTTTGTTTTATAAGACGTTCTTAATTTGGAATTCTACTTATTAATTACATTGCGTGCATTTAGGAGCGGAATTTTAGTACTCGAAGTCTGTTATAAGAAAGTGCCGACATTCAGAAAGCTGAAAGAGGTTTTACTAATAAAGTCTTATCACCATTCTTTTCTGGTGTTTTTGTTGCTGTTGGGACCAAAACACTCTAAGCACGTCTATAATAGCCTTTTACGCAAGCGTCCGGAAAGACATGATGGAATGGACATAAAGGAAAGGGCAATGAAACAACCGTCAGGATTCTTTTTGCCTTACTTTGCCCCGTCCACATAGACTATTGATCTGTGCGTGAATCGTATAGACAAAGTAAGGGGGTGAGTCGCTACAGTTCAGAGGTGAGGTTCCGATAACATTTCCTGCGAGAACACGGATTCGAACCCTCGACATCGCTGCCATGGTCTTGAAGTCCAGTGTTCTAACCTCTACGCCACCGGCTCACCCAATGGTTAATTGACCACTCCCGAGATCCTCGAATAACTGAGGCTCAAACAGCCAGACCCTGCTCTGCCCTCTAGCTGGCCAACCAACCGACTGTCCTCCCATCGCCCTCAGCTTGGAATTCCATGCTCTAGATGAAAACAACACCCTTACTGTCAAAACATGAATGGATCGTGAGGGAAGGAGAATTCGCCATAATGTACAGCCAAAAGATTTACCACATGTTTTGACGACTTGCTGTACCCAATGTCAAGATTATTACATCACTTTTATGTTAAGTCCTATTGAAACTTAAGTTTTATGGTACTTTCTCTGCTTTAATATTGTAATGTGCTAAATAAATTGTTTTTATAAATGCAAAAAAATATATTTTATTTCTTCGAAACAATTATAGATACTTTTCCACGTCATTACATTTTATCTAGGATAAATAACCTGAACATTTTTTTAGTTTCCACCTGTAAATGGCAGTTGGATAAAGATTTTTACAAATAAGAGACTTTTCTTTACTCGTATAGTTCATTCATTTTCGACTAATAATTTTCAGATAATTTCGCTATCACGTTTAGTGATACTAAACGTACCACGTACTAGAGAATAGTGGAGGTGGCACACTTTTACACGTGCGCAGTACTACCTCCATGAGAGGAGGATGGGTGCTTTCATTTGGAAAAATCGCCATATCAATCCTGTTTGCATATCTGGGGCCTGTTTCATAAAAAGTGACAGGTTTGACAATTCCGACAGTTTGACAAATTTGTCAAAAACAATTAATTATTCGTAAAATTATACTATTCGACAGGTGACAATTTCAAAATTGTAAATTATCACATGTTTTAGTAATTTTTTTTAACAATTTGACAATTTTCACAAAAACACATGTTAAGAAATTGTCAAGACATGACATATTTGTAAGAATGACATAACATTGTAAATTTTAAAACTTACATGAAACAAAAATTTGTAGAATTGTAGATATGTCAAATGTACCTGTCACCCTGTCACACCTGTCACTTTTTATGAAACAGGCCCCAGGTCATTGATTTGTACGTATTCGAACTATTTTGACATAAAACAGTTTTAGGGAAGTGTACAGCCGAGAAGCACGGTCAAGTACCTCTAGGTTATACTTTAAATTAAAATCTTTTACTCAAGTGGCTTTTTTAAATCTCAATTTTGTACTCACAATTGGCGTTATGGCGACAGCCGTCTGCAGCACTGGCGGCAGCAATATAGCACCATCGCCAGCGATGGAGGTAGCCGCAGGCACCGCGCCATGACTGGCGGATCCAGGTTTGGCAACCATGCGAGATTACAACCATTTCGACACATAATTACCATCCTCTCAGAGAAACTAGTATCCCAGGAAGGATTCGGCGATTGAATTAAAATAATTTAATTATCTCATTATTATACTATTACATACACACAAAATATCAGTAGCTGTTTTTCACCCAATACCAGATTTTGATAAGGTTGTTGAATCATGGATATGAGTAATTCTCTTCATACTAGTAACAACCAAATTTCTGTAAATAACATTCCCTCCACGATAGAAAGGGATCGGAGGAGGTTTGTATTACTTAGTTATTAGTACATGGTTTGTTAAAACTTTTTGTTCAAGGGGAGGTTCTTGAAATGTATTACCACCAGGCAATTGCTAAATAAATAGTTATTATTCTAAGCTTTAAGTTATTATAACCCTCCTAAAATTACAAAGTTATCAATTTAAAATATTTTTATTTAATAAATTTCACACATTTTGTTTTTTAAAGGTTATTTAAATCTTAGTTTAATCATACTAAAATCGTTATTAGAAAATGTATAATCATTTACCAAGCTCCTTTCACAATGTCTTTTTTCAGACATTTTAAATAATCCTTGACTTCCACTTTCAACGTGTTTAGTTCAAAATTCTGGTAATATATTTAACTGATCAACATTTAGGTCCAGTGTTCACAAACACTACTCATACCAGTGTTATGATTCTAAATACAAACACTTTGTTGTGTGTCTATCAAGTAACGCCTTAACCACGAGAGGTTGTTTTACTATTTTACATTATCCTATACTATAATACGAGGAATATCTGAAGGGATGTGTGTTCCACGATCTCGAAATCTAGCTGTTAGATTTTGCTTAAAGTTTGCATTAAAGAGTGTTTTGGTCCAAAAATAAGTTTAGAAACAACCTCAACCCCAGGAAAAATCGAATTTGGTCTAAAATTAAGTTTTAAAATTGTAATTTTTAACATTAGTCTTATGGGTTGCTATTTTGGTAACGAAATAACAACGAAATGTAAACAAAAAGAAAGAAACATTAATGTTAAGCAGACTTTTTGAAACAGCTGTTAACTGTGAAGAGGTATAGTTGGTAGTTGGTGGAAATTTAAATGCTTTTTTACCTTGATACTATAACAAAAGTGAATAAAAACCAACGAGCAAGGCTCGGTTAAGTGAATAAAAACCAACGAGCAAGGCTCGGTTAACCTGGTACTAGTTTAATAATTATTGTCTCTTTCGAATGTAGTGTTAAGATCAAACACCTGATCTTACATAAATAATATGAATATAACAAGAACTACGTATTAAAATAATGTTAAACGGATTGTTCACAAAAGCCATAGCTATTACAATATTTACCAATACTTGCATTTACTATACAATGGATGAAATATAAAAAAGGGCTTTACTTTGCTTAATTTCGTATAAAGAACTACAAGATAGGAATATCTGTTTTTAATGTATTTTAAACACATGTATGTTAAACACACAACATTAAGACAAAACCAACACACATCAAAACAATATTACAAAATCTTACCTTTGTTTGGAATATTTATTATGTATAACCGAAAAATTTGAATCCGTCCTAAATTACGGGGGGAACAGAAAATGGATTTTGAAAAATTAAATATCCTTTTGTAATACAATTTTACTAGTGAAACAATTAAATTATCAAAGCATTCTGCCATACACTAACATAAATAAACTAGTGAAATCATAATTTTTACTGGGGTGGACAGATTATATTTTCGATTGTTGTGAGGAATCGTGTGTAATATTCAGGTGGGAGACGCAACAAAATCTGCGCTCGGTTTGACGCAACCACAATCTGATCAAAGGTCGTCTTGCATATTTAACCTTACAAAATCCACCACGGCTGTCCGCGGACAGCCGTTTACCATTTCAAATCTTAGAAAGACTTGCGGCCTCGGTTTACTGATGAATGCATTTTAAATGTTGTCGAATTTTTTAGAATGTTGAGTTTCTTTGAGAATAGCGGTTTTCCTAATAATATTTGAAAGGCAAAACGGTAAAAATAAATGTTAAGGTTTCTTTCAACGTTTGTATTGACGGAGGACATTTTTATCTGGCTGGAGACAAGATTATTTTTAAATTCAATATTTAACAGTAGGCCCTATCTTAAGTTTATTAAAAACTAAAAACTGGTCCATGCCCTAGATTAAAACTCTTCTCCGTTGCCCTTTTAAAAATATTTTTTTTTTGATAAGTAAGTCTCGGGGAAAATGTATAAAAGGGTTCAAATTTATTAAACATTTTCATACTCATAGCGTGCCAGATAGCATTATCAATTTGATGGCTTCTTTATTCAAATTAATTACATTTTAAATATCCTTTTCTATACTTATGTTGTATAAAGTTGATTTAACGATTTAATTATAACTAATATCATTGGTTCTGACAATGTTATAAATAATACATGCATTTACTGCCAACCAACATGTTTTAGTGATATTAATTTTGAATGTAATAGTTATAAGTTTATTTATGTTGACAGTCAAACTTTGATTAATTATATAGGAGTCTTTGATAAAATATATTTACGTTACATTCTAATCATCGAAACTAAACGACAAACTAACCTATGAGCAAATTATGGTCAAAATAAGGAGTAAAAATACAATTGAATTTATTATTTCAAATTAATTATCAACACAATCTATCACTAGTGTATTTAAAGCCTAGAATAATAACAATTTATTTAGAAATTGCCTGGTAGTAATAAATTTCAAGAACCTCCCCTTGAACAAAAAGTTTCAATAAACCATGTACTACTAATAACTAAGTAACACAAACCTCGTGGAGGGAATGGAATTTACAGAAATTTGGTTACTAGTATAAAGAGAATTACTCATATCCATGAAAACTTTGTGTAGTTATGATTCAACATCCTTATCAAAATCTGGTATTGGATGAAAAACAGCCAGTATTATTTTATTTGTAATAATGTAATATGATAATTTAATAATTCAATCACCTGGTTCAGAAAAATAGGGCCCCTAAGACAAACTGTCCGTATAAGGGTACAAGATTAATTAATATATTTCATAAGAGTTCAGGAGCTACTAATTTTAGATTCAGTAACTGGCCCGGTATAATGCACGTGAATAAACTAAATCATTTGGATCAAAATTAAATATTTTGCAATATTACTATTCTGGAACATTTTCCATTTAATTATATCGTTATTTAATGTAATAGATTCACCAATTTTCAACTAAAGTATGTTATTATTACTGTTCAAATGTATTACACAATAACTAGCCTTCAAATTTTTCTACATTCTTTTATTCGATGACTTACTTAGGAGGTGATATTTTAGTGCATTCATTTTCGGAAGTTGTGTATCTTTGAAGTATAGTACATGCGAGAAGATACCTCGCAACTTCAAAATAATAATCTATTTGTCTGAGTGCCATGACATCGCCAAAATAATTAGTGCTGCTGGAAGTGCAGCGGCAGCTCAAGAACCTTCCTAACAGTAGAGGTACTCAGTAGAGTGCTCCAGCAGCTAGAGTGCCGGGTACTTGTTAGGGGCTCTCTCAAGCCCTCTATGAAGCCCACTGGATAACACCTCTACACTGTACAGGAGTGTTGTTATTTTGTCGGCTACAATGCTGAAGGATTCCACAGCTAAAAGGAATCTGAAGCTTTAAGACTCGATTTAGTCGAGTTTTAAATCTTCCATGATGATCAACAATTATTTTTACAGTGTCAATTCTAATATTCTAAAGCCATGTTTATTCTCTAAACGACAAATTGATTAAATAAATTAGTCTTTTACAAGTCACACACGAAATTAAGTTGCAATTTCCTGAGCGTTTAATTTCCATGATTGCAGGGAAAAGTTGCTTCAGAAACTGTTCAAATGAACAGCAAGGCTCGACAAACTTGCTGAGTACACTTCTGATAGCTTTTGAGGTCAAAACTTTTGAAGTTCCACTTGCCACTTTAATTTCTTTTGATTTTCCCTCAATTGCATTTTTTTAACTTCACCTGGTTTAACTACTAAAGTCGTGCAGCCGAATATATAAACAAATTTTAAAATGCTATATGCTTCTCAATTAATTAATTCTTTTAGGGATACTTAATTAATAAAAGTATTTTCTCTAGGATAGTTACTGACAATCTTAAATCAAGCGCTCACTTATGTATCTATGAATAAAAAAGATATATATTAAGCAATTAAAATTTAATTTATTTTAAATGTTGCGGAATTAATCTAGATTCCGAGTTAAAAAACATGTTAAAACATGTTTATAATGAATTTCATTGCCAGTAATGGGTTAAATAATTTTTGGTAATGTATAGAAGGGCTTACAACTTTTTCTTATTTTAAAAAAGAATTAAAAAGAATAATAATGAAACTAACTGAAAAATAATTGATAAAATAATTGATAAATGTTAAATTAAACTTATAAGACATAACAATTAAATTGTCTTAAAGCTGGTTTCAATTTAATTGCTTGCCCAAAATAAAACATATTGAGGAAATTCCACCATAGTTGACCTACAACAACGACGAATGTGATTTTCTAAAACTGGAATAATTTTAGAACATGCACAAAAGGTTACAAACGAATGCAATTTTGATATTTTTATTTGACATCAGCGTTCAACAAACTACCACCAGTTTATATTGGTGGAAAATGTGTAATTTATAGTATGAAAGCACACGTTTTTACACGAGTTTTCCTCATTTCAATCAATTCGAACACATTTTCAAAATAATAATTCAAACAATGGACAAATGTAAGGGGCTCTAATAAAATAAAATCAAATAATTTTTAATCTGACAAGTTTACATGATATACAATAAGATCAAATATAATAAAATGAAATGAGGATCCACATGGAATAAATACCTGGGCATTAAACAACATTCATTCAATCAAAATTTATTTTCTCAGTCAAATGTCTATGACCAAAGATTGACAATGGCCATCTTAAAGTTTTCCATGCAGCCGCACTTCTGGGAAGTTGAAAAAGCAGTGCACTTCTGCCATGATGCTGCGGCATATAAGATGAAGGCGTCATAAGTGCCTATGTGCAGTCCCAATAGAAGGGAAATGGGTTATTTAAGAGTCTGCAGTACCCGCCATCAGTTTAAAATTTTATATTCCCATAGGTATTAAAATTTAATTTAAATTGACATAATTATGAATATTTTTTACGACTATTAAAGGAGGAGTGACGTTTCAAATCTACCATTAGTCTTTTAAGAATAAAAATCCAAGATAAAGGGTACTGCAGACTCTTAAAATATGAATGACGCTAGATCATTTATTTATTTTACAGACAATCGGTTCTTTACAGAGTCGGTTTATATGAAATTGATTTTTTTTGTGATAACTTTATTGTTCAATTTTTATTGTTTATGTTCCACACTTAGGTAAACAAAATTTGTTATAGTGTACGTCCAAGCCTAAATCTTTTAACTATCTGGTAAAACAAAGTAACATCTTAGCACAAAACGGATAGAAAATTACAATGAAAAAAAATTGTATCTGTTATGTGTATCAATATTTATTTGTTCATTCCTAAGCATAAATGTTGCTGATGGATAGTTTTTGACATTGTTAAGAAATTATTGCGTTCATTTTTTATCAAGTTATTATTAAATCAAAGTTCACGAATATTTAGAATCAGATAACCTCTTAGTAAAATAAGATCCTAAAAGAGAACAAATTTAAATTCCGCCAAAATTAGAATGCAGGTTCCCGAACTTCATGGTCTGTAGTTCTTTAAATGGAGATACGTGCGTAAAACACAACAACAACCACCAAATTCAGTGTTAACTACTACTGTTAATTACTTATTTATAACAGCACAGCAAAATAAAAATGGTACAGTGGTAGAATTGTTTTCAATATTCCATCTTCGTTTAAGATGGTATTGTATTTGCTTGGCACCACACATTGTAAATTGAATCCATCTTGTACTAAAATTGTTCTGTGCATCATCTGTAAATATGGTGATTGCTGTTGATCAATAAAAAAATAAATAAATAAATAAAGATAGCTCGAAGCAAAGAGGTTAACTATATAGAGTGCTCAACACATGTTAATTTTTTGTCCCCTGTTGATTGCCGTCATTTTACCCACGATTACTGCCGTTTTCTTGGCAACCACCCCACACTTTACATGCGTTTCCTTGGTTACCAGTTTTAGCTATTCTGATTGGTCGCAATAAGCTTCAAAAATCACAGATTATACTTAAACTAAAAAATTATACAAAACATCTAGTTATTTGTTGTATTGTTGTTTGTTAAAAAAAATTAATTTGATGGACTGTGAACAGGATAATGAGATTGGTTACCATAGAAACTTCGGGTAGGTGTGTTTAAAATGGCAAATAACATATGGGAAAGTGTAAACAAAGGACTGGATAAGAAGGAAACAGCGGGAATCGTGGGTAAAATGGCGCTAATCAACAGGGCACAAATCCCCAATTTCTGTGTAGCACCTCGTTGGCTCAAAGTTATATTCAGCCCCCAAAATGAAAAATTTTTGATATGTGACTTTTTTTTATTATTTATCAACATAATTCCAAAATACAGCACATATGTTTTACAAAGGCCCAGAACGTGGCCGATTTAGAGAGCGCCAAGAATTAGAATTTTCTCTCGTGCAGGACTAGTTGAGATGCCGCGCTGTACTATGGTGAATGTACCAGTGATTGTAGTGAGGGAACGGTCCGTTTCCGTCGGTCCTGTCGTGGGATTGCCTTTCCATTCCATCAGCCCCGGGTCTGACCGCGGACTGACGAAATTGGACCGACCTCTGACCCCGCAACCTCACTTTCCCCAGTTTTGTCGAAAGTGAAAAAATAGAATTGGAAACATTTCTGGTCTAGTCTAGCTACCTATTGATGGTTTTTAGATCACTGTCATTTTAGCTTGAAATATTCTTTGTTAAGTATTTTTTTCCTCTCACTAACTTTTATTGTTCTATCTTCTTTTTACTCAAAATTGTAGCCTACTATTCCCCTTAAATTTATAATCGTCATAATTTTGCCTACCTTTTTCCAATGGGTTTTGAACTCCACATACTTTATTGCAACTTCCCCATCTATAACACAAATATTCGGTTATTTCGTTTCACCATTTACAAATGTGTATGTTTGCAGAGATTTTGCTCTTTGGTACTGTCAAAATGCTTGTCCTCGGCGAATATTATTTTTTGAGAAGTAAGTCTCTGCTTTAGAAGGATTCAGTAAGATTCTTAATTAAGAGACACTAATGGTTAACAATATTTACCAAGGCCGAAAAATGTAACACACGCATAAAGTAGCACATTAATAAAAATAAAAAGATTACCTGTAGTAAACAAAAGTTGGCCTACCAAATATTTAATTCTTAATTTTTTTATTTAAGTAAAGTTAGATAGTTTTAGGCATAACAGTTAGCAAACTGTTATATATTTTTTGTATTATTAGCTATTTTCACAGGAACGGGGTCGAATAGTATTTGGAAAATTATGATAATAAAAAAATTAAAATAATAACGGTATTTAGAACTCTGCGACTCTGAATTAGCTAATATATTCGAAAAGTAAAAATTACGCTCAATATGAAATTCAAATGCAATGGCACAACTGTGTAATGTTCTGTGAAGCAAATGTGAGGCCACTTACTGAGGCACGGGTTGGGGGCCTACTGTTTGCTACGTTTTTGGTTGGCGGGTTGGGTGACTACTTTTCATTCCATGTTTGGTTGGCGCGTTGGGACGTACCTAGTGTTTGGTTGGTGGGATGGGGGATTTTTGTCCACTATGTGTTTGGTTGGCTAATATAGAATGTTGAAAATATTTAGTTGCTCATGCTTAGGTTATCTATATATTTAAAATTTCTTTATATACCAAGACCACTCGCCTACGGCTCGATGGGGGCTCCGCCCCCATGCCCCCTTAGGGGTTGCCCTAAATTTGTAGAATAATTAAAAGTCATAAGTTAATAAGTTAGTTACACGGAAGAGCTATACGTTGAAGACAGTAACAAAACGGTTTAATACACAAAATTAACAATCAATAGTAAATAAAGCTTTGAAAAACTCCTATGAATCGGTTTTAGTACCCCTTCGTAATTAAAATTCGCTAACAAGATTTTAACTGCGGAATGATAATAATTTACGTAATATATGTAAATATTCTAGGTAAATATTTCTAGGTTATGCTGGATGGAGGGTCCACCATCTAATTGGCTACCCCAATTCCGTAATTACTATAAAAATTACTATAAAACTCTCATGCAATGAAGCTAGTTGAGGGCTCCACTCCAATACCACTCATTGTGTTCGCTGAATAACCTACGGCTCTTCGTTTAAATCCCCTTCTTAGTTCCCCTCATTTCAATATAAAAAATAAAAATATTGAGAGTTGTGAAATAATACTTAACTATGTATTATTCTAGGTATTACGATCAGAATGGTATGTGTAAAAAAATGGAGATACTATTATGATAACTTATGACTGGAGTGTATTTCAGAAAGAATGGAAGTGGGGAAAAATATCTGTTTTGATGGAAGTAGTTTGTACCACAAAACAGGAAGGCAAAAGAACGATATTTGTAGTTTAATAAATATATTGGCATTCATTACAATTCCTTCATTTCAGTTTTTAATGGTGTAAAACTTTAAAATTTACCTAATTTCCTAAAATATTACTGTCAAGGCAAATAAAAAAAAACTTCAAGCTTCTAAATACAATAATACAGTAGTTACTAACAAAAGTATGTTAAATAATGGTTAAAATATTAAAATTACCATACACATCAAAGGACGTATGTTTTAGCCGTAGGACCAGGTCAGTAAATAACAATCAAAGTAAAACAATCAGTTGCTTGATATAGCAATTCGTTCCGACTCACAGTCAAAAGAAGAATACGTGATATTGAAAATCATCATGATAATTTTTAAGTTTGATAATTTAATTGATATTGGTACTGTGCAAGATATGTCTATGTGCAAAGTGAAGGTTCTGAGTAAAATATTATAGTAGTTGTAAAATTACATCTACATTGGGTAAAATTCCCCGCAAAAATAAATAAACATTTAATTATGTTTAATTGTGTGGACTGGGGGGCAAAAATCCATAGAACCAAACTTGTAGTAACTTGAAAGATGTTCGCGAAGATTGCCTCAGATGTTATAATTTGGCCGCTAGAGTAGAAAAAAATAATGTCATATTTATTTTGGGTAAAAATGTTTGGTCGCTAAATTTTAAAATCAGATAGTTTTCTGGGGCAGGAAATAAAAAAGCTTTTTTTATTTTAAATGAAAATACTGTACTGCCACCTTTTTAAATTAAACATTAACTTAGTACGCACTAAAAGATAAATCAATTGTGTAATCTGCTATTTTAGTTAAAATTTTTGTTGAATTGTAAAATTTAAATTAGCATGCTATCAGGTAAAGTCAATGGTGTACTTCCTAATGAGTTCGTTAGAAATTAAGTGCCATCCCAAATAAAGAACCAATTTTTGGGAGGACTATCGTGCAAATGTGATACTGTCTTACCGGGTGTCCCATACCAACCTTGCACCTCTTTTAAAATTGTACAAAAAAAATTGTGCCGTTGTAGGTAAACATATTTTGCTCTGTTGATTGACACTGATTTCAATACAGAGGGGACCAGACGTTATATTGAAGCAACTTTAAAATTTAATATTTAAAAACCCTAATCATACTGATTTAGAATAATAAATAGCATGACATTATATTTTTTAACTGGGGGAAATTTAACATATAACAGAACTTACCAAACATGTAAATGTCTAAGAACCTCATTTAAAATAATATGCCATCATAAAACATCAATTATCACGTGATTAGTTTTACTAAACATTTAAATACATGTTCATTAATCTCCGTCATGTTGTAAATTTAATAAAAAAACATTTTGGACCAAACTGACAATTTTGTTGGAAACGTATTTAAAAGAATCTAAGACATTTTTGTGCCGAGACATTTTTGCTTAAAATCTAAATTTCAACCTCAAATATTCAATAAACTGCTAAAATAACGCGTACAAGATCAAATTGTAAAGTTTTCTTAAAAACCGTGTAAAACTAAAAAAAATTATTTAAAGTGAGAGTTTGTATTTGACATCAGTGACTTCCGGTCTGGAGAGGTAATTTCAGATACACCCTGTACATTGAAATTACTCTCGGTGAATAGACCGCTTTTCCTATAAAGGCACAATTGGTTAATGTTATAAAATTTCTTAAAAACGGTGTTTCGGTAATCCCCGACTTCCAGTATGTTGGCAATTTTCTCAGTAATACAGTCCGGTAAGTTTAGATCTCGCTTGGGAATCACTCTGTAGTAAGTGATATATAGGAGATCTACTTTACCGACATTTGACGAATTTCTGATACCCCGATGAGTGAGTGAGTGAGTGAGTGAGTTACACATTCGGGAGTATATAATTTAGACTAGCTTTAAATGTTTTAACTGTAATGATATGAAAGTCAAATAAGAGAAAGCTTTTATTTCAAAATTTATAGTAAACCAATTAGTCAAGCTGTCTAGCACATTAATACTCCTAACCAGTTCATTGTGCATTCTATAACATTATGGTATTTTTTATAGATAATAAAAATATACAACACTCAAACAAGATTTGGTGCAGAGTAATGGTTGAAAAGTCACATAGTATCTCGAATTGTTGGCTTAGAAACCTTTACTACAAGAATGGTTACTTGAGAAATCCGCGATGCCTAGATTTCTGAAATACTTGTTAAATAAATAGTTGTGGCTAAGAGTCGTTTAAGATTGCAGTGGATAGAATCTGAAGGCAAGCTAGGTTTCCTTGTGTAACCCACTAGCTTCGAAAGTCTCTAGTTTTGATACTTTAAGAATTTTATTTTAACGAGGTGGCCCGTGCGCAAATTGCGCATTTTATGTTTCTGTATGAGTAAAACTCACCTACAGTACGTGCATGTTGATTATGAAGTGACAGAGATCTATTTTTGTTTACTATCTGGCTTTTAAAATTCATCTGAAGATAATCAGCTGTTAAATTACAATTCACATTAAAGAACTTGCATTAAAAGTTGGTCAACATTTTAAAGCGCCCTCTAGAAATAAATCGAAGGCGAGGGGGGCGAAGCCCGAAACAATATGACCTTTTCACTTACGATTCGTCACTGCGGTATATCCTATGCCTTAAAATCACACCTCAATCTTAAAAATCGGTTCAGTAGGTCGAGTGAAAAAGGGACGTAACAGACATAACCCTTATAGAAATAAGAAGATAGATTTGTATGGACTTATGTTATAAAATTCTGTGTTCTCATTGAATTTATTGTGACGTTTCAATAACTCGCTACATTATTACGTCCACTACAGCATTATGAAGATCAATAGATAATTGAATGAAAATCTAGTAAAATTCGAATATGAACCAATGGTCGAGCAAATACAAACCAAAGATAATCGATTATATTGAACCCAAATTGTCATTGATGCCTTAAATAAGAACATCTCTACATGTCTTGGAACTCTAATTTTATACAAAATTTTCTACTTTTCTCGTTTATGGCTTCTTTCGCATACAGCATGTATATTGTTTTCAAGTGATCCAAGTTAATCATTCTGCACAAGCTCTTCTTATTAGAAATAAATCAATTTTAAAATAAAGTCTTCAGATTTCTAATAATATTAACGCCAATAAAAATTTAGTATTATCAGAAATCTGAAGACTTTATTTTAAAATTTATTTAATCCAAGTTAACATTTTGGAAAGAATGCATTAAAAGATATCTATATAAAAAATATTTTGTAGAATTCACAAATACCCGAAGAAGAATAATTGAAATTTTAGATTGACTCGTTAAGTCAAAGCGTAGAATGAATGAATCAGTTAAAATAAAAGAATTGAAACCTGGTCCGACACTTGATCCTTGGGGTACCCCACGACCAACAAGACTTCAAGGAGCGTTTATATTGGTATTACTAGTCTTATTCATTTGGCTATTAATTAATGAGCCTGACAAATGAATTAGTTTGTCTATGTCAGTAGGCTACACCTCACCTGATCTATCGCACTCACTATTCAGTTATATTTACCTTGAAATACGCATCGGTGCGTAAGTGGTGTATTTACCTTACAAAATGCGTCGGTGTCTTAAGTGGTGTATCTAACGCATTACCAATCACTGTACAGTGTTTAAATTTCTCTAAATAACAATAGTTCAATAGCTACTTTCGAATGGTTATTGTAATACAATTTAAACCGGACCCAACAATCTATCCTTTGGGTACCCCACGACGAACAAGACTTCATCTTATCTTGACCCCAACAAGGTGGTAAGTGGGTTTGTACAAATTGACCTGGGTGAAACTCAGTTTGTTTAGGCCTACTGGCGGACAAAGCCGTTGTGCAAGCGGTGTTGGTGTCGGCGTTGCCGGTCTGTCGGTGGTGCGAGACCCGGGGCCGGAAGCCGCCATGCCGCGTGCACACGTCCACCTCGGACCCGCACGCAACTCTCGTGCTACACTCTACTCACACAGGCGCTGAAACATGCATGGAATACTCAACTGACAACACACATACAGACAATGCACGGGCTGTAACTGAGCACGGTAATGCGACTCAGTGGGCGGCAACTGTTTTTGCCGGGAAAATCGGACAGATGAGAAGGCAAAGATCAGACAGGTCGAGCGGAACGGCGAGGCTGGTGGTGGAACCGAGCTTGTCTGCTGAGGCAGTCTCAACAATCGTAACAAAAAAGAATCTATTCTAGTCAATTCAAATCAGCTTTGGTTGTGTCCAGTGTATTGTCTTGAAGAAAAGACAGCGATGGATCTCGGTGTCTCTAGCCTGTGGTGATAGAAATATTTGTGGGGAGATCAGCTTTTCTTCATCAACCGTATTTTAAAGCCATCAAATGAAGTACCTAGGCAGGTGAACAATCCAATCAGAATGAAGTTAAGGAGAAAATCCCAGTTTTATGCAGACACAAATAATTCTCACTTTTTACGACTCATTTTTATTTAGAATTCTTTTTTCATTGCTGTTTTGCTATCATAGGAATGAACCACACGAAACCATATTGGCTGGGTAGCTGAGTGGTTATAGAGCTCGCCTTATAATTCAAAGGTTACCTGTTGGATCCAGAGAAAAGTTATAATATTTTGAAAATTTTAAACTTTAGCAGCTATCTTTGTTTATTGGAATATTAATTGATGATACTGACAATGAATCGGCTGGCCCTTGTCAGTAACAAAGCTATACCTCATCTGATCCATTACACTCACCCTTCAGTTTATATTTACCTTAAAATACGCACTACAGAATGCTTCGATGTCTTAATCAATGTATATAAACTCATAGAATATTAATCAAGAAAAATAAGGTTCTCAGAGAGCAGCTTTAAATCCTTGTTATGCAAAGTTATGGACGAACCACACCTAACCATCCGGAGTGCCAAGTTTTGGCGAAAAATCAGCTTTTCCTTAAGAGTCGCATCACCGCGTGCCCAGAGGGAGGCAATCGTTCTTACTGGAGACGCTGGGACAGATGAGAAGGCAAAGATCAGGAAGGTCGACCAGAACGGAATGAGGCTTGTGGGACAGACTTGAATGAAGATATCTGAAGTGCCGTGAACAATCCGGATACTATGAAATTAACGAAGAGTAATTTTTAGTTCTATCTAGTTTTAGTTTGAAGAAACTGACTTTCCATGATAGAATACCATGGCAGAATACATAAATGAGCAAACGTTGAGATATATGCAGAAAGTTAATTTGAATGTGTCTAAGTTATTTGTAAGAATCTAGGTAAACATTGAATAGCAAAATTATATTTATTAACTTTTTTAGAGTCTGAAACTTGTTCATGTGTATGAAATGCCCATGACAAATAAAATATACGGTAGAACAAAATGAAAGACTGGTTGGAAATTAATCATAGAATTAATAACAATACAAAAATAACGACGACACATAAAACTAAACGGAAGGACCATAAAGAGTCAAAACCTTAATATATCCGAACCAATAGTGTAACCTTCAGAAAGATTTTGTAATTTCACAACTAAATCAATCTTGTGACACGGAGAAATCAAAATCAAATCACTTTTATCAGTAAATATTTGCTTCTTAAAAACATGTTTCAGACACTAACAATAAAAATAACAGTGTTATTGAGATTTTTATACTTTCAAATAAAGTTGGACTTTTAGCCTCCGTCCAAATAACTCGAAAGTAGTTTCTAGTGAAACTATCGTGATAATCGGAGTTTGAAAACACAATATTTCAATCGTTTCTCCAACAATAAGTATCGAGCTGTAAGGTATGATTACAATGTCGTCCCAACATCGTATCCGCTAAACGTAAATGTACACTTTAAATAAAATTGCTACCTTGAAGTAGTTTTTATTGATAGAGACTTTGAGTTATTATTCAGGATGTGATCAATATGAACCCGGTGACCTTATTTAATAACACAAAATGCATGAATCATTTACTTGAGCTTTGAAAAACCAAGTTTTAAAGATTAATTATTTTAAGTTTAAATTAACTGTACATTTTTATGGTTTGAATGAAAATGACAAAAAAATTACTCAGAATAGCGTTAATTGTATTAATAAATTATTTAAAAAGTTTTAATTAAACAATAAAGGTTTTTTTTAATGAAGATATTCTTATTAAAACCGAAAACAAATATTGTTACGGAGACAAATACTTGAATAACTTTAAATAAAAACCAAAAATAATAAACACTTTATAAATACTAATTTCTAATTGAAAATATTGGAAATTTAAGGATATTTATTTTTAAACTAGTGCACGTGTTGCTGGACATTGAGCAATTTATTTTAATATAATTCAAAAGTTACATTTAAATCTAAATAAATTAAAACCGACCAATCCAATATTGTGAATATCAGTGATCACCAAAAACTACAGTTGTACGTTAACAGACGTTTAAAATGCTCAAACCAATCTCAATGTTATTCTAAAGGGAAAATTTAATTTGTGGAGAGCACCCTTTTTTAAACGCGATTCTCATAAATTTTCGGCGGAAACAACTACAGACCAAGCCATATTCATAACGACATAAAAAACTTGAAAATCGGTTGAGATTTTTAGGAGGACTTCTCTACACACAAAAAACCCCCTTAGCGTATTAAATAAGTATAGATTTGTGTATCATTCCAACAAGAAGAGTTTCTGAAAATGAAACTTGATTAATAGCTTGTAATGTTGAACAGGTTATATTTGTCTTATTCATTGATACTTCAACACGTGGTGTGTGTTTGTTAGTTTAAACCTGTTATAATTAACTAAAATTCTCAGAACCATATGCATATGCATATTCATGTATTATTTACATCCCGTTATTGTTGGGCTGCTAAAGTAAAAAATAATAAAACGAAACGTAACACAATATGGCAATTAATTATTGTTCACTCAAGAGTATATGATAACCAATGTATTTAACAAAGAATCTAAAATTACATTTTAATGATTTTATCTTTTATATAATTTGCTACAACATTATTAGGCACGGTAACCGATTCTGGAACCACGATAATGTTTCATGCTAAGGTTAAGATAGGTGCTTAGGTCAGACACTTATATGTCCGCAATGAGAACGAAGTTGTGTAGTATTGCTTTTCAATAGGGCGAAATAAGTTTTGTTGGATTTCAATAGGGTCAAAGAAAATTTTTTTTTTCATTTTCCTTAATTTTTATTTTTATCGAACCATTTTGACTATAATCACTGAAAATATTATTAGAAAATAAACTGAAATTTGTTTTAATGGTTAGTGTAAGCGGAATAACAAGAATTTCCCTAGATTTTTCTTATTGCTAATCAGCAAAATCTCTAAATCGCTGTGACAAATATTAACGAAGTCCTGATTAACTTAATCATGGTAGAAACCTATACATGATACTCCGATGGTATTTATGTCAGGAGTATATAAACCACCAATTCAATTCGCAGGTTACGCAGGTCTGCTGCAATATGGTATTAAATAACTGTGACCATCAACCGACCAGGGGGAGTCAGTTGGGGGGCAGGTGTCTCTAGCATGTGTCTAAGTGTTATTGATCGAGCATGGACAGGTGGAGCCATGCAGGTACCACCGTCTCTGCGGCAGCCATCAACACCGATCAGCTGTTGGCTCACTGGCTTGATCAGCTGTTTTAATAAAGTGTTCGATCAGGACAGAGTCTGAGGTTAAGGATGGCGTAGAGAAGCGAGGCATGGAAATAAACTGTACTACCAGTGTAGTCAAACACGAAAAATGTTCTATTTTACAGATAAACTTATTTTTTATTGTTATATTTAGATGCGTATTTTGCTGAACATACGTTAGAAAATCCTACATATTCTATTATAATACAGTTGTAAACAAAACCTGAAGTCTGAAGGGATGTGTGTTCCACGATCTCGAAATCTAGGAGGTAGAATTTGCTTAAACTTTGCATTTAAGAGTGTTTTGGCCCAAAAATAAGTTTAGAAACAGCCTTAACCCCAAAAAATCAAATTTGGTCTAAAATTGAGTTTAAAATCGTAATCTTTTACATATGCCTTACGGGTTGAATACAAAAATAGAGGAACATTGATGTAAAACAGTCTTTTTGCAACAGCTGTTAACTGTGAAGAGTTATAGTTAATTTTTTGTTAGTGAAAATTTAAATGCTTTATTACCATGACACTATAAGATAAGTGAATTGAAATAAACCAGCAAGCCTCGGTTAACCTGGTACTAGTTTTCTTGATATACAAATAAAAATAATAAACTACAGTCTGTCTAGACTATTATTAATAGATACTTTGCCATGAGCATAAGGTGAATATTGCCAGGTAAGGTGAATATTCTTTTTTAGAATCAACATCTGATAAGATACATAACCGTAAACTATTGTATCTACCATAGCCATCATGCTCCTTCCCCTCTTAATTTGATAACAATGTTGATCTACAAAGATGTAGAATTTTCTAAACCTAGCAGATTGTAGTAAAAATGTGTGAGTTCTGTAGGTCCCGTATTTGAAATATATCCAACTAATCAATAGGCTAAAGTTTTTTTTTTAACCAAATAAAAATTTCAAAATCCTTTATGATATATAAATCTGGATTTAATTTTGCTTGAAAGTAGTTAATTTCAACTCAAATATAATTTATTATTAGTTTGACGTTTTTGTTTTAAAGTGCCGAATTTCCCTGTCATCAAAAATTTTGGATCCTACAATTTCGTTATTTAAACTACACTAAATAAAAATACAACTAAAAATTAAAATAAAACTATGACCCTTTCGAAATTTCTATATATAGTTTTTGCATTACGTAATCGTAATGGTTGATTTCCTTCTCATAGGAAATGAGAGAAGTACATTATCTATTCTGTTTCCCCCTAACTAATAATAACTCATGTCGCTCCAAGCTGTATAGGCGGTTTGCTACTCCTATTATTGTAATTGAGGGGTGCAGTCTCTAGTTTACATCAGAGCTGCCTACGCTCCCATACACGAAGTTAGCAGCTCTCCTGACTATTTGCCAATAGTTGTTTGTCGTCTAATATACACTGAAAACGTTTTAGTCCTTCATAATATTCAAGTGTGGATATAGGCACAAAAAATATATCTTTGTATAATTCAGTTTATACACGATATCTTGTAAAATGATTGCCATTTTAGAACTGAAAATTGGAATGTTTATTTCTTATTATAATTATCTTTTGCTGATCATTGGACATGTTCTTGTTCAATGTTTAAAATTTCATAGCAGCAGTCATTTAACAAATGTAATGTTAACTCATAAAAAATGCAAAATAATTGAAATATTAGCTAACTAAAAATTTCTTATGTTAAAAATTATTCAGATTTTATATACAAAATTTAATTGAATTTTTAAAAATATAATCTTGGAAGGTATTCAACTATTACGTCCTATCTGAAACCAAATTCTAAAAGCATCAAAGTTTATGGTTAAAATATAATAATTGCCCCAAATTCGTTACAAACACAAAATGAAAGTTGAAATTTAGTCATATAAAATATTATTAATAAAGATGTAATTTTTTACGCCAGATGATTATGATTAGATATGATTAGAAATTTAAAGTTTATTGGAAGGAAGTGGGAGTAAAATATTATCAGTTTCCTTTGAAGTAGGTTCTAAATAAGGTATTGCAAAAGAATGAGATTTTTTAAGAGATTAAAAAGGAAGAGTTGCTTGTATTTATGGTGTTGTGTTTAAAAAGGTTTAAGTAAAATACAGCCCGTTTTTTTTTAAACTTGATTCTTCGTGGGGGAGGACAGATATGCTGGTAAGAAGTGTTTGTATTCTTGCTAACTTTCCATTGGCTAAAGCCTTTTTAATTTCATCAGCTGGTAATTTCTTTCACATGACAACATATTGTGTATCAGTTTTACAATATTATTGGTAACAGTTACGTTTTCATTAGTTTACTTAAGAACTGTTACTTTTTAACAAGATATATGTTTGGATAAAAAATATGACGGGTGACTATTATGAGTCACTGAAATACATTATAAGATATTATACACGTTATTAAGGAAATCTGGTACTCGAACATCTTTGTCACAAGTTAAAATATATGTTTACAGTTTAAATTCATCTCCCACCCCAATATTGTTGACAAGTACAAGTTAAAAAAACTACCTATATTTTTAGTTGCAGTTGTAGTTACAGTTATAGTTCAAATTAGCAGTTATAATGACATCTAACAAAGCTTATTTCAACTTTTAAAAACACGTTGATAGTAAAAGAAATATAACTTAGTTAAGGTAATTATATAAAGTGATGAATTGCACAAAGCTAACTTCAATTTACTCAACTAATAGCAGTAAATTTATTCGTTTCGATTGCCCTTTCGCTAAAAAGGGCAAATAGTTAAAAGCAGTTTTAACTAGATTACCTGTCACAAAATAATTGACAACCACTTCTAGTAATTGATTAAAACATTCTCAATTCCACTGTAATTGTAATATTATACCAAATGACCATTTGTTCCTATTATTTATTATTTGTAAAATCGCCATAACCCTTAAGTACAACACGTGAATCCGTTTTTTTTTCATAGGCAACTTGTTTATTTCTAGAGCAATTGTAACTTTTGATATGTCAAAAAAATTGGCCTCATTTCGTAGTTTTTCATTACAGATATTCCTAATCCGCACTGCAAGGACAGTTCTTACATTTTGTTTTTTTCAATAAGATTTTCATGAGTGATAACTTTTTTTCAAATAAAAATTCAAACTTCTGTTGATTTTAAAACCTAGATCAACAAGAAACACGTGTTAAAGGTACAAAATGAGGAGCAATAGAACTACTGTGCTACTGTGCTGAAAACTTCTGGAACAATCTGTAATGCGACGCATTGTATTGTATAGAAATTCACAGTAAATTATTGATATAGGCCTTTGAATATGCTGTACAGTCTACTAGAGTTTAGAAAAAGCATTTAGTAGTTATAGAGTCTCCCAAGGTCTTCTAAACAAGCCATAAACTATAAATCTAATATTTGTTTCAGTCATTACTCTCAATAAATATTTCCCTAAATCACTCGTCCCACTCAACATAAACCATCGAAAAAAAATACTTTCCCGAACTTTAAAACACCTTTGCGTAAACCATTTCTCCGCGTGCTATCCAATTCCACTTCCCACACGCCGACAAAGACTGGACGCGTGTGAAGTGAAAACGGCACCGCCAGCAACAATGGAACGGAGAAACTTGGTCAGCTGGAGGCTGCATCAGCTGATATTGTCACGTGATCGTAGTATCCCCCCACTACACCCATTCATGCAGAACCTCTGGTTGCGTAATCGCCGCCAAGGCCTAGATGGGCAGCGGTGGAGCGCCCACGGACAAGACCTTCCTATTGACCTTTCGTCACGATTTAAAGGGCTACGGACTCCGCCCTGGCTGTTCTATCACGTACACGCACCGCGTGGACTCTACTGCAGGAAAAAGAAGTTCTTCAAATTTGATTTACGAGCTCGTTTAAAAAGAATGGTAACATCAAACTTGGACCTGATATTCCCCTTGGGATGACATTACTTCTTTTCTAATTTTTAAATATTGAGACTTTTAATTTTTCCTGCAAACCCTGTGCTGCAGTAAAATTGCTCAAATTGTCATATGGCGAATTGCGCATTTTATGATTCTGTATGAGAGAAACTCACCTACAGTAGGCCTACGTGAATGTTGAATATGAAGTGGCAGAAATTTCTTTGTTTTTTTACTATTTGGCTTTAAAATTCATTTTAAGGTAATCAATTGTTAAATTACAATTCACATTAAAGATCTTGTAATAAGAGTTGGTCAACATTTGAAAGCGCCCTCTAGAAATAAATTAACGGAGAGTGAGGAGAAGCCCAAAACGAAATTACATATTTAATCATCATACGCCCACACACTACATCATAATCTTTAAATTGACACATCAATCTTAAAATTGGTTAAGTAGATCGAGAGAAAAAGAGGTGTTACAGGCGAAACCCTCATAGCAATAAGTATATTAAATTTAAAATCAATAGTTAATACCTGGTTCTGTTTAAAAGTAACTAGTACACGTGTTGCTCGAAATCGAGCAATTTATTTTAATACAATACAAATGTTACTTTTATCTCTAAATCAATGACTTCCGACCAATCCAATATTGTGAATCTAATCACCAAAACTACGCTTATTTACGCTTATTGGGATTATTAACAGACGTTTAAAATGCTTTATTCAATCACAATGTTATTTTAATGGGAAATTTTGAGATTTCAATGGTGGATGGCGCCTTTATTATCAGTCCGATTCTCATCCGTTTTTGGCGGAAACAATTACAGACCAAGCCCTATCCAACGACACCAAAAACTTTAAAATCGGTTGAAAATTGTAGGAGGAGTTCTCAAGACAAAAAAACCCTTAGCGTATTAAATAAGTGCTAGAGATCGCCTCCTGATCGAAATTCGATCAAAATTTCAGTTGATCTGGACCCAAAAAGCATTAAAACATTTTAGAACTAAAACATCTGTTTTTCCTAATTTTCCAGCAGTCTTTTTACAACAGCTGTCTAATGGTTCATTCAATTCTCCTTTCTCCATAAGATTAACATTGGAACTTTGAAAGCCTGTGGGGTGTAGCCCTGGAGTCCGATGTGAATTAGAATGTGATTCTGCTCATCTACAGGACTATACCTTTTTAACTGTATTCTCGGATTTCTCCTACGATGTACACGAGCTGAGAAAAAATGAGGAAATGAAACATGCTTGCGTATTAATATATAGATAGATGATACTTTTATAGAAATGAATACCGAACTTGTAAATGAACAAATAATTCATGATTTTTACAAATACAAAAACAATAGTCATGGAAAACAAAAATAATTAAAATATGTCAAAGCATTTTTAAACTATTATTTATCTCTTTACAACCGCACAAAAAACATTGCAATCATAGTTAAATTCCTGAATCCACGCTATAGCTCTCAATGGAATCCTTCCCATTAAATAATAACAATTTTTAACTCCTGAAATTCTATATTGCTATTAAAATATCTTGTTTTTATAATTTTAGCATAGCACGCTTCGCAACGGAAAGTTATATAAGGTAATTTATTGCTATTGAAGGGATCTAGTGAGTGACTGAAAAACTCTTTCCTGACACTCTGGCCTTGTAGCCTTGGGAGGAATTATATTTCGTACCTAATGTAATTCTGTATCATTGTACAAGTCATTTTAATTAAAGTATCTTTTATCCTGCTATAGGTATATTTAAAGGTGTGCAAGGAATGGACGATATTTAAGCAATGTTTTTAAGGTTTAAATTAGTTAGCTCGCCTTTTTATTTGAATATCTGGCAAATATTGCATCCCCCTGGAAGTTTTATGCTGTGGAGCTACTGACCAGAAGACCTTTCGGTAACCTTTGTTGCATATTGATCCACAGGGGCGGTTACCTTTTAGTGATTGCGGTTGAAATTATATTTGGTGGAGTGAAAATTAGTTGCTGTATTTAAAGCTGAACTTTGTTCGAAATTTTCGCTTTAGAGTTTTCATCTATGGTAACCAAAACTAAATTTTGTGTATGCCACACATTATACCTTCCATAGTTTTTTTTTTTACATTATTATTTTTTATTGAGTTGTTTTTGAGTAATTAATTATTTTGTATGAATAATTGAACCCTTGACAATATTTCTTTTATTTTTAACCTCTCATTAAATAATTAATGAAATATTTAATAAATATTGGTTTTATTCATCAAATGACATATTTTTAGCTCTATACAGCTCAAAGTTTGTTTTGGATCAAAGAACGCTTGGAATAATGTAGGATAAAATAGTCTACGAAATAACAGTGGAGGAATGCTATGATCAAAACAATTTCATCAAATGATGCAATACTTATGTAATTATTTTATTTAAATTAAAAGATGTACTCTGTTAAATATTGTTTTACTTTAATCTAATGAAAGACTGTGAGAAAATGTTTTAAAGAAAAGAACTCTATGTTTAATTATAATATAAAAACCATTCCTTTACTGTTAGGGAAAACAACAGGGAATGGTAGCCTATTGTTTTAAGACAAATCATAATCTTCAATGTTAACCCATTTAATTTAAAATGTGTATTAATGGGTTTTAATTATTCATTATGAAACAGTAAAATATTATTTTACGTTAAAGCTTTTCATCGCTTTTAACTAGTAATAATAACAGCAATATAACTTAGTTTATCTTAAATTTTAATGGAACTTAGAGAAAAAAATCCTTAAAAGAAGAACAAGCAGTGAAGTCAAATTACCTTAAGTAAAGCTGTTAGCTACTGCCCTGCTCCGATAATCTTCTTCGTGTTAAAAGTACTCTTAAAATGGAGAACGCAATTATGTGGATAGAATACCCTCAGTGTTTGTTCTTTTAACTTATCGTTTAACATATTGCCTTTTTAAGGAAGTCATAATGTTTAGTGAGCACTAATAAATTTATAGCTTTAAAATTAAAAGCGACAACTTAAAATTATATTTACGGAGTTTTATACAGTTACGGTTTGCAATTTTAATTATTTTAGCTGTTTGTTTAATAACAATCGTTATTGTAATTTAATTTATTTTAAGGAAATGTTTTACTTCAATTATAAATAGCTGAATTGATGACTGCTGTTTTCGAGCAGGAAGTACAGGAGGAAACAATGAAAACCAAACGTGGCAGGGCAGGCCGAGTGATTATAGCTTGCAGCCGAGCGGAGCATGGGGTCGCTGGTTGCTGGTGTAGTTATGTCGATATCCTTGTTATATCAATACCGTATTGGAGCGAGACTCCTGTGTCCTGTGTGAGGCACAACAATCAGCGTTTGGGAGTCTATACAACTTTAGGTTGGATGATCGGTAAAAGCGCATGGAAGAGTTCCAGTTATACGAAAACAAACTAACTTTGAATTACTTTGAGTACTGTACTACATTTAAACCCCCATTTATACTTGATCTTTGTAGCAGACAGAAATATTGGTGGGAGGGGTTGTTTATCATTGCTAAGAATCCATTGGATTAACTAAACCTTTGGATGGAACAAGCCTTTCATGCTGATGCACACCAGCTGGAAATTTTACATCAAAACATCTTGTGTATACGTTTCTCTATATTGGCTGTAACAATTTCTTTTTAATCGGTTAGTTTACTATTACCTTTTTAACAAGTCCTAGGTCTTGCTTCAAAATCAATCATCTGAATAGGAGTTGGACCTTCTGAAATAAATAATGAGTTATTAAACCTTTATTTCAGGAGACATACTACTAGAAAATGTATCACAAGTTTAAATTTGTTAATCCCCTCCATGTCACTCTCGATATTCTAGGAGGATGAAGTTTTAAAAATGACCTATAACGGAAACTATGTAATAAGTTTAACATAATAATTATTTGAAACCTTCAACATTTTTTCAATACTTTTTTAGTAAAATTTTATAGATATAGATTTACAGAAAGCACTACACTAATATCACTACTTCTTTCCAGACCGGAAAATCCTGTTATGCAACGCATTTTGTGACGTCACAGCGGAAAAGGCCTTGAGGGAAACCGTCGTCTAAATAACCCACTCCTGCGACACTAGCGACACCTAGCGATAAGCCCATAACATTACATGGCAACGGTCATTAGCGCAAACAGCTGATAAAGCCTTCGAGTTGAGTCGGTAAGGGACTCTAAGGTGTGAAAATGAATTTCCTTTCACAGTTGAAAAGTCAGTTTCGTCAAGATTGGGACGGTAGGTTAAGGTCATCGTGATTCCTTTGGTTTAAAAAACAAATGAGAAAAGAATAGTAGATATAAGAGTTCCATTTCTTTATATTACTTCAAACACGTTTTAAATTTTAAAATCAAATGTCAAAATAATCTTCTCTAATAAGTTTTAATTTCTTCAATCAGGACCACAGGATCCAATTGCAGTGGGGTTTCTTATCACTTATGATTCACGCTCTGATACTAATCCTAATCAGAACATTGAATAATCCTGATTAGAACTTGATGTAACATATCTGATCAATGTACTCCAGGTTCTCATCAGAGAGTATTTGTCCTGATTAGATGTGTGAGAACAACTTATCAGGACCTCCAGTAATACCTGATACCTGATAAGGTCTCCTAATCAGGGTTGTATCACGAAATAATCCAATCCTAATCAGTACATTAAATAATCTTGATTATGACTTGACATAACATATATCTGATCGAGTTTTCATCGATGAGGTCACCAGGTGTTGATCGGGGAGTATCCTATCCTGATTCGATGTGTGAGGACACCTTATCAGGACCTGTTGTAACACCCAATACCTGATAGGGTCTATAAAAATCGGGATTGTATTAGGACACAACCCAAACCCTATCAGAACATTTAATAATTAGGACTTGGTATAACATATATCTAAACGAATATTCATCTATGGGTGCACCAGGTTTTGATCAGGGAGTATTTTTTCCTGATCAGATGTGTGTGAGGACACAATATTAGGAAATGTTGTAACACCTGACACCTGATAAAGTCTTCTAATCAGGATTGTATCAGGACGTAATCCAGACCTAATTTTTAACATTTTCACATGAGATAGAACTACTCACTATGGTGTTTTAGAAGTAAAAAATCCAATAACATAAAAGATTCGCACCATATCATGAGACTTAATATTATAGTTTTGAAGTTTCAAAACTTTCATTTTTGGCACCCAATCTTCCTCTGACTTCAGGAACTTCTTTGTAAGTACATCTTGTTGTTTTAAAAGAAACTTTTATCACTTAGCTATCTAGTTTTCACAGATATATAGTTTTCGTACAATAATCTAATTTATTGGCTTATATATATTTGGCATACTGTAAGGAGGGGGGGGGGAGGAAGTGGGGAGGAGGAGGATTTTTCCAAATGTACTTGGATCGTTTGTAGATGTAGATTCAGCGTATAGGTCTGGTGTTAAAGCTTATCTAATTATTCATATTACAAACATTTTAAAATAGTTAAAAAAATTGTCGGAGTCAATAATTAAATTCAAATATTTTGTCACCCCATAGTTATTTATTCTTCGGAAGGAACTTTGTTTGCCGCATAACGTTAATGTATGGTGGATTGACACCGGTAATGTTAACCGTGTCGCCCTGTGGTGCCGCCTACCGGCCGTCGCCGCAACCTCCGCCTCCACCGCCGCCACCAGGTGGCGCTGGGTGGCGCCTCGGCGCATGTCCCCGCGTCAGTCACAGTCGAGCCACCAACCCCTTCACACGCCTCACGCCGCGCGCAGCACCCCCGGACATCCGACATACCGCTACTGTGCGACTCTCCGCGACTCCTCTCCCTCCCCGAACCTCCTCCCGAGTCCTCCGTCACTCTCCTCCGCACTCCGACAGACCGCGAGCCGCGACGGCTATTGTTGCCCCTCCCCCCCCTTTATTTCCTGTTCCGGCCCCATTGTCCGTGCATGCCGTGACGTCAGGCGTCAGTTGCTCCGCGACCGCCGACTGGACCGGACCTCCGCACGAGATGGTATAACTCTCGTTGTTTATCATTTGTTTTATTTCGTTTCGCGAGTTCGTCCGTTGGGAAGCCAGAGTGAACAGTGACTTGACAAGAAAGACCGAATCGTGGATACCTTCAGTCTAAAGCGGGTGAGGACGACGATAGGAGGAGCGGTTTCTGTCACCCCTCCGCCTTCTGCCCCTGGGTCCCCCGCCTTCAAGCGACGCAACACCATGAACATACAGGACAACTCCGTGGCGCTATGTCAGAGCATGGACTCAGTCAACACAGCTACTGGAGAGGAAGAGGTAACCGACAACAACTCATATCAAACCGATAATTCTTATAAAAACTTTCAAAATTGTAAAAATACAATTTTACAATCATGGTTTTTATGAGAAAAATTAAAAATAACCATGAGTAAAATAAATTTTTTTTGAGTATGCACATGCAGGTCTGCTGCAATAATTAAATTTAAAAAGTTTCGACAGAATTTATTTTAGTTTCACTTTTTTGTGTTAAAAGTTGTCTGATTATTGAAACTTTCATCGGTGTTCGAACGTGCTAAGGTTATGGAGAAACAAGTAGATAATGCAGGTGAAAGAGAGGCATGAACACATGGCTTGCTCGCAAACAATACCTGGTACAGTCGCGTTACCGCACTAACGTCACCAGACTGTACTTCGTCTGATAAGCCATGTAAATCGCTGATTAACACGGTTGAGACAATGGTTTTGCGAAAAAGTGGAAACGTGGAAATGTTAAACAACGACAACAACTAAATAACATGCGAATTAATTTTTTAGTTATTGTAAGTTGTCAATAAAACAATATAACGTACTGTATTACCAATTTGGATAACAGGTTGAAGAATTAGTAATATTTCAAATTCCTTTTATCTTCGAGACAACCCAGAAGCAATAAAACAACACTTTGAAAAGTTCGCTAATCCCTCAAAAGTCGGGGAAACTCCGAGTCATTTTACAATCCCCCTAAAATCCAGCTATAAAATTCTCTCATATTTCCACAAAGTCTTTTGAGAAACTTCTTAGCCCTTCATGAATTTTTAAAATGCGGTATGTTGACGTACACTGCAGTGCAGTTGCTGGATAATTTGGATGTATGTTGTCTCAATGGTGCATTTTAATTAAGGTCATAATACAGAGTAATAAAATATTTATTCAATTACAGCTAAAAATTTTAATAATGAATTCTTGTTACGTCTTTTATAACGAAAATAATTATTATAGTTTTTGTTTAGATCTTTTTTATGATAAAAAGATTGTTCCCATACTATATCAATTGTTTTACTCACTATACAATTTCATAATATATTGTTATCTTACCGCTTTTAAGTTTTTAAAGGTAATATTGTCGAGAAATTTGGTTTTGATTTATGAAAAATTATAATTAGCTATAGCCAGAGGAATAAAGATTGTGTGAAAAAATGTTCTAATTAGTTAATTAAAGAACGGATGAATTTAGATTTACCATCATCAAATTAAGGTTAGTTAGACATCATCAGCAAATACTATACAGCACATTACAAAATATTAGGTTATTCCCTTGACCATCCTACTGATATAAAAACTGATATAAAATTATACAGCATATAAAGTAGAAATGTGTCTGCAATAGCTTTAGGCACTTTCCTCACCAGCATTTCTTTCCCCACCTCTACGTCGTGAATTTCTTAATAATACTCTTTAGATCATTTAAAAATTAAAATAGCATGATTTCAAGTACATAAAATTTTTACTCGTTGTATAAACATATTCTCATAAAGTACCTAAGCACGTTTTTATAACTGTATTTAAGGGAAAGTAACCGTGATTGTCGATTTAAATAAGATGGTTCTGAAAATATTTTTTGTAAGCACAAGTGTACGTTTGAGGAACGAACGGAGGAACTGTTTAGTTTTCTGTTTCATGCCCGTTTCAATATAATTAAAAATTTATGATGATTTTGATTAAAATTTAGTTAAATAACCTAAATAATATCAGGTCACTTTAAGTAATACTAGTTTTAAATTTACATGTTTAATCCGAATTTCCAACATTTATACCCTATCAAAAGATCGGTACTGGTAATATAAAATTTCAGCGTATATTGCGTGAAAACTGATTATTTTACTAGAATAAAATATCCTACGGCTTTAAGTGGAGGGAGATTAACAATTAACTGACAGTTCTCCTCCCCTGAAAGGCCTGCACTTTTTTGTTTTCTATGCATTATTTTATTAAAACTTTGTAACAAAAAAATAGATAGATTTCATAAAAAAACATAGTAAAAAATGAAATTGGAATGAATTTAACCAAATATATAAGACTTTTCTTTGTCAATATACATATTTAGGCCTACGTAATTTTATGTAATTCAATTATTGAAATTTTGCTTGTTTATGCACGTAAGTGTCACATTTATTGAGTTGTTCGATCTTTAAAATCGTCGTTTATATAGAAATCATCACATCAATTGAACCCATCCACATTAATGTCGTTCTATCTTTAAAAATGCATCGTAAAAATTCGTTGTTATAATAGTACTGTAGACCTATATTTTACCCTCGATATGAGAAATTAAAAAAAAATTACTCCATAGAGACACAGACTATTTTAAATATGACAATTTCTCTATATATTTAAACATTACACTAATAACTAATATCATCGTGTTACTAGAGCATAAAAACCTGACCATTAAAAGTTTTCAAAGCGACGCTATTAATATTACAAATGTTTTAATTGCCAATAGTAATCAGTCGCTATTGGAGATATCCATATGTTTATTTACCGGTATTGGTAATGGGGGTGGGGTTTTGTTAAGGGGTTGATGCAGGGTGGCAAGGGGTGGGGGAGGGATTGCGTAACGTTCAAACTGTAACAGGATTCGCTTAAACAGATAGGCGACCAACCTTTCAACGTAAATGTTGCTCTCAAGTTTTAAGAAAATAAATCTAACAAATAATATAAAATTATAAATAAGTAAAAAAACATCCATTTTAATTTCTAATTCATCAAAGATCTGCATTTTTTATTTATCCCTTTAACATTTTTATTAAAAAATTAAAATTTTTCTATATTTAAAAAATAAAAAAGTTTATATTTTAAAGTTTTTTTTTTATAAAGTTGTATTCTGTGCCATTAATAATGTACAAGTGAATGATGAAAATGTAACCAACATCTAAGAAGGGTAAATTTCAATTAAGATTAAAACTATCTTAAATAATATAAACAGTCTTAATAAATACATATTTCACATATATTCGCAGTATTCGAATTCCCTTAGTATTCGCATTATTCTCTAGTATTCACAGGACAAATTTTTCTCCAAAGCATTCAAAATCGTATAAAAATTCAAACTTCCTTTCCAATCAACTGCAATACAATTGTATATGGCAAAAATTTACTGAACAGATTTAGTTGATTCATCAATAATTAAACCAAAGTCATCAATAGTTGTTTTCGAACATTGTTCATAATTAAATCCATTAGTGAAGTAATTAAGTGGGAAGAGTGGAAATGTTTCTTCCTTTCGACATGAATATTGATTCCGTCACTTAGCTCTCGCTCGCTATGGAAATACAAACCCCCACCTCGTTATATTCTTTTAAAACACTAAACTGCATATATGATTAATCTTGTAAATTATCTTCAGGCAATTTAGGTTCAAGGGAGCGCTCTGCCTAGGCCGAAATTCTGCCATGTGGAATTCATTGGGATTCATATGAAATTTATGTGGTTGTTAGGTAAAATTTAAGGCTGTTCTACTTAACATTGCATTTTGTAATTTTAATAGTTCTTGTGATCCTAAATTGCACAACTTTTCCAAACGGTTTAAAAACTAAAGTAAAATTTGTTTAATTATATTCTGAAAGAGAAAAATAAATTTCGAAGGGAAAACGATCAAATATTTGGTTTAACCGAACTTGCAGTTTACAAAGTGCAAGAACCTTTTACCAGGTATCCTTAAGAGAAAGAGCACTACATGAATTATAATTTGCGGTAGTATGTAATAGTGTTTAGTTTAGAAGTTGTATATTATTTTAGAAAATTTGCGATTCATAATAACATGCAGTCTAGAAAGTAATATATTTGTGATCAGCCGTAATATTTTTAATCACCAAGCAAAGATTATATTATCTACACATGACTTACTTAGTAATTAGCAATAATAAAGAATAAAATAGAAATTTTCTTAAAATAAAAAGCACCACATTCCCAAAAATTGGGATCATCAAGTATAAGTCCACCCTGTACAACAAGTAAAGGGTAGAAACAAGTCTAGAAACGATTTAATATTTTTAAGTATTTAAGTGACAAAACTAAATTTGAGGGACTAAGACTACTTCCTAAAGTACTTATTGTCCTTTGATCTCCAAGGGGGGACGGTCCACAAGAAGAAAATCTTAAATGTAAGCATAGGTCAATATGTATATCAAATTTAAGGTTCCTAATAATAGAGAAAAATGCCACAAACCCGGCCTCAAAAGATCAAGTGCATCGTTAATTATTTCACTTTTTGTTTTCAGCAATATGATTTTAATGCAAAGTTTGATCACCTGGCATTTGTGACTCGATCATCCTTTCGATCCCGGGATTGCGGCATTGTTCTCTAAGCGACCTTTAATTTTATGTACATATTGACCTATGCTTACATTTAAGATTCCCTTCTGACCCCTTTTAGACCGTCCGCTCTTGGAGGTCAAAGGACAATAACTTTAGGAAGTAGTCCCTCAAAACCAATTTACAAAGTTTTAGTTTTGTTAGTTAAATACTTTAAAAAATATTAAATCGTTTCCAGACTTTATTCTACCCTGTATTAAAAATATCGATGAACCTGGAAAAAGGACAAAACTTAGATGATGTATAGGCCTAAAATAAAAACATTTTACTTTGAAGAAAGAATTGACTTGTGTTCCTTCTTTTTATCCGATAAGAAAGTACATTTATAAGACTTTGTTCTGATTCAAGACAAGTGCGACAAAATTGAAAGAAATTTATAGAAATTGGAGACAGATGCGACACAGGAGGCGGAAGCAATACAACACTGAGAGAAAATACGAAAACGCATCTTGCAGATGGATTTTCAACATTTTATTACACTTTCTTCACATGTAAAATAAACTCAACCAAATCATAAATAAATGGAAAATATAAATTGTAAGTTTTGCAAACTCAACATTATTTTAAACATAACAATGTTTATAATATTTTAAATATTATTATTTATAAAAAAAGGTTAATAACAAATTTATGTAAACCTTACAATTAATGGTGTGTGATTTTCCTATTCAAAACTGCATTACAGTGTACAGTTATTATACATTATATTACTATCACTTTCAAATAACTATGGGTTTTAAAATTTAAATGAGAACCAAATTTTATAGACAACGTTGCCGTTTTTCTACTATAGGAGTTAGAAATTCACTAAATGTAATAGAATCATATATTTTTTAAATTTATATGTCCAATGAGTTTATACACTTACAACTGCCATGGATTGTTATTTATTTAACAAAATTCAATGTATAATAAGTATCAAGTTTATGGTTGGAAATAATTTACAATCCAACTAAAACTATTATAATATAGTTGGTTACCCCTTTATTTTGCCCAGAACAAAAGCAAAACTGTCAGCTAAGAAATTATCAGGTGTTAAAAGAAATCCGAAATAAATTTTTATTGAAATATCCTTCTCTTCCTCGAAGACAATTATTTCTCAAACAATGCCCGCTTTGAATAATGCAAAAGACAACCCGTGATATCTTTGAAACCACAATTTTTCCTTTTCCAGTTTATTGTTTTAACAACTTTTTGTGTGGAGACAAAATAATTTAAAACAATAAAGAGGCAAAGGTGCTTTTGATTTGATCTTATGTTCCATGTAACAGTTACCATGTATATTTGACATTAATGTTTTTTGGTCAATATAAGTAGATATTTAAAAAAAAAGTTATAAGTCCATTTGATATTTTCACATACGAAATAAATAGGTGATTTCATGAGCCATAATACAGTGGTTGCTATTTATAGTCGTATAAAAGAGTTAAAATCGGTTGGGACCGTTGAATACACACTTAACTTGTTAACTTTAAAACAGATTCGGAATGAAAAATAGTTAAACGTTGCTAGAAAGTTTGGTGAGCGTGTTACACAAACTTAAGAAGCTTTTGTAGAATGCTGATAATAAGATTAAAGAATGAAATTTTCATACCCTATTTCGATAAGAACGTAATAAAGCTGTAAATTAAGTTTCTCGAGTAACTTCCAGAGGTCTAATAAAGAAGTTCGTTTCTTGATTCAGTTGTGAAATGAAGTAATGTTCCTATTTTAGATTTTGTTAAATATACGGTATTTCAATCCGTACTTTTTCATTACAAGAAACGCGAGAGTATTTAGAAAGTTTTTGTAAATTAATTAGTGGTTTTATTCCAAACCGTATCTTAAAAACACAAATTACAAGTTTTTTAATTGAAAAGTATACTCTTATGAAGGTTTTCTAAAATTTATGCAGTGGATTTCATTAAAAAGAATATGATCTAATACGTGGAGTTATATTGACGTAACTGAAAGTTGTGGAACAGAGTTTTACATGATGTTTCACACTTGTTGCATCGGAGCTACAACACAAGGAATATGGAAGGTAAACGAAGCGAGCAAACCACACCACATGTGTTTCAACTGGAAACCAATTTAAGTCTATTAAATGATGTCGAACCTGTAATTAAACTAATTGGCCCTCTAATCGGTCCGTTTCTAGGAACTGAGAGCACAATTTACTCCACAGTTGTTTGTGTGGCTTAAAAATTTTCTAGTAGGCTAAAATGTATAAGCTAAAACTTAAGGTGAAATTAGAGTAATTGGCACTTGAGTTTAGATTTCAATTGGCTTTTGCCGTTGCATTACTCACGTTTCATGTGATATTTTGTCCGTTGATCAGCGACATGAAATATTCCCACTTATTCGTTGAAAATGTAAGATTTAAAAAATCAAGATATGTATTTCCAACAAAGTATTAGAATTTAACATGTGTAATGGGTAATGGGTAGTAACATTCTTTTATTTGAGTTTTTAATGATTTTTTTAGTTTTATGTTACAGGGACATATATTTTAACTGTAAATGTTGTCGGAGGAGACAAATAAAAAGTATTAAATAGCTACTGTTAAAAAATTTGCTGTTCTGGTTCGATAGTCTTTATAAGTTACTCTATATATTTCTAGTTTTATACCGTATAAAAGTTACAAAAAATTATAACATTTGGTTTCTAACAATAGGTAATATATAACAACTTAAATTATTTAATTTTCTCGTACACATATTGACCAAATTTATTTTTCTACATGTGAATTATCAGGGGGACCAAGCGTGCTCGGTAACATTATTTACCGTCAATTTCTACTCACTCGCCCTTTTAATTTTTTAAGACGAGCTCGTTCGCTTCGCTCACTCGCCATGCCAAAGATTGCTTCACTTTGGTATACATTTGTTGAACCAGCTCAAAAGATGGTGCCTCAATCATCCTACACTCATCTCTCATTCAGGTTAAAATACCCACTATGTGACATCACTGTCTCATAATAGTGAAATACATGGTGATATATTGATATAAAGATGTAACACATTGGTTTATATCTACAATTACCAGCTTATTTTTTTCAATTTGTAGCTACAAAAAATTTCTTGTAAGGATAACATGGGCACTTTAAAGGGCTCTCGGACGAAAATTGGATATTTTCCAGCCGTGGAACCAACTCCAGTCGATTCCTCGTGGCTAAAACCCCTTTTAAACAAAAATTTAAAATTCTTGAACGGAATAAAATCCATCCCGTTTCAGCATATAAGATATTAATATCGCTGTAACATTTGAAAAGGGTATTTTTGTTTGAACCCCACTTAACTTTAACTATTCAACATCGACTTATCGTCCATAATGTGGTAAGTATTATAGAGTTCTTGTTCTTTAGCAGTCATGCTACGTCATGTGGAGCTAGGTTAAATTGAGATAATGCTTGAGGAATCATCAATATTATGACCTAGCATAACCGCCGCAGCGCTGAGTGCATTATTCCCAACGCCTATCTCCAAAGATAACAAACCTACAAAACAGACTTAAAACGGTCTTATGTAGGTGAAGACTCGATTGATGTGTTGCCATAAAAAATAATTTACTGTCTCAGATGTTAAAAATCACGTTTTTGAAATGCACTCATCAATAAGCAATTTGCATGCGTCACCGTTTTCAAACAATGATTCAACGTCGTTTTCCCATTTATGTTTTGTCAATATCGTTAACTACCATTCCGTATAGATTACAGATAAGCTGAGGTATTACGTTGAACATGCAGTCGCCACCTCACCGCCGCCATGATGGAACTGATACCGCTGTTAATGTGCTGTGTTAATGCTACATCATTACCGACACAATGGGTGTTTGTGTTTTATCGTATTGATAACAGTTGCAATTATTTTTACAGCGAAGCGGCTTCGTATGGAGCTGCTATTGATTGATTTGCTTTAACCGTGAAGATGGTTGATAGCATTGACTGTTAACTTCAACGTGGGTTAATATCATAGGAAGAGCGTTCTTAAACCACACCCAAGTTAGAGAAAGAACATTTTATTTCAACACAAAAGATTTCCACAGTTAATACAGGCTTCTTGTAAGGTTTAAATGATTTTTTCAATCTTATATATTTGCTAAGTACAATAGTATACCATATTTTATATGTTTTCTGCCGGTACTTCGTAAGTGGAACGGTTAGTGTCATGGATTTCATGGTTAGTGTGTTTGGAGGTGACTGGTTCAATTCCCACGATGCTCGTTACAGTTATACTTGTGTTTTTTATTAATCGAAAAAGTTTTTTGAGTTCACAAAATCAATATGGCTTTAATAGGCATAATATAAATGAAAAATAAATGCTGACCAACGAAGTGAAACTACATAGAAGAGTGATAAACACATGTTAATTTTTTGCTCCCTGTTGATTTGTGCCATTTTATCCACAACTCCCGCTGTTTCCTTGGTAACAATCCCACCCTCGATTCTTTGGGTTCCAGTTTTAGCTATTCTGACTGGTCGCTACAAGCTTCAACAATCATAAATTATACTTTAAAAGCATTTGATTGTTTGTTTAAAAAGAAAACCCTTTGTTTTTATGGCGTGTGAGCTTGGTGTGACGGAGTTGGTTACTATAGAAACGACGGGCAGGTATAGGTAAAATGACTGATACCAGATAGGAAACTGTAAACAAAGGATCAAGGAAACAGCGGGAATCATGGGTAAAATGGCCCCAATCAACGAGGGGGGCAAATATCCCTATGTTTGTAGCACTTCCGAAACAGATGAAGTTCAAATAACTGAACTGCCCATCTGTTTACACTGAATGTTAGTTTTTTATAAGATAAAAACTAAGAAAATCAACGGACTAAAAAATTTATTGAACCAAGAATGAAAGATGTTGCAATAATTAGGAAAAATCTCAGGTTGAGCCAATTCTCAGTAAATTGTCATGTTTTTCGAAGCTATGGGACAACTAATTTTAGCCATTTCATACTTTTCGGTCGAATGGGAGCCTACGGCAGTAATGCGATGTGTTGAGCAATCGCAATGTTGCCCAAGCCAACGCATGGTGTGGGTAGCGAGCGAGCGAGCGAGTGGAGCGAGTCTCTGTTTATTCATCATTCACTCTTTATACGCCACTCACACTCAAGTGCTGTCTATGTTTACTGATTGACTTATTGAGTCACTCGTCATTAGAAAGGTTACGCATACGTAGCATGAATTAAAAATGCAAGTTTGAAATGGGTTTTAACTATACGTTGATGGTAGGAACAGTTGCTGTCTAAAAAGTGTGAATATTATACTTTTTAGGATTTAATAATATTTTTATGTGGTTTAAAGCGCTTCAGGGACGAAATTATGTGATAAATTGAATGCAACTCTTAATGAATCATTAAGGAGTTTTCAGGAACACACTTGGTATTAATTAAATTAGTTTATTAATTGGTATGATTAAATACACAATAGTTATTTGGGATGAAAAAGAACTATTTTTCAAATTAGAATGAGCTATTATGAAAGTAAATTGTCTCTTTATTCGTCTCTTTATTGTCTCTTTATTTAGTCTCGTCATTACAAGTTACAACAGTGCAAGTCAAGTAAGAAACTTGGTCTAGTATTACTAAAATATTGAAAGGCATAACAATTCAACATTAAAAACTAGTAGGCAAATCGGCATGTTTAACAAATATCTTTCATTAGATGACATTAAGGCCCAAAAACCAAAAGCTCTCTGTTGACTGACATAGCCTATCGGTCTGTAAGATATGTACCAACATTATAGTGACCATAAGACCTACATATAGTATTGCAATAATAACAGTACATGTCTTTGTTACATTACTTTAGTCGTCTGTGACGACTCACGTTGCAGCTCTCTCTCTGGTAATGGCGTCTTTAACTAACTGCTCAATAAAGTTGTGTTACTTATTTAAATGTGATTATTATTTATAAAATACTCACCCTAACATCTTCTTGTACAACACAAAAGATGTTACATGGTGTCAGTTTGGTGTCGAACCATAAAGTTCAAGTTGAAATAGTTGTAAAACAAGTGTTTTTAGCCTCAGTTGGTACAACACCAGAAAGGACAGAACTAGGGGTGAGTAAAAATGGATTTTCGTCCACCAAGAGACTTAATAATTAACGACGAAATTGCTAACAACTGGAAACTGTTTAAACAGAAATTTGATAATTTTTTAAAAGCCTCTGGTAATGATAAAAAAGATGATGAAGTTAAAATTGCAATGTTACTCAACTGTGTTGGAGATGAAGCTTTAGAAGCTTACAACACTTTCAGTCTTTCAGAAGGTGATTCAAAAAAGTATGATAAAGTGTTACAAGCTTTCGACACTTTCTGTGAACCAAGGAAAAATGTTATCTATAATAGATTTCAGTTTTTCTCTAGAAAACAAGAAGAGGGTGAATTGTTTGATCACTTTTTAACTTCTCTGAAAAAACTGTCTAAGCTTTGTGAATTCCGTGAAGAAGATGAGCTAGTTAGGGACAGAATAGTCATAGGTATCAATGATGTGGGGCTACAAGAAAGACTTCTTAGGGTCAGTGATCTAACATTAAAAGAAGCCATCAATCAGTGTCGGGCCGCGGAATCAAGCAAACACCAAATTCAACAGCTACAAGGGAAACCTAAAAGTCTTAGCATAAATGTAGTTAAAAAACAGTTAAACAATAACAAGCCTAAGACTAATCAACCTGATTATTCGTCTCAAAATTCAAGACGTATTGAAAATAGGCCTAAGTCTAATGAAAATAAAAGCAGGCCTAATAACACTTTCCAATGTGGTAGCTGTGGTAATGTTCATGGACCAAGGTCATGTCCTGCTTATGGGAAAGAGTGCAATTCTTGTCATCGGAAAAATCACTTTGCCACTGTCTGTCGAAACAAGAAGATGTGCCAACAACCTCGGAAGCGTGTTCATGAATGCAGAGCTGATGGAGATGTCGAAGCTGAACCATATCCAGATAACGGTGAAGAAGAATTCTTTGTCAACGCCTTGCAGAGCCAAGCTGATAAGACTGTTTGGACCGAAAAAATCCAGCTGGGTGAGAAGGAAGTGGAGTGTAAGTTAGACACAGGTGCACAATGCAATGTACTGCCTTTCAACGTGTTAAAGAGTTTAAACCAAAAGGTAAGCTTACAGCCTAATCACTTTAAAGTTTTGTCCTATTGTAACAAGGAGTTGCCTACCCTAGGTTCTGTTGTACTTAATGCTGTTGTAAGAGGTAAAAAAGGTAAAATTGTATTTGTTGTTGTAGATACCGATAATGTGCCAATACTAGGTTTAAACACTTGTATTAAATTAAAGCTTTTGCAAAGGTTAGATAACCTAAAAAATGAAGATAGCCCTAATCTAGAAGAGTCCTACAATGATAAACAAGCCTTTATCGAAAACAACAGAGATATTTTTGAGGGTACGGGAAAATTTCCTAATAAACTGAAACTTGAGTTAAAGGAAAATGTAGTCCCTGTAATCAATCCGGTACGTAGAGTTCCAGAGTCTGTCAAAACTAAATTAAAAGAAACTCTAGATAATTTGGTTAAAGAGGGCACAATAGTTCCTGTAAGCCATCCAACTGACTGGGTAAATAACATAGTCATAGTTGAAAAGCCTAATAAGTCTCTAAGGATCTGTCTTGATCCAGCACACTTAAATAAATGCCTAAAAGTAAACCCATATCCTATTCCATCAAGCAATGAGTTAGAGTTGTTACTTAGAGGGAAAAAATTGTTTTCTGTCTTAGACATGAAAGATGGGTTCCATCAAATAGAATTAGAGGATGATAGCAAATTGATGACTACTTTTATCACTCCTTTTGGTAAATACATGTACAATAAGTTGCCCTTTGGTCTTAGTATTAGCCCAGAGATTTTTCAACGGTACAACATGCAAATGTTCGGGGACATTCCTAATTTAGGAATATATTTCGATGATTTTATTGTAGCAACGACGGATGAAAAAGAACATGATGCAGTTTTAAAACAAATAGTACAGAGAGCAAAGGAAAATAACATTAAGTTTAATCCTAGAAAACTTCAGTTTAAAGTTAGTACTGTTAAGTATCTAGGGTTGATTTTTTCTGAGAAAGGTGTTCATCCTGATCCTGAAAGAGTAGAATCTATTCTTGCTTTGGATGAACCAAAGAATAAGAAAGAGCTACAGTCTGTCCTAGGTATTGCAAATTTTATGTGTAAGTTTGTCCCTGGAATGTCTAGTTTAACAGCACCTTTAAGACAGTTATTAAAAAAGAATGTAGACTGGAATTGGTCCAATGTTCAGTCCATAGCCTACAAAAACTTAAAGAGTAAAATTAAGGAGGCCACTGTTTTAAAAATATTTGATCCTAACCTCCCAACCGAGATTTTTGTAGATGCGAGTAGCACTGCGTTAGGAGCATGTCTGCTTCAGAACAGCTGTCCTGTTGCATTTAGTTCTAGAGCTTTAAGTGCTGCTGAGGTAAAGTATCCCATTATTGATAAGGAAATGGCTGCAATTTGTTTTGCCGTTTCAAAATTTCATCATTATATTTATGGTAACAATGTCACAGTCTTTACAGACCATAAGCCTATACTAGGTATTATGGATAAAAGTATTTTTAATGTATCAAGCAGACTGCAAAAGTTCAAACTAAAACTGTTGAACTATGATCTAACTGTAAAATATCTTCCCGGAAAAGATAATGTTGTTGCAGATATTCTGTCAAGATTTACAAAATCTGTGTTACCTGTTGAGAAAGAATGTATTATTGATAAGTTCACTGTTGTACATAGCCTAAGTAATCAGTTGAACATGTCGGAAAGTAAAAAACAAGAGTTCAAGATAGCTACAAGTAGTGACTTAGTTTTAAGAAAAGTGGTTAAGAACATCCATGATGGGTGGCCGGATCAAAAATCGTTTACTAGTAAGGAAGAAAAAATATTTTTTCGGCTCAAAGATAGCATTAGTTATGAAGATGGGTTGTTGTTCTTGGGTAATAAAATTATTGTTCCTCAAAAGTTAAGACAAAATATGCTCAATCTTATCCATGAAGCACATTTAGGTGTAAATAAGTGTAAGGCAAGGGCTCGCACCATTATGTATTGGCCTAACATGAGTAGTGAGATTGAAAAACTTGTTTTATCATGCAAAGTTTGTGAAAAATATAGATTTCAGAATGGCAAAGAACCACTTTTAAGTCATCCTAAGGCAACTAGGCCCTGGGAGCGTGTTTCTTGTGATCTGTTTGATTTTGGAGGTTTAAGTTACATGGTAGTAATTGATTCTTATTCAAATTGGATAGAGCTAGAGGAGATTAAATCTAAAAGTTGCCATAGTATCATTGAGAAACTAAAGTTAATTTTTTCAAGGTATGGCGTACCCGATTATTTTTTATCTGACAATGTACCTTTTGCAAGTATTGAATTTAAGTCATTTGCAGAAAAGTGGAATTTCCAACCAATAACAAGCAGTCCATACTACCCTAGAAGTAATGGATTAGCAGAGAAAGGTGTTTCTATCTGTAAGAATATATTGCGTAGATGTCGTAGTGGTAAGACAGATTTAACACTGTTACTTCTTGAATATAGGAATACTCCTTTAAATAGGCTTGATGTAAGCCCTGCTCAACTCTTCCTAAATAGGTCATTAAAGTCAAAACTACCTACAAGTACTAAGCTTCTTAGGCCTAAAGTTATTAATAAGCCTAAAATTAATGGGTTGAACTCAAGTGAATATTATTATGACAGAACAGCCAATAAACTTCCTGAGTTTCAAAAAGGGGATAATGTCTTGATAAGAAAAGTCAATTCTTGGGTACCAGGTGAAGTTTTGAACAATCATAGTAGTCCTAGAAGCTACATGGTGAGAGATGAGGAGGGTAAGGAGTATCGAAGGAATAGAATAATGTTAAGGAAGTCTTATAATAAGCTCATTCCTAAATCAAGTGATTGTATTGATGAAGGTACTGTGTCTGATCAAACTGATGTAAATAAGCCTAGTAGTACAGAGGTAGAGCCAAGGCAAATTGAAGTGCAAAATAGTAGTAGGTATGGAAGACCTCTTAAAAAACCTGCATATCTTTCAGATTACACTTTTTAGATGAGCTGTTAAAAATTGTTACTTTTTTGTTTTACAAGTGAGGGAGGTGTAAGATATGTACCAATATTATAGTGACCATAAGACCTACATATAGTATTGCAATAATAACAGTACATGTCTTTGTTACATTACTTTAGTCGTCTGTGACGACTCACGTTGCAGCTCTCTCTCTGGTAATGGCGTCTTTAACTAACTGCTCAATAAAGTTGTGTTACTTATTTAAATGTGATTATTATTTATAAAATACTCACCCTAACATCTTCTTGTACAACACAAAAGATGTTACACGGTCAATAATTATTGAAAACAGTGGAATAGTTAGAAACAACTCAAAACTTTTTCTAGTTATTAACAATCTGGCTAATAAATTGATCTGATGTTGAGAGAAACAATTCTACATTTCATGTAGTTTGTTAATTATATGGTAAATCAGGTTTACCGTTAAGAAAACATATTTACAATTATTAGCTAAAGTAAATAAATATATTTATATAATTTAAGAATGTACCTTATTGACTCATTTGAACTTTCTTTGTTTACTTTTTTAATCTTAAGCTATTTTTATAAACAAACAAAAAACTCAATAAACAAATTAAAAATTTACAATCACGCTAACCTTGGATTATAAAGCTAGTTGTCGATCGATACAAAAATACAGACAGGAATCTGAACCCTGCATAAAACCAGAGCCCCCATTGTTAGCCTAAGACAATGGAGGCGGTAGACAGATATACGCACACACGCGCAATGCACGCACGGGCGCACGCACCCGGTCCGACCTCACGCAAGCTGACTGCGCTCGTGTTGCGTTCAATGGGTTGACATCGGAAATGCTGCGAAAGCACACCGAACCGTGAGAAAGCCGAGCGATAAACACGTTTTACAGACATCAACCCATTCCCAGACAAATTGAGGGGTAGATTTCTTCATCGAAAATGGCATAAAAATTGGTGAAGGGTGAAATTGCATACCTATGTGTACTTCTCTGTGGTATACTGTTTTTGCGCTTGGTTACACTTTTTACTTTAAAATTACAGTTTAAGGAAGTTAACAATTAATTTCAATAAACTGTAGATATACATAAAACCATTAAGGAACCTTTTATTTTTTAATTGAATAATCCTAATATAATTTTAACTCAGCTTATGAGATGTTAAAGTAATTTAGATCAGCATGAAACTCAAAAATGGGATTCCGAATATCGTCTAATCAAAACTAATTAGAGAAAGTTATAATTTTTTAGTTTACTTAATATTGGGGAATCAAGCTCTTCAATATTATCCTACATGAAACTTACGATTATTAGACGCAATTTCGTTGCTATTGTGGCAGCTTTTCTGTCCTTCAGACGACGTTGGAAATTTGCTCTATTCTATCGGTATTTTCCGCTATTAGCACAGTTCCATCGCAAGCGAACTCTTTCCGCAGTCCGATCTTCAAAGTGTTCAGGTATTATACGCTCTTGTTTGAGTAAACAGCGGGAGTATCTAAAGGGGTCAATGTTCATGAACTTGACTACTCCGAAAGAATATTCGCTAAACCGTACAGGGTCTTGTTCCAAAATGAATCCGAATTAGCGGGATTCCATTGTATAGTTCACTGAAAATTTGTTAACATGTCATGTGGTATTGTCATTATGAAAAATTCGATAGAAAAGCAATGAATTGTTAAATACAACAAAAATCTTGTCATTACTGTTTTGACTTTGAAACATCTGAAATGCCCATCATTTTCCTCCAAAATCCATAACAATTAAGTAATCATTTTATATAGTAATCCTCTTCATTTTAATCGCGTGTAATCGAGGAGGCAGTGCGCCCTCCAGCTGAGAGGCAGGACCGGAAGCAGTCTGTCTCGCACCTGGCTATCACCTGACGCGTGCCGCCCGGCCGAACAGCTGTTCTTTGGCGGGAAATGCTCCATCAGCCGGCTCCGACGCAGCCACGACCGGTACAAACCGAGATATGCAGAGTGTTCTGAAATTTCCGAGAGAGAAGTATTTATATTACAAGACACTTAACACAATTAATTTCACCAAAACACTAAATAATAAATTTGTTTTGACATACTTGAACGCTAAAATTTGAAATATTTAACCTGAAAATTATAAGCTAGAAACATTTTTAACGGAGTATATATCCCAACTGTTATATTAGGAATGCCAACATAAAACTAAATGTAATCATAAATGGATTGAAAATCAAATTTAAAAATGTACAATTTCCTCATTTCACTCACGAATGAAGGAGTTAGTTGAAAACTGAAGATGATCAGTCCATCTTGCATTAAAAATAAATGAATAACTAGATATTATAAGGAAACCAAGGAAAGCACTAACTTCCTATAAACTTTGACCTTTTGATGACAAGTTTTACTATCTATGGCTTAGTCTAAAAGATATTAATTTGTTTTGCAAGAGTAGAAATATGACAAACCAACATTATTCAACTGATTAGCAGCAGAGATAAAAATCATTCAAAGCAATAAATGTATAATCGAATGGAGACGAAGACAACAATAATAAAAATGACTGCTAAAACCAATAGAACAAGCCATATTTTTTATTACAGTATATTTTGGGTTTTATAATTTGAAAAAGATTTTCAAATTATAAACTTTTAAACAAATTATAAATCTTTGAAAGATTTGGGTTTTTATAATTTATTTCGGTTCAAAGATTTTATGAGATGTACATTGATATTCCACCTTCCCTAATGAAATATCATAAATATAGTGTGTAAATTAGTAATGTTAATTTATAAATCATTTCAGTCAATTAATTTATCTGATGGATCAAAATACGGCATTCATTATATTAGCATTGATATTCTTGATACTTTTTACTGAAACAATAAAGGAGAGAATTACGTGAAAAAGAATCATTCAGCTCAGGTTGTTATAAACTCCGTTTATATTTTAATTGGAGTAAACATTTAGCGTTCTTTGATAAGTTGAAAACAAACAACTTCAGAGGAAGTACAAAGATGGCGAAGTTGATGTAATGAAAGTTTCCAGGAACCCGACTCGGATAAATTAAATTGTTCGACAAATAAGAAATTTCAGATTGGATTCGCTCCTTCGATAATTTGGTGTGGCATGAGCCTTGTTCTAAAACGTCGAGGAAAGGTGAACAATTGAAAGTGACACGTTGCATAAGACATAGGAGCCGACGTTAGTCATGTATTTGGGTCACCTTGGGTTTAGAGAGGCTCTGGAAATTTTGATTGTTTTCCAACTGCGTCTCTTCGTGTTCTAAAGCCTACAATAAATGTATTTGTTTAATTACATTTTATATAAAATATGTATATGAATCCTTGATAAATATATTGCATCATATTGCATCATGATGGGTAATCATTGAGTTGGACATACTTTTCACTCCACACTCGCAAAATCCTTTTAGAACGCCATCATATTTGATATTTTATTTGCATTAAAATATCCTAATAATGAATAAACCAGTTGTGTTACAAAGTTTCAAATGAACATTATTGTCAAAGACTAACAATAAACTTAAACTAGGTTCGGAACAACTTAAAGTTGTACACAACTACCAGAACATGAAGAAGTGTTTACAAAATTAGTTATTTTGAAGCTTCGACTGTCGAGTGAGGGTTACATTTAAACAATAAACATATAAAGATTAATCAATACATTCATGAAGGACTTTAAGTTCCATCGAATTGTTTGTAGTACTGGCCACTGTAAAACTCTCTTAGTGATTTATTTCTATAAGCGAATTGACTGTGATGGCGGCGTTGTCCTGTAATCGAGCTACTTGGAGGTCACGAATTGTGGATAGTTATAAGCGATGGCTTGTGGATGCGATATTCCCTGGTGGGGATTAACTCTGCACTAGTGAATGAATATTGGTTCATCCATGAAGACCATCCTCGTAATTAGACCAATTCGTATACATGAGGTCGAAATTGTGGTTCGGATCCCACGTTAAACTGAAAGTCCCAAGATGCCATTGGCTGTTGGGCTATTAATTAAGAGTCCTGTCTAAGGAGAATATCGGCCTTAGTCAGTAACAAGACTACAAGATCGCGCCACAATCACCCTACACTAATCTCATTCCTACTTGCCTTAAAATACCCATTTAGTTACGTCGCCATTTCAATAAAAAAGTATAAAAGTATTTTGTTAATTTTAAGCTCAATTAGAATTTCAAAGCCACGCCTATACTGGTGGACAGTTTAAAGCCCCACTCAAGTAGTCGTCGGGCAGTTTCGAGGCGGACAGTGTCGCAAGATGCGTGGGCAGTGTCGTGTGCCCGACATCTGTATGCTGGTAGCGTACCGGGCCATGCATGAATACGCTATCAGTACGCTACACACATACACACCGCTGCCACTTCCTCCCATAGCCGCTAGCGTCTCCTCGTAGACCCGGGCTAACTGGGTATTGCAGCGCTGAATTGTCTACTGGGTATTAAGGAAGCGGTTCCATGTCGAGGATAAGAATCTAAATATGACGACCATTGTGTGACAATGAGGTTCGTTTAGTTTGATTAATAAAAAATTTATTTTCTATATGTTGGTTCTTCTCAAACATAATTAGACCATATTACATAGACCATTAGGTATGGTCTATTACATAGACCATAATTAGACCATAATTACACATAATTAGACCAAATTATGTAGACCAATACAGAAGAGTAGCAAAAATTTGGAAAGTGGTTTTCAAGTAGGCCTGCTATTAATGCAATGAATATAATGTTTCAGTGCATATCTCAACTTCCTACTCTTACCCAATTCTTATGAAAATACTTTAAATGTCAGTTTAAATACGATTATTGCTTTTAAACGTCAACTGCCAATTGGTCAACGTTACGGTTTTAGTGCATTTTTGCTACAAATCTGTTCGGTTTAAGTAATGACCGATTTGTACATAACATATACTCTTACTACAGAGCAATTCAAAGGACCCGAAATATACGTCCATTGAAATAAATAAATAATTTTAAAATAGTATCTGTTATATTATCTGTTACATACTATCTTATGTTACATTATATTACCTATCTGTTACAGATAGATGTTTCATTTTTAAAGCATCAAGAAAAATCTTGTTAAAAATAAACCTGGTTTAAACATAAAGTCTAACAAAATATGTATTTTTAACGTTTAGTAATGAAGTAATGATATGCCATCTCGTATTTAAGTTCTAAAATAATTTTCATACGAGAAAACTTATGTTTTATTCGCTAATGACCTTACTTCAACAGACTTTTTAAAGTTTTAAAACTTATTTACCAAAGTAAGTTGTTACTCAATGAAAACTGTAAGAGTTCAAAGTTTGTGCGGAACGGCAATCCACTAAATTGTGGGTCTTCTATAATTCACTGAGGACGCGGAGCGCCGTCAAAAACATATAAACTCCCTCCTCCCTCCCCCCGAACCTCAGGTCTCAAACATATAAACCGTACCTCCCAGGTCTCACTTTATACGACTTTTGTACGTCTTGCTACTTTTATATATCATCCTGTTTACATACACACTGCTCAGACCAAACGCTTTTATTGCACCTTGAAACTTCCCCAAACTTCTGAAAAATACATTTGGGAAACAATAACCAGTTCTGAGGAGAGTGTCTTTCCTCAGCGATATGTTTTCGACTATAATCATTTCAACTAAACCTTGGTTTTAATATAAATACATTTTATTATACGACCTTCACGTGTTAAGTTTCAAAATCCTTCTTTAACATTTTTATATAGTTTCAATGTTCTAAAATTTTCACCAAACGCCCTCGATGTGGTTTCAGACCTATGATTTTCTTCTGTAGAAAAATAAATGGGTTAAATTAAATAAATCGTCTGTACTTGTAAACAACTGAAATTAGAGTATTTAAACTATGACTAGTGTACTTTTTGCTCGATATCGAGCAATTTAGTTTGTGTACTTTTTAATGTTTATGCTTTTTAATCAGTTCGTTAACCAGTGCATCTGCAAGGTTTAAATCATAACCTTTTTATTATGAATAGACTGATGTTTTCCCTGGTGTAAATACTGTGTTTACTCGTTACAGCTGTTAACTTAAAATCTTTTAAATTAATGTCCTCATCAATGTTAATCAAATGGAGCAATTAGAATTTAGGGGCTTCTTAGGCTGTTCCGTTTGGATAGATATTCACCAATTTACTTTAGAAACAAGTTATCTTTGAGCTCTATCCAAAGAGACCAAAATTATGAAAATTGGTTAAAAACTGTAGGAGGCGTTCTTTATAAAAAAAATGTGTCGCGTATTAAATATGTTTGGATTAGATTATAATTGTATTTACTACAAATTAACAAAACGATACTACAAATCTAAAGCTATAAAAAAGTTTTGCATATCCCTAATCTGAACAAACTTGTTTCGCTTGTTATAAATGAAGGAACAAAGTATAAAAGAGCAACTCAAAGGTGAAACAACTCGGGGCGGAAAATCGATGCGGTTTTTAGCCGCATGCATGAAACAAACACAATTAAAAGTAAGGGCGGCAAGTACGTAATTGGCGCACAAGTTGGCGAAGTTGCCGGAGGAACTCTCGATTTATAGACATTGCCACCTCCACCGAGGCGATGGGACCTGCGATGCGATGTAGAGGCTCTTACACTTCCTAGACTACACTTTTGTGTACCCTACTCTATTCTCCCTTTGTAGGGAAAGATTGTTTTCTACTGTGTTGTTTTAATTGTGTTAAGAATTCAACGAAGCCTTAGAAATTGTTGAAGTAAAAATACTCCATTTTGTGCGTTAAGGTTTCAGTATCGTTAAAATTAATGATCCGTAAACATTTTTTTTATTTGGTCAGTGATAAAACGGTACAAAAACCTTTTGTAGCTAATGTTTCTTTAGCTTCGGATGCATTCTTTCTCGTTAACTTTCCCGGAACGTTTTCATATAGTTGTACCTTTGATTCGTAAAAATCATAAATGTTCACAGTTTTTCATTCATCCTGTATCACACTGTGGTTGTAGCTATAATTTTAATCCCATACGTTTAATTTAATTTTTGCTCCTTTGTGTTTAATTACCTTTGTGTTTTTATTTTTCTTCTGTCACCGTGTCTTTGTGATCTAGGGTCACATTATATGACTGTGTCTTCGTATTTTGTATCACTATGTCATTGACTTTTTGTGACCGTGTATCGTGGTTTTGCTAATGTTGTATTAGCGATCTGATGTTACAAAGTTTCTGTTATAATGTAATCTTGTGCCGCGGTGACGATACTCCTGTTAGCTTGTTATTATATTCATATTGCTAAGCTACTACATCTTTGTGATCCTGTAGCTGTGTTTCCTTTGTCTTTGTGTTGCTGCATCACCAAATCTTTATGTTTGTGATCCCTTCGTCACTTTCACTCTTTATCCTTGTGATTATGTCTCTTGTGTTCCTGTATCTTTCAAGTTCTGTCTCGTTGAGCCCCTGTATCTTGTGATTACTCGATATGCCTGCGTTTATTTGGGATGCTATCATTTTGTGTCCCCGTATCTTTGTGATTGTGCCTCTTGTTCCTGTATCGTTGTGACCCAGAATCACTACATCTCTGTTTCTTCGTGGTTATGTCGCACCATGTCGGCGTTTCCTCGAGATCTCGCGTCTTCTTGTCGCTCCATGTCGCTCTCTCTCTTGTCGCTATCGCTGTCCTCCTCTTCATTACGCACTGTACAGTCACGACTCCGCCGCGGTCCCGGCAGCGTCAGGTCAGCGAACGCTTATTGTCCGGTTTAGGCCAGTGAACCGTCTTCCACGCTCCTCCGCGGCAGAGCGCCGCTCCTCGTGCTGATAGTGCTGATAGCATTGGACGCGCTCTCCTAGTGCCGATAGAAGTGCTGATAAAACCCTGCGGCTCTCATACGTGCTGGTGCAAGTGATACCGATTATGTGGAGTTAAGTTGTGCTGAAAGTGATCGTTCTTTTTGTGTTGATAAAAGTCTAAATGTTGGTCACGCTCTTCATGACAAAACGTATTTCCGGAAAGTTTATGGATAGTATATCACTTAGGGTCCACTTAGCCATTCACCTATAGGTAAAGGTGGTATTGAACTGAAAGGAGTTACTTTAATGCGTTGGTATAAGTGAATATAGTATAGAGCGTGTTTTACGGATTAATATATTCTTTCGACTCTTTTGCGAGCTGATTCATCTGATCATAAATGTGAGCTATCTTAGTGCTGACACAAATGTTAATTTGCATAATTTGTAATGTGAGTGTTTTAGATGTAGTGTATAAATTCGGTATGTGTAAAATTATTTGGTAGGCTTTGTCTGTTTGATAGTACAAGTGTTCTATCTAATTTAGTATTCTTTATTTTTCCTGTTACAACGTTAATAGACATTTTATTCAATGAAGTGCAACTGGAAAAATAAATTTATAGTTCCAATAAGCACTAATGTCGATTGATAGAAGTGATAAGTAACGCCAAGTTCTGATGTCAAGTGGTAGAATTAGGAATATTTTCTAAAATAATAATATCATTAATTGCATTAGGTAGACTCTTCAGCCTCTTCATAAACCTAAATGTTGAAAACTTTAATTTTTATCTTCCTTTTACTTCATACTGTGTTACGTGGTGTTTTTACCAAATATTTTACTATGTATTTGTTATGTGTACTCAAACCAATATCTAGTATGGCTTTGCTAGATATAGTGATTTAACTTAAAAATTATCGATGATTTAGGTTTATTTAATATTATATGTAATCTGTATATGACTGTACAAAATAATGGGTATATATAGATGGTTTTTGCTGATAAAATAGTTTTAACGAATCCCTAAGACAGTAAATTAAAAACACAGATATATTGAAGTAATATACATTACATTCATAAATGCACAGACTTTAAACTCAAATAGCCCCAAGTACTTCATGCAGTATAAAAGCTAAGATTAAACGTCAAAGAAAAATTTCACCGTTATTAAACCATTCACGACGTTGTTTGTTCATGAAGTCATAAAATGAAAAGCTTGTGGCGTTTACCCTGACTAAAGTAGATTTTAAATATTTTCTTCCGTTAATTAAGTCTTTTATATCAAACTTAACGTATATGAAACCTTACTTTGTAACGTAAACGTACCCAGCACTCTTTATCTGATAGGGGTAGCCTATTTAGTAAGAAATTTAGTGATTAAGTTCTGGTTACGTGATTAAAATTTATACTCTTTGATTAAAACTGAGAATATAATATTCAGTATTGACATGTATTATTACAGATATTACTGCTGATGCATTTCAATAAGTAATCTACCATTTGTCGATTTTATGGTTAATGATTATGTTGTTTATGTGGTATTAGAGATTGTGCAGTAACTTAAATGTGAACTTAGAACTAAGTTTTTCCTTGTGATTAATCTTTTTATTATTTTTCTGTACGTTTCCGTATAGAATTATTTTAAAGTTTACTTGAACTTACAAAAAGTTGAACAGCTGTCCATAAAATGGGTTTTAATTTTTGGGTTACTTAACACGTCAAATCTATCTCCATGAACAGTGTAGACACGCAATCTTGTCCGTCCAAACTTTAACTTCCTAACGTGAATTTCTTCTTGAAGAAACTTCCACGATTAAATTAAACCATTAAAGTTTATAATTGAATAACAATCTGTCCAAAAATGTAAGAGATTTACTATTACACTTGTCTGTGGCAATCATAAACTTCAATACAACCCTTAGTGTTGAAAATTATTTAGTAAAGTAGTAAAACCACAATCAATCCTAAAATTTAGTATTAAATTCGTCACTGAACAAATAAAAAATAAATCACTAGATTCTTTTCACCATATTAGATTAATCCTCTATTAAAACTCCAACTCGATTAAACCGTTGTATTTCTTTCAATTATACCTTTATAAAGTTCTCATAATTCTGTCATAATTCCAATAGTTGAGATAGTAACACAATTAACGCTTGTTTGAACTTTGTAAACTTCTCGTTCATTCTCTCGCTATGATTTAATTAGTATAAGAGCAAACAAAATGTTATATCACAGAACAGATCAATAATATGTTCTTTGTTGTTCAACTTTAGCTTTTCTAGTATTGTTTACAATTATCTAAAATCCAAAGTGGACTAAAATGTATACTCAGTCTACAAAGAGTAAATTATACTCTTTTCCTTTCAGTGAAATAGGTACCATTAAAATTCTAAGTAATCTGGAAACATTCATTTTATACATTTTCCTAATCTGATTCATACTTGGATATAACCAATTCCAACAGAATGACGAATCGGATTCAGCAAGATTGTATCGGCTAAGCGGTCGGGAGTCATTGACGTTTGGAATGCAGATAGAGGAACGTCTGTATCGTGAACAATAAATAACAATATCTGGGGGTAAGTGTTGGTACCATCACGTACCGGGCTGTTCCAGCCAGTTAGGGGTAGCATGTACCACCCCGGAGCGGCCTGCATACACCCCCTCCCCCCACACAGACACTGCCAACACACTACTGGCTGTGACCTTCGGAAATCCAACTGTATCACTTTGATTTTTGTGAAAATGTAAGTTTAGGTTATTAATTTTTTTACAGTATGCCAATATCTAGTTTTGGTTTATTACAATTCCGAAAAGTTTTTTTAGCCATAAATGATTAATACAAATTGTTGATAATATTTTTTGGATTTGGATGTTAAATTTTGATTTAGGTATAGAGATTGTTAACATTTCAATTTAATGGAAAATACAGTTTTCGCCACACTATGGTGCAATCATCCGTTTTTAGCACGTAATGTTAATGCTTCAAATAGCTTTTTTCAGCCTAGGGATGTAAAGACAGTTGTTCTATCTAGCAGGATATCGTACACTTATTTTTAAGCTTACACAAGACTAAGTTTTTTTATTGATACATTCGTAATATTTTGTGTTCTTTGGTTTGACCCACTGCATGAATAACATCAAAATTAATTCAAAACATAAATTTTTGACGTTCTATTAATTGGTTATTTTTTTAGTCCGTGATTGCATGACGAAGCATAAATCTATTAAACTGCACCTCGGCTAAAGGTTTTGAAAAGCCCTCGAAGTTTTATTTACCTCGACTTTTTATTGGTCATAAAACACGATATTGTTCCGTTAAACCTCATATTTGGCTGTTGCGTATCAAAAACGCTGGTAGACCTTTCCAAATAATGCAAATAATCACTAAACACAAACGAATTGTTTTAAAGCCCTTTTTTATTAACTAGTTTTACAGGAATTTAATTAGAGGGGGAATAAATTAGCAGGTTTGAGCGTTGTGGAACGTGGAACATGGAACAGGATAGCGATACCCCAATTAGGCCAGTCGCTGATGAAGTGATGCTTGTCCTCGTTAATGATCAAACCATCGCTACAGCGGCCGACCTCTCATCTGCTATAGAGTCACTTGCACTCATTGCAGTATCTACAATGCCGATCAACCATAGGGAATATACCGGTTTACCCAAAATATTCCTACTTTCTTAATTTTTTAACGTCTGCCAGAATTAAGATCAGTTTTTTTACACATTTAGGTAACGCGTTCTTTCTGGTTAAATTTTTAGAGCGTCGGGGGATAGCTTTATTTTTGAAATCGCAAACCCTATCAAGTAGCATTTAAATTCAAGAACTTTAAAAGCAAATGAATGGTGGAAATCGGACTTCAAAAGGACGATTCGTTGAAAATTGACAGCCAAACAAACTTTGCCTTTAAAAAATCAATATTTTTCTCCAAATTTGAATCTCTTATTAGGTCGGATTTGCGAAAAATATTTCAAAATTTTAAGGTCTTTAACGTTATGTATAATATGTTGTAAGTTTAAAACAATAAGTTTCAATACTTTCTCTTGGGATTATCCCATAGCTTGAGTCTCAAATAATTAATATGATTCGGCCCTATTATACTTAATTTGAAAGGCCTATATACTCCGGATAATTTGAGAATAACTCAATCTCAAAAGGTTGAACATTAAAATTAATAAAGTATTTGATTTTGAAAATTTGGTCTTCTACAAATTTTAAACAGATTATCCAGGTCGACATTGATTTGTGTCATTTTTTAAAGGTCTTGAAAGTTTTAACTATTTGGTTGGAGTTGAAGTAGATAACGTTAAAAATAAAGCCCTATTTGGGGGCGAAAGGTGGATTAAGAATAATTACTTTACATACCCTAAAAATATGTTTTGAAGCTATTTTGAATATATGCAGCAGTAAAAAACTTAAGAAGGGGTGGCTATTCCGGTACACCCTGCATGAGATATGTACAGATATCAGGGATACAATGGTTTTATAAAATAACAGTGGGAGGTCAATTGTCTATAAAATAGTTCGAGTAAAAGATTGCATATTAGTATCATCGCGATTATTGCCTAAACACCTTTTGTTTGAGTTTATTTATTCCCCTTTTCCATCAGGTTAGCTCCTATTTTTACAAATATTTTACGACGTCATAAAAGCTTCATATTCGTTTTTGCATCAGATATGAATCATAAGTAAAACACAATTATTTATTAATACATAATAATTCATTTAGTTGTGCATAGTATTAATCAGCCTAAAAACATAAGGCCTAATAAAACCTCACCTTTATCTAATAAAACGCAGGAATTTCTAAAAATACGTTCTGACGCAGTTTCGTGACGCGTATGGGTAATTCCAATTATTAAATTAACACAATGACGCACGTTATGTTCTGGGAAGAGAATCTCGACTGAATGTAACTGCATCAGTGTTGTCAATCAGATCAGTGATGTGAAATCAAAGCGATGTGGATGAATATGAATCCTTTGAACTATGCTGATAGTTAGTATATGGCGAGAGGAAAAAATAGTATTTATGAATGAAGCAAGTTGTTTAATCTATTAGACCATACATAAATCACTGAGGACGTAAACATACCTTTTATACATTAAGAGCATAACTGTATACAGATTAGCTATTTAAAGGAAGGCATCTATAATTAATTGGTACGTGCGATTACAGTAGTTATATAATGTAGCCTTGGACAGGCCTTGCGATGTTCCAAAGAGAGACCGGGGCCTGACCACGACTTCGTGGTACGTGCTGCGGTACCGGATATTACATGAATATTCACAGGAAATATTTTGTAGTTAATGTATGTTGTGTTTGCAGAACTATACGCGTGCCTATATTTGATGTGTGAAACTTGACTCTAAATGAATGGATGAAAGAAGTAGATACTGTAAGTGTTCGGTTGGAGTGTGCAAAATATTTCTTTTTAGTGGTTGTTTCCTTGGACTCTAATGTTTCCATGTACTCCAATCAATTTTGGTGAAGGGTCAAAGATATTCTATTATCCAGTGGAAAAAAATCTAATGGGATGTTTCGTCTCAGAATCATTTGTAGGATTCAACTCTAGTACATGATAGGACTTGTTTGGGACTCTTCTGATAATTTTTGGACTTATGAAGATATTCAGGTTCACCTAGTAAAAAATGCAAAAATAACTAATAAAGAATAAAGTATGGTATTAGCATTGACTATGTACACAAAGTCAATGGTATTAGTGTGGGGTGGTTGCGCATCTTTATCCTTGACAATTAAATACTAATTAAGCAGAAAAGACCTTCCGTTCACTCATATTTCTTAGTATATGCTGCAAAGCCGATTAAATTTACGGCAGTGAAAGGATCAGAGTTGGTGAAAATAATTAATTAATTAAATAATAATTAATAATTAATTAATTAATTATTAAATAATAATTAATAACTAATTAGTTAATTAATTAATTACATAATACTAACAACCTTTGCATGGCACTTGGAAATTTCACACCTTAAATTATTCAGAAATCGCCTAGTTTTTAAGGTATTATTTTATTCAATGGAATTTTCTTCTAAACTAGCGTCATGACGATTTTTCTTTTCAAGTCTATAGGCTATAAACAGAATAACGCTAATAGCACTTGAATGTTCCATCAAGTACTTTGATAATTGTAATACGATTTTAACGATCTTCAACTTCTACTATAAAAATAAACATCTTAGAGATATTGAAAGATTTATTTAAATCACATTACGTAAGAATTTGTGTTTTGATATCACAGCTTTATTTATAATTTAGGTGCATTTTAACAATATTTCAAAATCCCAAACACATAACAAAACACAACGCTTTTAATACATGTATTAAAAAAGTTATTTAAAAAAAATAAAATTAAAAATTGTGTATAATTTTAAGCCACACAATAATCTAAAGTTTGTTTCAACTTTAATTGGTCTTTGCGTCAAATGTTGGCTTTCATACTTGGCTAAGATCTGAACAAACTTGTGCCCAAAGTTGTTTCGTTTTTGTATTTCTTTTATTAAAAGTCAGAGTGCTAATTAAATTTGTATATTTAAGATAATTGAATCTTATCCTATTTTGGACTCATCCGTAGGTTACTAAGGATGGAGAAAAAAAGACTAAACAAAAATGTTAATAAAGAAAACTACACTCATTTTTTAGCTGAAAACACATTATGAATCAATTGCTAAGCGTTGTACCTTTATTTTCATATTGAAATTTGAGTTTTAGGCTTACAAATGAATATCTTTTCTGAAAAAAATATATTTTAAAATATATATGCTGTACACTTCATGTTTGGTATTATGAATCTTTAATCTTGTTTAATAATGATTTCAAACCGATTTTCTTACATTCATGCATAATTTTTGTGTTTGGTTTACATTCAATGAAATGGTTGAGGGTTAATCACAAAATAATATAAAACTGTTAAATAATTATGTAAAATTTCAAAACACAATAATTTAAAATAATAAATTAAAGTCTTAAAAAATATTGAAATGTCAAATCGGTGTCAAAAACTTGTTAGATCAACCAACAAGAAAAACATTTAAAAGATTCTTGCTTTCATTGCAAGTGAAAAACAAGCTGAGGATCGATAAACAGGAGAAATGTTTTCACAACAGAGAGAATAAAACACAAAGTGAAACAGTTATTTCATTTAAACGAGATCCGGAGATCTAGGTGTATACTTGCTGATATAAAACCCGGGTCCATCTTCGTATCATGCATAACGTGTTTTATGTTTAGGTTTTAGTTTATATTTAAATATATAATTTAATTATCAAGCTACCTCTATTAGCGAATTTCCCATAGGGAATAAGCTATTACCGTAGGTCTCATGGTAAGACCTAAGCCCCAGAGACCAAAAATAATAGTCATTAAAATTTATATATATATAAGAAGATGCATTTTAACAATATTTCAAAATCCCAACACACATAACATATCCCATATTTCTATAAATATAAATATATATATATATATATATATTTACTTCATTGTAAACTTGCCAAACGACTTTGTATACATAAAAATTAATAAGATAGAAAAATGAATGAATGAGAAAGTTTTTGCTAATTTTCGTTTTTAATACAAACGTTTTCAAGCACAGAAGGTAGAAAGAATGAATTTGAAAAATAAACAAACAAACAACAAATAAATAAACAAACATTAACATATGATTTTGGGCTATGCACAATTGATTTGTTTTTACTAAAATTTTAAACAGGCAATTAGAAATGAAATAAATCAGATGTGTTGAGTCCCAATTATTTAGATATTAACTATCTCAGATTCAACCCGGAGGGAGCCTTGGTCTTTAAAACCAACTGGTGTGCCAATTCAGAATTTCGTAATGCCAGTTGGTTACATTTTGCGTTTTGATGTGGTTTAATTTTATTGACTGCTTTAAGCTCAAAGCAGTCTTCAAAATTTTGGTTGTGGTGAGCAGCGTGGTTATAAATTGGTTTTCTAATATCTTTATGAACCACATCAAAACGATGGCCAGTCATACGTACTCGAAGAGAGTTCGATGTCTGACCAATGTAATCTGAGGGACAGTGTTTACAAGATAGTTGGTAGATCACATTGTTAGATTCGCAAGTTGATCTACCAACTATAGGGTAAACTCTGTTTGTCACACTACTTTTGAAGTCAGTGGACGTACTCATAATTTTGCAAATGCCACAACGTGGTTTGTGGCATGGTTCACATCCGTGATTGTTTTCCGAATCATTTTGAGGCCGGGAATTTAGAATTTTGGGTCTCACCAACATATTCTTTAAATTTTCAGGCCTCTTAAAAACGACACGAGGTGGCCTGGAAAATAAATTTTCCGTTGATGGGGAGGATTTTAGAATATTGAATGCTGCCTTCATTACATTATTTATTTTTTGAAGCCCAGGAAAATATTCTGTAATAAACTTTGGATCACTTTCAAAATTTGAATCAATGTTAACATTTTTAGGTCTTTTAAACTGATTGTTTAACAGCTTTTGAGGATATCCTCGATTGATAAAGGCAGAGTTCAATTTTGATATATAATTTTCAAAATCAGAGTTGTCACTACAGTAAGATTTAGCTCGAATGGATAGACTTTTTGGTATGGATTTTTTCATGTACATGGGATGACAACTCTGATAATGCAGATACTGCATTTTGTTTGTTTCTTTCACATGAATTTTAGTTTTAATTTGATTTTCATCAATAAAAACGTCAACATCCAAAAAAGTTACAGTACTTGTTTCTTTCATGTACTTAAGTATTGTTAAAATTCATGTTGATAGGAAAATCAAATTAAAACTAAAATTCATGTGAAAGAAACAAACAAAATGCAGTATCTGCATTATCAGAGTTGTCATCCCATGTACATGAAAAAATCCATACCAAAAAGTCTATCCATTCGAGCTAAATCTTACTGTAGTGACAACTCTGATTTTGAAAATTATATATCAAAATTGAACTCTGCCTTTATCAATCGAGGATATCCTCAAAAGCTGTTAAACAATCAGTTTAAAAGACCTAAAAATGTTAACATTGATTCAAATTTTGAAAGTGATCCAAAGTTTATTACAGAATATTTTCCTGGGCTTCAAAAAATAAATAATGTAATGAAGGCAGCATTCAATATTCTAAAATCCTCCCCATCAACCGAAAATTTATTTTCCAGGCCACCTCGTGTCGTTTTTAAGAGGCCTCAAAATTTAAAGAATATGTTGGTGAGACCCAAAATTCTAAATTCCCGGCCTCAAAATGATTCGGAAAACAATCACGGATGTGAGCCATGCCACAAACCACGTTGTGGCATTTGCAAAATTATGAGTACGTCCACTGACTTCAAAAGTAGTGCGACAAACAGAGTTTACCCTATAGTTGGTAGATCAACTTGCGAATCTAACAATGTGATCTACCAACTATCTTGTAAACACTGTCCCTCAGATTACATTGGTCAGACATCGAACTCTCTTCGAGTACGTATGACTGGCCATCGTTTTGATGTGGTTCATAAAGATATTAGAAAACCAATTTATAACCACGCTGCTCACCACAACCAAAATTTTGAAGACTGCTTTGAGCTTAAAGCAGTCAATAAAATTAAACCACATCAAAACGCAAAATGTAACCAACTGGCATTACGAAATTCTGAATTGGCACACCAGTTGGTTTTAAAGACCAAGGCTCCCTCCGGGTTGAATCTGAGATAGTTAATATCTAAATAATTGGGACTCAACACATCTGATTTATTTCATTTCTAATTGCCTGTTTAAAATTTTAGTAAAAACAAATCAATTGTGCATAGCCCAAAATCATATGTTAATGTTTGTTTATTTATTTGTTGTTTGTTTGTTTATTTTTCAAATTCATTCTTTCTACCTTCTGTGCTTGAAAACGTTTGTATTAAAAACGAAAATTAGCAAAAACTTTCTCATTCATTCATTTTTCTATCTTATTAATTTTTATGTATATATATATATATATATATATATATATATATATATATATATATATATATATATATATATATATATATATATGTATGTGTCCCTAGACACGATAACTCTCGTAAAAATGGTCCGATCGACACCAAATTTGGTAGAGATGTGTAGTCTTACGTTTATTCGGATGAGTTCGAAAACCAGACATATCGACCTACCGGAAGGGGTAGTTTTGGGGGGTTTTGTACCCCAAAAATGGGTTTTTTGCATTTTTCATTTGTAAATTTTAAAAATTTTAAATTTTATTTTGACCATTGGATTTAGCTCAAAAAAACACACATTTTAGTATTTTGAAGCTTTGCTCTATCTCCATTGGTTACCGAGATATTACAAAGTCTAAAGACAGTACATTGTCTTTTGGGGCTCCAATGTTAATCTTATGGAGAATAAGGATGTGTTAATATTTCACTTATTAACCAATATTTTTGGATGAAACTTAGTATTTAGCTTTATTTGGTTAAGATTCATCCATTTAAGGTAAAAAATCTTGGTTTTTGTACTTATCATGGCAGCAAACCTGCATACTCTTTTCCCATGTTAATCATATGGAGAATAGGCAAACTCTTTTATTTATGGACAGATATTGACGAAACTTACTATATGGCTTTATATGGTCGAAATAAATTTTTTCTATGCTAAAAACCTACTTTTAGTGTCCCCCATGGCAGCATACCTGCATACTCTTTCCCTATATTTATCTTAAGGAGAATAGACATTTATTTCCCTATCTATGAGCACGTGATGAAATTTTGTTTACAAGTTTAGCTGGTCAAAATTAATATTACTAATTTGGAAATTCGCTGAGTACGCAGGTCTGCTGCGACGGGGGGTATTAAAAACTTACTTTTGATTTTCTTTGACTTTTTTTCAAATGAATTGACAAACAGGTTTTTGTGAGTAGTAATATTTACTGTAATAGTGGGACCATTAAATACAAAATATGAAACAAATTAATTATTTGAATTAAACCACGTCAGTTAAAATTAAAAAGATACAGGAATAAGTTGAAATACGTGAAAGCGAGCAAAGAACACTTTTATCGATTCTCCTGAAAAAATCAAATCAATAGTTAAACTTTAAGCTTTAAATAAATAAAGAACAATAACGCTATAAACCATAAAAAATATTACGTACAGTACTTACTTGCCACTGGCCCTAAATTATTCCTACTATTTACTAGTAATTTGTGTTATTACCTGATATAAAAACGTTATAACGACATGCTCTGCAATAACAACTCAATGACTAATGGAAATGTTATTACAAACGGCAAAAATTCCAGGAATGATAAAATTGAACGCGTATAGCCTAATTAAAAAACAATAGCGGAGCAGTCGTACAGCATCACTGTATTTTACCTATTGAATACCTCGTGGTTGCAACTCTGTTTCCTCATTTTGTAAAAAAATACAATACATGACTTCCTACTGGTAGGATTTAAAGAATGGTTTAAGGATTTAAAATAACATTTTAAGTTTTATAGTGAAAATTTTTATAGAATGCAGATTTATATTGGTATACAAATTTCACTTTTAGAACAATCTTTCCCGTGGGGGGATATAAAATTCTGTAGTAAACGAAAAATAACACGGATATAATACTTTGATTGATGATATTAGTTAAAAATATAATTAAATTTATTCTATTATACAAAATAACTTATTTTATTTTATTTTCGAATAGTAAATTTATTGTTTTTAATATAATAAGGGCTTCGTAATTTGGTTTAGAATGTATTTAAAGCAAGGTTTTAAGTTTTTTGTAGTTTCATAGTTCTATAATAATAAAAACTCTGTTTTATTACAACTTCCACCTAAAACTTAAAACGAATTTAAATACAATAAAGCCAACAAATTAAATCCACGAAATCAAAATATTTAAATATATTTTCCACGAACACACATTAATTTTATGAACTTGTTTATGCATGTGTTGAACAGAACAAAATTTAAACTACCATAGTATTTCATAGGCAGACATCCACCACTAGTTTCACTGATATGGGTGAAACACTCGTATTAGCGTGTGCCAATCTGTGGCGACCTAGGTTGAAGTGATAAATTAATAAAAACTTTTGTAGACTTGCTTGGGGTTTTACAGGATCAATTAATTTTTAAGTTAACACTGATCATTCTTACCAAAACCTTAACACATAGTATGGCAAGCATCATCAAAATATTAATCCTATAATTTCCAAATGTTATGGATAGTGGTTCGTTTTGTGTTTGCTTTCATTCATGACACTCCTTGAGAACGTAATTTAATATCTCGATTTATAAAGGGTGGCACACAGGATATGGTCGGTTTTTAATTAGGACTAAGTAATACTCAGCCAATTTTAAACTAATACAATATGTATTTACAAAAACCAAGAGCTCAAAATTTGCCATTTTAATTAACAAAGCTCATTCATTAGCTGCCATTTCAGTTATTTGCGTTGTCTTTAAGATTATGTCCACAATTCCGAATCTCAGCAGAGATGGCTGAAATTTTTTGACCAAAATTTGAGTTTTCATTTTGTTTTCTTGACATTACACTATGTATTTTTATTCATTGTTTCCATATTTTTCACGTTTGGCAATGTTCCTTGGTCTTTCAACATATCAATGTGTCTCTTTTTCTGTGGGTGTACATTAAGAACTATGTCTATAACCATGAAATTTGGACTGTTGTAAGAGAACAATCATTTAAGAAATTTCTTTCGTCCATGCAGAGTTGTAAGTCCTTATGATGGAAGTGTTGAAAAGATACCAGCATTTTTTTTTCTCGAATAACTGAAATGACAGGTAGTAAGCTTTGTTAATTAAACTTTCAAATTTCGAGCTTTGATTTTTTTTATAAACGCGAGTTAATTTTAAAGTTGTCTGAGTATTATTTAATTAAAAACCATACGTCTCTGAAGTGTCACACTGTATATCTGTTACGCTTTAGACTCAAGTGAACGAATTCTTGCTGGAGTGCACTAACATGTTAAATTGAAATGTGCAAACCTCTTCATATTTTAAGCACTGTTTCAAATTTGTTATTCGAATCCTTTGGTTATCCTAATTACACATTTGTTTCATGCAATATGGTATTTGCAAAATCAAAGACAATTCATTTAAAAATCTTTTATACTGTGAAAGAATTTGCAATATGAATACAAAGGACGGTATTCACTTCTTCAGCGAAGATGGACTATAGAGAGAAATGGTCGTCTGGAAAGTATGGATGATCAAAATAAAGAAGGGAGAGGTCGATAAATATGAGGAACGTCTTGAATAACACAACAGCAAGGCTGTCATTTCTCTTATTTACGCCTTCCCTTGCTTTTAGCCCTACATTTGCTGAAATATTCTCACTTGTTTTCGCTATTCTAGAAGTAATTTGTTCTAATTCCTAATGGAACTTAGTCTATGTAATTTATAAAATGAAATTTATTGGTTTGAAACTGTATAGTTGAGATGGATAGAATAAGTTAAATTCGTAATTCTAATGTTTGTACAGTAAAAATTTTGTTATTTTAACAGTCAAACGTCATTTATTGCTTGGAGTTCTAAACTATAATATGTTTTGTGGAGGTGATTTTTCAAGTGACACCTGAGGAAAGAATACTTCTTTTAAACTAATTACAAAAACGTAGGTTAGGTAGATATGATCCTTTTTCGTCATAAAAAAATCGTATTGTTCTTTTCTTAAATTATAAGCAAAAGCAGGAATCATATAAAATTGGTAGGCGTTTCATATTACAGTACACCTCCTGAAGACTAATTTCAACTTAAAAGGGTGTGCCTAGTTTGATTTATTTGTAAAATGATTAAATCCTTGGTTATCAAGAATGTCAATCCTACAATAATACACAGATGTCCCGGTAATCTAAGTACCCACTTTATGTATTAATTATCTATTTTATTTATATCCATTCAATAACACTTCTTTATAAAAAAATACCATATCCCCTGTCAACATTAACAATTAAAAATTTTTAATATTAACCAATATGCTTACGAATAAGAACACGTTTAAAAGTATTTTAAATGAGTAGAATATTAATTTTTATGTACTTTTTATTTATAATTTTTTTACTATGTTCTTATAAATATTGTAACATGGTTAGATGTTCGATTGGTTAAACTCTTTTCATTCAAACACAGGTGCTCAAAGTAGTTTTACGTCAAACAAAACTGTTTACATGTTTGATGTCTACAACAAAGATTTAAATAGCAAAATATTTCTGAACTACCTTACACCACACCGAACAACACTAGTTGTTTCATTCAATTATTGCTTTAAAATTTCCTTCAAGCGTTTTCTTTGCAGAATAGGAATTTTTAATGAATAAGGAAACAGCTGATCATTTAGGACTGAGAAAATGTCATGTGATACCTATCTACAAGTTTATTCTCATGCGTGCAAATAATTGTTTCTAACAATGCACGTTTACGTAATCCTTGTGGTCATTGTTGAACTCAAACCTCACAGACTAAGGTCGAGTCACCGCTCTTGCACCGGAGCTGCTACAACTGTTGAGAATCACTGTAATATATTTATTTATTAAAGGAAAACCCATTTTCACCTCATTTATTACGAATTAATGGCAGATGGTTTAGTCGACAGAAAAATAATCTAGAGTATTGACATAAAAATTATACAATAATTCAAATATACATTATTTTACATGTAATTACTTAATAACTTAATGTATGTAAATTAATTATTACTGTTAAAAGACAACAAGGGTTGCAGAATAAAACCTACTTCATTAATTAGCATGCTGAATAACCATCTGGAAACTAAGGTAAAAAAAAAAAACAATATTTAAATAATATTGTATGCAGACACTTACAAATAATTAAGGATAACATGCACTCGAAACAATAATTAAACATATTTTAATACTAAATTCAATGAAGTCATAAAAAAGATACCTGTGTTATTGGGAGTTTCTTGTTTAAAATTGCTAAGTAACATCTATTTTATTATTTTAAAATTCTGTCTAGAGTATTGCTCAATATATTGGAAACAAAATTATCTCTTTACAGACATGGTAAACTGTGGTTTGTCATTCATATTTGCGTTTTATTGATTAGACCATTTTTTAATAAGTTTAAGCCAGTACGTCAAGTAAAAACCTAAACATGTGAACGTTACATAACGCTCTTCCCCAAGAACTAGCTTTATTTGTGACACAAATTTAACCTGGTATATTTCGGCTGTTTGACTAATATACTTTTTGTATGCTAGCGTAAGACGTTTGTTTTTAACTTTTGGCATAAGACATGAGACTTTTTTGTGTGATCATTTAGAGTTATTCTCCGAGACGAATAGAACAATATAGTATTTTAGCTTGGTTACCTCAAGTTCTTGGTATCGCATTCAGCTTTTTCTATGGAATGTAGGCTATAGGAGAATGGTGGATTGTACCTGACAATATCCCAATCAGCAATAACTATGAAAACAATCACTTCTATCTCCCGCCGTGATTGTAGCTCACTTCTCGATGCTCTGGTACAGTCTTTCTATACTTTATTACTCAACATTCAGAAAATTCATTCAGAACGTTCATGATTATGTCAATCAAGTGTAACGCAATGCTACTGGTTAAAAATAATAAACGCTACTGGTTAAAAATGATAAACTAAAATTGTAACTGACGAAAATATTCATAAAAAATCTTTTTTTAAATTATAAAAAACGCACATGTTATGTCAGTGGTTTTTAAAGAATTATTAAACAAAACGTTGAAAGTTTTTCAAACTTTACTTCCTAACTAACCGCAGGAGATTAAATATTTAGTTAAATAATTTTATCATATCCTAGTGATTTGGTTTATAAAATCTTAATTTTGTCTGTTACACTTCAAAGTTCCTTGAAAATAAATGTGAAATCTACATCTACAAGGTGCGTAATAGATTGGTTGGTCAAAATTCTAAAAATGATCACAACACATTGTTTGAAATAAAATATTTAGTTATTGCCGATACAAACTGATAAGTCAAAATCAACCGATCACAGGGATAAGAAGCTGATTGGACAAAGGAGAGACATAATTGTCTCATAGCTAATTGAGATATTGTCAATTTCGCCCGCCTACATCCATTATAGGATTACAGTTCCCAAAGGAAATTCTAAAGGACACCTCGATTAGCTACCGTGACGCAAATTCATACAATACGACAGCTGTGTCTCCTCAATGTTGGTTCCTGGAATTCGCCGTTGGGGACGATGCAGAAAATTGATTAGATTTGTTGCATAACTGTGACTCTACAAAGCATTTAGTTTCGTGACAAATACAGACACTCAACATAGTGTTTACTGGTTAAAAATCTTCTTTTGTCTTGTATGATAACAGAAGTAGAAAGATTACCTTGTTCGATTCGTTAAAGCGCTTGAAAAATTATTTGCTTGTTTGGAAATGATTCATTTACGTATCGTATTAGAATTATTAAACGTTTAATCTGTTTAAAAAATGTTTAGAATCAAAAAAACTAATGATAATTTTTAACCACAAAAACCGGCCATTCTATCAGTATCCACTAAGACAACGCTAACACGATGCCTCCTTGCCGTAACGTTAAACATATCACTGAGATATAGCTGATAAGCTATTATTAGGTTACAGAGTGTTCAGTAATGCCAAGGCATAATACTAGTTATAGGTACTATTTACCTTACCAGACGGCTTTGATTTCACTACGAACTTTGGCAATCTCATGCTTCAAATTTCAATTTAGCGGTGTTTATATGGTCGTCCCGCCCTGGTATCAAGTTACAGGTAACATGTTCCATTTACTTAACCGTTACCGCAATACTAGGTTGTTGTGGAGTATCAGGCTTGTCGCACACTACGGCAGATCAGCTCAGACCGCTCTGGGGCCTGTTTCACAAAAAGTGACAGGTGTGACTGGGTGACAGGTGACAGGTACATTTGACATATCTACAATTCTACAAATTTTTGTTTCATATAAGTTTAAAAATTTACAATGTTATGTCAAATATTTCTTACAAATATGTCACGTCTTGACAATTTCTTAACATGTGTGTTTGTGAAAACTTGTCAACTTGTTAAAAAAATATAAAACATGTGATAATTTACAATTGTAAAATTGTCACCTGTCTAATAGTATAATTTACAAATAATTAATTGTTTTTGACAAATATGTCAAATTGTCAGAATTGTCAAACCTGTCACTTTTTATGAAACAGGCCCCAGGTCAGACCGCTCAGGTCCGGCAGTTTTCCCACTCACTACGTCCGGTCAGTCCGCTCAGCTCAGGCGTTTTTTGAGCGTCAACCTCAGTCAGTAGTCGACAGACAGCGGCATTGGCTGCATGTATGCTTTGTGTATTCTTGTTCAGTGCGATTAGTGCGATTGTGCGATGAGTTCTAGTAGTAGTGATGAAAAAACTGCTATAGTAGCACTAGCACTTGCTGCGGAAGAGGACGAGAAGGCCCAAAAACCCAGGAGAAAAAGGAGGAAATTTTGGGTGCACAGTATTAATGTCGCTCGGGATAGTAAGGGAGAGTATCATACTCTTTTCCCAATGTTGTGCTATTGCACAACATTGGTTCACTGGCCGCGGGCCGGCGTCTCGCTCCGGCAGCTCCGGCAAAAATCGCTTGCTGACCGAAAAGTGCCGGAGACGGTCTGACCGGACTGAACTGAGCGGTCTGACCTGACGTAGTGTGCGGCTCTACATTTGAATACATGGCTTCCGAATATGACCGGAACGGTCTGACCTGATCTGCCTGAGCTGGTCTGCCGTAGTGTGTGATATGCCTCAGTGTTTGTCATAGCTGCACGCCGGCCGCGACGGTGGCCCTCGGACTAAGTATAACTGGACCGAGCCCTGCCATGCAAAACTGAACCAAAAAACGTGGAAGTCTGGAGCCCGACGGGTGGCAAAAGGATCCGATGTCGCGGGACCCGAGCGAAGAATATCCATACAGCGCTTCATGTAACCTGACATTTAAGCCATTCTAAATGAAAGTAAAAAGGTTAAAATTATATTAAAATTTTCATCATGAAATTGTGAATCTAATGGTATGTATTTAAACTTTAAATGATCTGCTATTAATTTTTAATATTAGTTAAACTAAAATTCTTTTTAGTTCGTCTTAATTAGTGACACGACAAAAGTAGTAAGCGAGAAAGTTTTTTATTTTTGGGTCAGGTAAAAAGTGTCCGCGAAGAAGTTGTAGAGGACATTCCAAATAATTTTTTTTATCTCAAGTAATCTTTTCTAACATTAGCCGTTTCCGCTACAGATAATATTTTATTTCAGTGGATTCGGCGCGAGCGCTGATTCTTGGATATCCGCGAGCTCGACGCAAGAGCGCGAACCACACACATACACAATACCGTGCTATCAATAAACCCTATTGTCTGGCAAATATATATAAAAAATTCAGTCAGTATTTAGGACACCGTGAAGAGAGGATGTAGTTGCTGTTTGTGATCAGTTTTTAGTTATGGCTATGTAGTTTTTATAGTTTTTTTAGCTATGGTAAAATCTTTAATTGCACCAACCGAGCTGACGAACAGAACAAAGACCTGTCATTTTTCAGGTGAGCTATTATATACGAGTAATTTAAATTCTAAACATCATAGTAATATTTTTAAATATATTTTAAATAACATGTTTTATATCACATATGTAGATTTAATGCCAGGAAATCGCAATCGAAATTGTCATGTCAACATTGTTTTAAATGTAATTTTGTTAAGAGATTTTAGTAAAAAAGGTACGTTGACTTTGTAAATGTGGTTACTCTTAAAAGTAAGTTAATATGTATTGCTCATTGTCAAAGCTTTAGAATAAATTGTTAACAATTGTAACCAAACGCAAATATCTATGAATTTTGTAAATAAGATAGAATTGCTTGCATGCAATGAACTGGGGACAAAGGTTTTTTCAAAACATCCATCAGTAGAGGAATGTGGGGTTGACCCTCACTGAATAAAATTAATTAAGATGATAAGTTTAATGTTTGTTAATTCGTCACCATGATTTGGCTAAGAAAGCAACTGCCGAAGAATATTTAATGTATCTCCAGGAACTAGACAAAAACTAAACAAGTTAATTCTATTTAGTCATGTTTAACAGGGATTGTAAATAAACAGTGTATGGGTGTTTAAAGTCTTTTATTCTACCACCCATTTATCTCTTCAAACACCAATTTGTAGTAACCTGAAATAATGTTACTCTCTGTTGTATACAAACTGCACTGTAATATCAGCTCATATCATAACAAGTAGATGCGAGATAATCGCGCGCGCTTCCGCGAAATACTCAGACGCTCTAGAAAATAATTTGTACAACGATATCTAAAGGTCTCACGAAGAAATGCTTGAGATAAAAAAAAAATTCAGAATCTTAGCTACAATACTCCCGCTGACAGTTTTTATTTGGCCAAAAAATAAAAAACTTTCCTGCACCTTACTTTTTTTATGTCGTTACTGAATTGAATTAAAAGTAAGTTTGATTAAACTATGTATTATTATTATTTACAAAACCTTTTCATAATCTATTAAATACTGTAAGAATCACCATTTCAAGCAGAAAATTTTAATATAAAGTTTATTTATTTATGTAACGGTTTAGTAGGTAAAAATACAGATTTAATGAAGCGCTGTTTTGGTTTCCGTCGCTCGGCTCCGCTGCTTTTTGCCACCCAATGGTCCTGAGACGTCCACGATTTTCGCCCATTGAATGAGCGGTCCAGTTATACTTAGTCCGAGTGGCCGAAGCGATGAGTCTAATACAGTTAACAGCTGTGTAGGCCTCACCCACGCACACTTGAGGAGTCACAGGTCAACTGCCCTATCCTCTCACTACCGCCGACACCGTGCTGTCATCTCCCTTATCCTTGTTCACGCAATGCTCACTTTCGTACCGCCAAAAATACATAATTTTCTCAAAAAAATTATCACAGTTAAAAAGAAATTGTTGTGTTTCTCTACGCCAGTGGCACTTTTCAAAGTTTCTATGAGGAACGGTTCTAACCTCGAACTTATTCCTATCTAACGTCGACCTATTCTTTAATAGGATTATTTTGAACAATAGGACACCTGGGTCCGGAATCGAAACCTTAAAAAGTTACAAAGTTTTGATTATCAGGATCAAAGAAACAATCTTTGGATTCAAAGACGACCACTGTAACTACTCCTCTATCAAGTCTGTCCGAGGTATAATTACGTTTTTGGAACGTGGGGAATTCCTAGAAGATGAAAAGCTGGAGAAAGAATGTGCTGTGGTAAGAGGGTACCGGAACATGTTGAATGATGACTCAGAAGTTATGAGCGAAAGCATTTATTTACCAACGTAGTAACAAAACAAATAATACGCCAAGTTAAAGATAGTGTCCACTATTTCATTTTTATTTTTCAAGCAGTAATGGAGAATAGAAGAGTAATTGGATGTGACTTTAATTTATCCATTAAATAACTCCATTAATAGTACTAAAAAGTACAATTATATCTTTGATGCAAATAGGTTTTAATCTAAATCAAATCATCTGGGATATTTACATTGGAATTGATATTTTTAAGAACAAGTGTGATTTTTCAATAAATGCTTTGAAAAGCTATGTCCAATATAAGAACGCGATGGAATTTTCATACTTGATTTTTATTCAAATAGCTTTTGTTGCCAATTTTGTAATTTTTTTCGGTAATATTTTCAATATAGATAAAAGTTTTCAATAATTTTTTAAACCTTTAATAACTTCTGGATTTATAGCGTTATAGCCTATTTCAATAATAAACTTACTGATCCCAAAATTTGATTTTTTTACACGTAAAAAACCATTACACTTTGAAACTTAAGTAATATTGTAGTGACGGCCAAACTTTATGAATTTAAAGTAGGATAAATTAAATTAGACTACTACATGAATGGCGCATTTCTGTTTATGTCGCTTTTACAACTTGTATACGGAAATTTTATGCAGAATACGACCTATCGACGTTTTTCATACGAGTAGGATTTTCCTTGATACAGTAACAGCATTTTCCTGATTTTGTCACTTTAAATGAAATGCATATTATAAATTTTAACAACTTAAATTAACACAAAATAAGTTATTCAGATCTTATCTAACCCATACTAATGTACCAACGATGTTCCTCAAATACACTGTAATTTTTACCATGTTAATTCCATTATTTCTTTTTTAGGTAAGTTTTGGGCTGGAACTTGAAAGACGAAATGAGTGAAACTCTGCTTTGGTGAGTTAGTAATTAAAAATGAACTTACATATTTTTCCCCATCCTTAATGTAGCTAATCTGATTGAAGAGCTCATTGTTTAAAAAATTTATTAATTTGAATTTTTCCAAGAACTGAAGTTGTCCCTAATTTGGTAAAAACGTAGGCCATCGGTTCTTCAAAGATGAATTATTTTGTGAATTGGAATAAAGTAAACATTTATACTGCAAAATTTAAAATTTTATAGCAAATATAACGGTCAATCTCCAAGTATTTTTCCTTAACATACTTTATTGTAAACGCTGGAAAAAATTTTCTTACAGGATACACTAACGCATGTCTTATAAACTACGTAAACCCATCTTCTATATAGCTAGATTCGATAAATATTCCAATTACTGGTTGAAACCCAACCGCAACCACGAGAATGTGCCACTCAGGCGTTATGTGCTGTTATCATTTAATTACTCAAATTGTGGTTGGTCATACTGGCCACAATATCGTCTATACACGGGTTCATTTGAACCCCATGTCATGCACAATATCAGCTAATGCAGCACAATATCACGATACTGAGCGGTGTCTGTACATAAGTAATGTTTGTATAGCTTGGCTCAGTTATTACAAATTGATGGGAAAGCCTGTACCTGACGTCAAAGTTAAAGTAACTGTTATAGAGGAATACGGAGTTAAATGAAGTTTATGTCTACCTACATTTAGATGGTTTCATATCATAATGATTAAATAAAAATACACAGTAAAATTGTTTAAGGTTCGTTCAGTACTTTCCTCAACTACAATTGAAACACAAAACACATATTGTATACATATAATTGCCATATAATCATGCTTATATTCCTATAGTAATTAAATCGAATAAGAACCTTTCTTATTGAACTTGCATATTGAGTTTTTTAATTTGTATTTGAATTAGGAACAAAGACTTCATTTAATTTAATTTGGGATTTTAGAGACAGTGCAAAAGACCTTATTGAATTTTCCCCGGCCTAAATGTTATAGTCGTCGTTCATTTTGGAGTCTCCAGCTGGAAGACAATAGGATTATTGTGACGACAGTTGGCAACCCTTTTTGGCATCGGTCCAGCTGATCATCTTATGTGACTCACCCTGACTTTGCAATATGCAAAAGTGTGCAGTGTTGCCACGCAAATTACTCAGTGAATAAAATGGCCACTAATTGATATTTTGATAGACTTGCAATACAATGTTAACATTTGATGAGGTTGAAAGAGAATAATTTGTATTACCACTTTTTTATGAAAAATGTATTAAATTGGTTTACTAATATGATTAGTTCAACCTTGATGTGAGAGCTAAGTACTGCTAGTGCCTATTACATATATTGCGTATATAGGCGATAATATTATTAATTGTCTTTACTGTTTATACTAAACAATAGTAAATCATATTGCAATACATGGTTGGGTGATTGTAATTAATAGCTCTTTAAGTTATGAAATGCTGAATGCAATTAACAATTATCGAATCGTGATACACATTTCAAACCTCGTCGCTACTTTTTAAGTGATAAAAGTCGTCTTAACTCTGGGGTTTTACTTCAACTAAAACTACTACTGTATTAGTCGTATACCACAGTAAGTAGTTAGATCTATCTAAAAACTGACTTATGTTTTGAAAGTTTTGGGAAAAACGATTCCTAGTTTTTATTGATATATATATATACATATATATATATATTTATTTATTTATTTTGTATAAACGTTTGAGTGCTTAGTTAATTTGGAATTTTTAATCTTGCTAGGGTGATAATTAAGCTGTATTTTTGGTACTTAATGTTATATTTATTGGTATAGAACTTGAGATTCTAATTTAATTCATTTGCCGACCAGACTAATCCACCTTTATCTTTCAACCATGAGAATGAGCGTTATAGGGTGTTATCCTTTAACCACTCAAATCTTTGATGGGCCAGACTGACCACAATAATTGACTATACACGGTTTGATTGGGACACCTGTGTCATACACCATATCATCCGCGTCCAGCCGTACAATACCCAGAACTGCATACTGTCAGTTCACCAGCTTATCCTTGCATACATGCAGTGACAATGCAGATAACCCGTGGTGTTTCGCTGTATGGCACTCAACAGGCTGTATTGTTCCAACATCAACGTGCCCTGAAGTGTGAGCATAGCCTACAATCAATACTTGGTTCTGCCATGACTGGTACTGTACACAATCCTTTGATAGCTGGGTAATATCGTGTATGTGGGGAAGAACAATACCTAGTGCAATATAGTGAAGCACACGACAGCCGATAAGCTGTTTGATGATGAGATGATGCCAGAATGCCACCGGGAAATCATAAACTTTAAATAATTCAAGCGCACACGTAAATAGAAATGTAACAGAAGGGTTCTAGTATTAATTTAGTACAACCATTTCAGTATGCTTCGATTGAAATGGTTTGTTTACAGTCAAGTATTATTTCAACTTTTTTTGTGATGAATTTCTAAATAAAACGATATTACAACGGTATGTTACTTAAAAATAAATTGTGCAAACAAAACGTTCTCACGAGAAAACTGGAACACATATTAATTATTATATGCTGGTTGGTGAAATCGAATGTATAACATTACTTTTAGATTTTTTACTTCATCTTAATATCCTAGTCGTTATACAGATCGCCACTGAATCCGAAGGTTGCTTGATAGTTATGATGAAAAATTAGTAGCTTTTGAAAATTAGGCCCAATTTTTTCAGTTCATTAGGATATTAATTAATCATCTTGACAAATTAATCAGTTACCTAATCATTTTTATTAACAAAGCTTTGCCTCATCTGTGCCATCACATTCACCACACTCACCTTTCAGTCATATTCATCTTACAATTGGCATCAGAATGAGACGGTTTTGTATAAAAAGTTTTAGTTTTCCGCCGCCAAATAAATACCTCCCTTTATAATACTCACGGTTGAATAAATTATTTCAATCCGATTTTGTGTCCTCGGCTTCATTTGCGTGGCCATGGTAAAGCAACGTTTTCAAGGAATTTTCTAGCCGAGGTAGAGTGAAATTTAAATAAACTAAAAGCTAAAATTATGCGTTATGGGTTTCATATTATTACTAATTTACACTTACAAAGCAATACATTAATATACTGTTCCTAATATGGCACTACGCCTACAAAATCTTAGAATGTTATAATTTTTTATAAATAAACTTCAAATCGCGACAAAACATCGTAAAATTTTCAACTAACTAAAAAATATCAATAACAGATTACGATGGAGAACTGTCACGCACCGTGACGGTGACCGCCCAGCAACAATCAACAGTAGGTGTGCCGTGACGTAATCAATCACGTGACGTCATCGTCGCTCGGCCGGCAGAGAGCAGCCCAGCCCATCCTGTATTGCAATCACGATAATAGGAAGCTGTTGGGACATCCGATGCAGACAATAGTTCGTCGTCGCGCCGTGTCGCCGCGCTGCATTGTGTTGATTGTACAGATGAGTTTTACCTGGAAAATTTTTTATATGGCTGAATTTTTCAAATATTTTGTTACGAAATAATTCAATAAACTACTGTAAATCCACTGAATTTAGTAAATTTAATTTTTGCTTTGAGGTCCTCAGCTTGCGCAAACTCCCATATTTTAAATTTACATTACAGTCTTCTGTTTTTAATCGATTTTCATTATGGCGTAGAGCAGAATTAAATTAATCAATTAATTAAGTAATTATAGCAGGGTTTAATTTGTCATGGTAAGATTTTGCTTTTTCTACTGCAAACCAGCCCGTGCAAGAGTGAATTAAAGAACCGATGTCGCAAGATTCAGGACACGATAGGCCAACCCCTAACGGAACAGTATGCTATTGCAGTGGCCATAGCAGTAAATCGTTCACTTATTAATCTAGATGGCCTAAGGAACAGAACAGATGAAGCCTTTATTGCATGCGTAATGTGACGTCAAAACTAAAGAAAAAAATTAGATTTACGAAAAAAGGAATACAACATACTCTTTTTAATGTGCTTAATTCGCTCGTCTAATCCTGACTAGATTTTTTAAAGTTTATCGCCAATAACCCTCTAAACAACTTTAATTTGTTTAGTATTGACCTAATTCCTCGCAGTCTGGACCTAAACTCCTAGGACTACTTTTAGCCAAGATATGTTAAATGACGTTCTAACTCCCCCATAACCATTGAATATCTTAAGGAATTAATAATGATAAAGAACAGCTGTAGGTGTTAATTTCACCTTTGATGAAGTCTGATGATAATGTGACTGTAGAATTTGTCTGCAGGAAACAGATAAAACATAAGTTAGACGTAATTTCGTTGGTAATAGTTTATTCTTCTTAGTTTTATCTTGTGATAAATCCCGTGTTATTATATTAACTAAAACGTGTATTCTTTTTTAATCCTGTACTTCACCTCCGTCATCTCCCAGACACGAAACACATCCCAGTTAACGGCGCCGCAATGCTGCTGCCCCATTGCCCTGGTAATTTCTACTTAGCTCCGACAACTTCATCTGCTGATCCGATTACACTAGGTCTATTAGCGCTGAATGCCACTTCCTTGTTTACTGCAACTAGTTAACGTTTGTTCACAATGTGTGGTATTGCGATTTAGACATTCAGAAAATCGACTTCGTAAGTGGTAAAAAGTTACAACCATTTAACATTTGTACACATAATATAAATCAACACTGAACATTTTTTTTTTAAACAAGTGTTTTCTAGATGTCTGTATTGATTGCTTACCAAGTAAAAATATTCTGATTGGTACATCGATTTAAAGATGAGCGGTTGCCAATTTATTTATCTATAGACGGATACCCCATTTTAACAATACGTAACAGCAAAAATACATTTGCAACAGGGTAAAATATAAATATTGTAATGATAATTATGGCTGCAAAAGATTCATACTTGATAAAAATGTTCAACGGTTTAAACAAAAATGTTTAACAAAGCTCGACACAAAACAAATATAACAAATTGCCAACCAAAGCAACAATGAATAAATAGGACATGCGTATTACAGTATAATGAATAATTTAAGCCAAACAACAGAGTATGCAATAACAACCATAGCTAACAAACAAATACATAAATAATAATCATGAATGACGTCTCAACGAGACATGAAGGACAATTGTCGATGGCCAGTCACCGGACAACAGTCACTCATCAACCGAAGGGAGCTCCTTGATCACCCTCCTGAGTTTAGCAGAGTTAAGGTTTAAGAGGTAGATCTAATGTGGAAGGCTGTTTCTAAACTTCTGGATTCTGACCATTGTGCTATTTTGCTCATAGGATGTGGCGTGTTATGAGCGAGCAAATAGATCTATGGATCTTGTAATTGATGTAGGCACACGAAAGTCAATTAAAGACTAGTGGAGTGTAGGGGCAAAGGCCCTTAAAAACAAATTGGTGATGTCTCCAAAAATAAGTTTAAATTTATCACCTTGCAGTATTAGGGATACTGTATTTTTCTCTAGCTGTAGTGTCAATGTACACGTTTGAGTTTTCTCATAAAATATTTCCTAATTTTGACGAAACTCTTTAGAGGTATTAAATCAGTAATTTACTAATAATTTATTCTGTATTAAAATACAGTAGTCTATTTTGTTGAAAAAAATTATTGCACTATTAAGCTTCCAAACATGGTAAAAGGTATTATACTACCTTATTTGATTAAGGTTGAAATAGTTTTAATTTAAACATGTTCATGATGAGTCTGTAACTCAAATAAATAAAAAATAGGTCAATACAACATAAGCCCATTAATACTGTACACTCCTTCACCCTGGACCTATGTTCCCCCCATTTCCCACACTGACCGTGACCCCATGCATCCCCGTGCTCCCGTTCACCTCTCCTGATCCGTGTTTCTGTACCCCCTATACCCCGGGGCCCGAATATCCCCCATGCCTCTGTACCCCCTTGCCCCCTCACAACCCTCTGTCCTTCATTCTCTCTTGCCCACATGCCCGCAGTTCATCCCCGTGGCCCCCGTGCCCTCTATGTTCCTCATTCCTCCCAATGCCCCTATGCCCAACCAATTTCCGTGCCACCGACGTCTCCAGTAGGCCCCACCCTTGTGCCCCCATCACCATGCATCCATACCCCCGTGCCCTATGTCCAACATTTCTCCTCATGCAACCTATATCCCCAAGCCCCCCTAACCCCAGTGCCCCCGACAACCCTCGTGCCCCATTCCCCCGCACCCACGTACTCCTGTGCCCACTTGCCCACCGTTCTTCCTCGTGGTCCCCACGTCCATCTGCCCCCCATGCCTCGTGCCACCGACGCCCCTAGTGCCCATTGTGCCTTCCAACTCCCGCTCCGCCATGTGCCTCCGGGCACCCTATGTTTCTGTACCGCCATGCCCAACGTTGCTCCCCGTGGTAACCGTGTCCCCCATGCCCATCTACCCCTTTTGCCACCGACATCCCTAATACTCCTTGTGCCCCAACACCCCCCCCCCCCGCCACGTGCCCCAGTGCATCCCCATGCCTCTCCAGAGTGCCCCCTATGCTTCCGCACCCTCCATGCTTTTGTACCCTCATGCTCGCCGTTTCTCCCTGTGCCCAATGTTGCCCATGCCTCCACCGAGCCCCTCATGTCTCCCTGTCTCCAGTGCCACCGACACCCTTCGTGCCCTTCATGCCCCCACCTCCCCGAACTCCCCTGCACTCCCCATGGTTCCCTGCCGCCATCCCCGCCGTCCCTCCCCGTACCTCCGTGTCCTCCTGTGCCCCCCGCCATTTCCCCTATTCCTCCCGTGTCTCCCCCGTGCCCCCATACCTCCTTACACTCCGTGCCATCGACGTCCCTCATACATTGATTGTAGTCTATTTTGTCTGTTCATCAGTGAAGTAGAACACTGATTGATATATTGTTACCTTTCGCACAGCATAATTAACCTAAAAAACTCCCCGTCTTTATGGATTAACGGGCGTTTATTGATTCCCTACGACCTACGTAAAGGAAAAAGCACAGAAAAGATAAAACCAAACCAAAATATTCCTCATATGGAGATTATCAATTGTTAGTAGAAATACGAAGAAGTGTCCTGCATTGCAGTGAACGTATCAAGTAGAAGATGCGATATTTTAGTTATTGATGAAGCTAAACATACGGGCTATATTCTTGACCCTACCGTAAGATTTGAAATTAATAAAGAACAGCCAGAAGAAGTTAATGAAGAAAAGAAAAAAATATATGAGGCAACCATTCCTTTCATTTAAGACAAATACAAAGTAAAGAAAGTAGAAGTCATTGGTTTGCTTATTGGATCCAGAGGCACTATTCCAAATTTTTTATGTGTGTTTTGGAAGAAATTTAAATTAAATAGGGATATCCTAATCAAAATTTCAATTGTGGCGTTAAAACACTCTATATCTATCTTACGGAACCATTTATATTCATGATGAACATCATATTCAAAATTATTGTAGTATTAATATTTATTTGTTTCAGTATCCTTTGTTTTGTAGCAGCTTTCCCAGTGGGGAAAGAAGGTGTAATTTTAATAAATTATCTGACCATATAATGATTCAGTCGAAAATAAATACTCAACTCTTCAACTTATCTATTAATAGCCAATATGAAGCAGTAATGTAATAACTAAACGTCATTCACTGAGTAAAGACAATTGACCATATCAACCATGCCACGTCTAATATAATTTTAACTTTTTTATTTTTTATGCTGAATATACCAATTATTCTACTCCTATTTCCCTAATGACATAGATGGGGTCACGAAGATGAAATCTCCAGTGGATCCACAATCCCTTCATGACTATTAGTTTTCTCCTTTTTTTATAGTGCATTTCCAATTTTAAAAAGTTATAAACTATGAGGTTATCTTAACTCAAAATATCTGCTAAATAACCAGCTGAGTTTATGATTAAACACTGGAACATCTGCTTAATTACCCGTGTAAATATAAAAATCTTCTTCCCATTAGATTAACATTGGAACTTCAAGGTCCATTGGGGCAAAGCCCAGGTAACTTTTGACAATTCTGGTATTTTTCCTTGCGTCCTTGGACCTCAAGCCTTAAAATGAGCCATCATACGTTGCTCTATCTTTCTTCTAACTCGAGATATTTCGTGGGGACCGATTCGCTTACGGCATTATATATATAGATAAGAGCTCGGGAGTCTTGCCAATCCTTTATTATTTAACCAACATACCATATGAAATAGTTCACCTCCTATATTGTGTTAGCAATTTTGAAAGTTTTAGAATATTAAGTTAATTAAATGTTTTATTGATTTTCAAGATATAACTCGCATATTAAATTTAAATTCTATCTGGAATGCGGTATTAAAGTAGCCAGCATGCTATATACTGAGCCCCTATGAGCCAAAATGAGCCAAAATGACTTTTAACTTCAGTGATCAGAATGTCAAGTTTGGAGATAATTCGAGATTACTCTGGTTATTGAAGGGGAAAATATCACCTTGCTGCCAGATACCAAGTAACTTTCAAGATTACATTGGATGACCACAGTCTGTATTACAACACCACCATTGCCGGTTACAGCAATGGTCACCAGGAGTGGGACATCGATCCAAGTGGGCCTAATGAAGTTTGGTATAGTGAAGTAGTGAAGTTTGGAACCCCTTAACTAAGTTGCAGTGCATGGCTACAACTGTGGTAAACCATAGTTGTAGATTGTAGATTGGCCACCGTAGATCTAAAACCATAGTTGTAGATTGTAGATTGGCCACCGTAGATCTACAACCATGGTTGTAGATTGTAGATTGGCCACCGTAGATCTACAACCATAGTTGTAGATTGTAGATTGGCCACCGTAGATCTACAACCATAGTTGTAGATTGTAGATTGGCCACCGTAGATCTACACCCATAGTTGTAGATTGGACACCGAGAAGGACTCCACAACCGGAAATGAAATTGTGAAAACAAGACTCTTGGGTCTATGGATTTTATCTTACTGAGATAATAATGTCATAATGTAATACCGCAGTGAAAATAAGATGGTAATCAGAAAAACTGTTGGTGAATAGGCTGTTGAAAAAATTATTGGAAAACGTTTTACTATATTGATAGTAAATTCTATTACATAGTTATACAAAACCATTGATTGACTATTACGGCAGTTTTATGCAATGAGATTATATTTCTACCATATTAGGTTTTTGTCAACAAAATTAAGTTTTCTATCAGTTTCTAAGAAACAGACAAACTACGCAACCTACTAATATTTCAGAGCTCCATTAACCTTTTAGCCATAGCCCACACACGTGGACGCAATATAATTCATGTTTGTGACAAAGTTTCCCCAGTAACATGACAACTTGATGGCAGAGCCACCGTCGCGTCGGCGGAGTTGTCAACTATCGGAGCGACTCCCCAAACTTGTAATCATATCACAGTAGAGCCTACCAACAATTTAGATTTCTTCCATAGCAAAGCTTTTTACAGAGCGTGCTAAAACGCCTGACCCAAATTTTATATTTTATACCTCAGGACGAAACAAATTAAATGGATCATATGATGTACGGTCAAATATAGATTATTTCCTTTCAGTTTTTCTATTATTGTACACAAAAAAGTATTAAATATAAAGTTTTTTTTTGTTAAGACTTAGGCTAACATTCAAATTTTGCATAGCAGTTGTCATTAGCAGTTCATATTTTCTAAAGCTCATAAATATATTATATTCCTATGGTTAAAAGTTGTGTTAATTTAAAACTTAAGGTCATGTAAACAAGACATATTTATATAAGTGTATAGGGAAAAAAGGTGTAAGGTTTAATTTTTTAAACATCAACAACAAGACTGGAAAGATTGAATAACGAATAACTGACTAAATTGAATTTTCAAGACGTAAGCAATATTAAATCAAAACAACTTTTACAAATATACGACCTTTCGTTAAGTAAAATCTCATTAACCCTTTTACCGGTAAATATTTCCAATCTTGGTGTTTTGGTTAAGATCCTCGTAGTTAAATGATAAGTGTTTTACAATAAAAATATAAATATTTTATTATCTTTTCCATATGTTGTAGCAACTATAATTATGATTTAAATAATAATTATTAGTGATAAAAAATAATGTATTGTTTTAGTTGTAAGAAATTGAATATATTAAATTATAAAACTGTTAAACACTAATTTTTAAAATGTTGATAACTTTTATTTATTCACTAAAACTAATATGTATATAAAGTTCAAATATACATTTTGGTCTACATTATAATACATCTTATGGAACGCCCGGAGGTAGAAAACATTTCACTATGCATTGTACTGCATAATGAATTAAGTATGATTCGTTCAAAGAAATAATGCCATACTGCTTAGTGCAGCAGTTTTTTGATATAGCTACATTTGTTTCACTATTCAAATGTGACGTTTTACTCACGTCTAGGTTTTTATTTTTATTATCTTTTTTAAATAAATAACAGGTCACATTAAGTGGCGAAGCCGTCGTTCATTTTGGAGTCTCCAGCTGGAAGACAACGGGATTATTGTGACGACAGTTGGCAACACTTTTTGGCATCGGTCCAGCTGATCATCTTACGTGACTCAACCTGACTTTACAAAATGCAAAAAATTGCAGGATTGCTATTTTCACCTCTAAATAAATGAAATTATAATTGGTATTTTGCAATAAGTTAGTACATACATTCAAGCGTTAATACATTCAAGCTCATTTACGGAGTTCTAATAAAATGATTAGTAGTGTCAAATTGTTGGTGCTGGCCCAGTTCAAGGTCACCTGAGGGATGACGTCATCGAGGTCAATGACCTCACCGATGACGTCATCGATGACGTCATCGATTGCGTCATCGATGACGTCATCACTAATGACGTCATTTCTATGACGTCACACCCATGACGTCACAGAAATGACGTGCTGATGACGTCATCACCCCTTACGTCATCAAAATGACGTCACCGACGCCACTGAGGTCAAGGTCACGCCGAAACTTAAAATTTTTTGGCACTTTTGCCGTTTCTCGCACTACGCTCCGAGTTTCAGTCAGAGTCCCCGTGACCTTGACCACTTGGAGCGAATTTTCGACGAGAAACGGCAAAAGTGCCAAGTTAAACTCGAGTTTCTGACATGACCCTGCCTAAATGGGCAATCGGTTATCCCTCAGGTGACCTTGAACCAGCACAACACCAACAATTTGATATTACTGTGACCTTGAAAAACCTAACAACGGAGCGCCGACACCGATGCGCACCCCACGACAGCCACCGAGTGACTGACTATCAGGCTCTGTGTACTCTAGGTATATGGGGAAGTGGAGGGGGAAATCTCAAGGTCATCCAAATGGAGTTTTAAAAAAGTTGAAGAGTAGAAAGACTACTCTTGTGCTTCCTGGGCGACCTCATCAATTTCCAACGGATCTGTAAACCAATCCGATCTGTAGCGGCATGAGTCCAGAAAACAGGTGCACCACCCATCAGGTTGTCCGTAGCACTTCCGACAATTGGTAAGATTGGAGAAATGAAATTTAATACACCGCTGCGGACAACAAGTGTAAAAGTAGTTGGATTTGTAGATTTTGAAAGTTTGTAGTACCGGTGGTGGCAGCTGTTGGTTCTTGCATCTACACCTGCAACATCCGAAGCATTCACATTGCCGGCAGGCCAGCCCGTCCACTTGCCATCTTGGTAGTAGGAAACACTTGCCCTCGCAGCAATAGGTTGTCCCTGTCTCTTCCTCCCAAAGCTTCTTTGCACAATGGACGACGCCTTGTATCTCTAAACACTTATGCTCGCAACATGAGACACGCTTAGTTTCCATACTTGATGTTGCTTTGGCGAGTGAGCAAGATGAAGTGATGCCGTGGCCAGCAGGAATGGAGCTTATATAAACTAAGGTGAGTGGAGGGGGAAAGGTCAAGGTCATCCAAATGGAGTTTTAAAAAAAGAAAAGAGTAGAAAGACTACTCTTGTGTATCTATAGCGATTTCATTGATAGTGAGTGCTTCTGTATGCCAAGTTGATCTGTACTGACAGGCTCCTAAATAATGTTTGCAAAAACCTGCAAAATGATTGTTGCACAATTTGCAGCCAGTTAGCTGTTTTAATGTGAATTCAATGCAACGTTCAGGGCAACAAGTGTACTTATGCCCTCTCATCTGGTACACATGGAATGTCTTCAACTCCGGTTTCGGCTTCTTCCAAGACTTGCACTTACACATGCATTGACCAAAAGCTTCACATTTTCTACACGCCAGGCCATCCGCAACATCAATGTCATTCGGCCATGAAAAACATTTCCGTTCGCAACAGTAGTTGAGTTGACTCTCCATGTTGCTGTGGTGAAGGTGCGCGATGAAATGATGTTGCAGTCATTGAGAGTGCACGTTAAATAAACTCAGTGGAGGGGGAAAGGTCAAGGCCATCCAAACGGAGTTTTAAAAAAGATAACTAGTCGTCCTCCTCCTCCTCCTCATCCGTTGTACTTAGAGAGCTGTCAGACGAAGAGCCCCGTGCAGGTGCTCCCCAGATGAAAAACAAATCAATTTTAAAACGAAGACCAGGATCTTGCATCATCAATTCCTTTAATTTGTCACATACTAAGTCGACCTTGTGTAAGGTGTCAACAACAAGCTTCCAATTCGTTGGTTCAATATAACTTGTAGTAGAGTCTGCCTCGCTGATAACCACATCCTCCGGCCGTATTGGAGTGTAAAGTTCTTCGGCTGTAGCTGAGGTTCAGGCTGGCTGGAAGTAGAAGGTTGAGTGTGGACCCCTGTCGCATCGAAATCCATAGTCATTCTACATTCAATGTTGGGGTTTTCGTTTAATACATACACCAATTTCTCATGCAACATATCCACTTCTGCCGAGTCTTGCAGATGAACATTCCAGGAAAATGGCCATTCTTCATCCGTAGTGGAGTCAACTCGAGAAAGAGTGCTGTCCGCCATGATAGCTAAGCAAGGAATGATGTGAGCTACAGACTGTGGTAACAGTATTGAAAAGTAGAGGGGGTAAACCAAAAGTATGTGGAGGGGGTATTTTCAAGGTCATTTAATTTGGGTTTTAAAAAAGGAAATAGTGGAGGGGGAATTCTCAAGGTCATCCAATTTGGGTTTTAAAAAAAAGGAATGAAGGTTACTCCTCTTCAGCCTCGTTGTCCCCCACATCCTCATTAGCCTCATCTTCATCGACGTCAGACTCGCCGTAAGGGTAGATCGGGGACATGGGCGAATATTGTGGTGATTGTTGACCGTTGTTATCGTCCCCTTGCATTCTGACTTGGGACCAATCATAATTTAAATTCATTTGTATTATGATTCCAGGGTTGTCCCGCAGTATTTCCTTCATCCGTTCGCAAATTGTTTCCAAATAGTGTACACTATCGATCGACAGTGTCCAACCCGTACTTGTACCGACATCAGTAGTGGAGTCAGCTTGGCTGATGGTGTTGTTGTCTGCCATGGTTGCTTGTCGGACAAGGAATGACGGTTGATGTGATGCTCATGCAGGAACATGGTGAAGTGGTGGGGGGTGTGGTGGAGTAGTGGGGGAATTTTCAAGGTCATCCAAACGGAGTTTTAAAAAAAAGGAAAACTTACAAAGTAACATTGAAACTTTCCAATTGATGGTGGCGAGCGTTTTCTTCTGCAACCTTGCCGACACATGTGACTATGCCGTACAGTATGAAAAGTACAACCATAATAAGGCCGAACAATAAAAGATAGCCGTTGACTATCATGATATTTTCTGAGTGGATCTGTTTTCTTCTTATCGCCCTCTCCTGCATCCTCTTCTCCAACTCGTGGACGAAGTCACAACATGCGTGAGGACACCTTTCATCTGTTGGTAGGTTTGCCATTGTTGATGTTGTCGGTGTGGCTGTTGAAGATGGAATGAGGTTTCCAATTGCGATGTGCCATGTACACCAATAGTCAAGTGGTGGGGGTAACAAAGCAGTGGAGGGGGAAGTTTCAAGGTCATCCAAATTGTGTTTTAAAAAAACCTATCTTGTTACTGAGCTTATATGTCAGTAACAAGATAGGTGTTTTTGCTCTTTTACTTCTTTAATATAATGAAAAAATATACATATTCTACAATGGTTAGGATAAGAAATACAACTGCTAGTCAGCTGAAGTAGTCCAAGTTGTCTGGCTCGGTCTTCATGGACGCTGGTGAGGAAGCCGTCGAGGAGTGTCCAGGCTCTTCCTTTGACTGCCGGGTGTTCCGTATATTGCAAGCGTAAACTTGCACATTTATACGGTAGCCTCGTGCCACCATCAGCTGCAACTCCTTGTATAAGTCGTTTAGCTCCTGCTGAGTCTTGATGCTCACCTCCTCGTAACTTGCGCAACTAACGTTGAGGGACATCCTGATGTTGCTAGGTTGGCTGCTGGAGTAGAAATGAAGCCGAGGCACAGCGTTTGGAGGTACATGGAAAAGTGGTGGGGGTGATGGTGGTGGGGGTATGGAAGATGCAATTAAACACTTCTAAACTTTTTCCATTGATACAAAGGGATGGAACAAATAGCACAGGTGTCCTTGTAGTTTTCAAATCTAAACATTGGTGCTAGAAATCCAAACTGTTTTCTACCACCTTCCTGTACGAACCGTCGAAGGTCTCTGACGGCAGCATTGCCACAAGGCCTACAAAACTTTTCCCCGTCTTGGAACCTATACCAGGAGTATCCCGAATACCCTCTATTATCTTTCTTGTACTCCTCGATATCCTGCTTTACTGTTATAGGGATATTATCTCGTAAAGCCGTCTGGAATAAAGATGCGTCAGTTATAACTCGTTGTAAGCAAAGCTCGTACAAGGTGCTCATCGTTTGCTAGTTGGCAACAGACTGACCGTTCTTTGCATCCAAGCAGGTTTGAATCCTAGTGCGGTAGTGGGGGTAATTACGGTAGTGGGGGTAGTTGTGAAATGCAAAGGTCAAAGGTCAAGGTCACCCGCGAAGTTTAAAAAAAAATGCAACATATCAATACGTGAAGTCTGTCACATATTGATATGTTGCATTTTTTGTTTTTTTTATTTTTTTGTCTTTTATGATTCGTTTATTTATAAAACATTACAACAACAACATATGTACAACATTAAAACTTAAATCTAACACTGCTGCTTGTCAGCGATGTGGATGGTCAACTCTGTAGAATTGCTACCCGTGCAGCCGTGGGACACCAGGTATAGACACCCGGGTTGAATAGAGCGAAGATCCTCGTTTTGTAGAAGATGGACGAATCTCTTGGGCAGGTACACCTGGAACTTTGGTTCATCCCCCGGAGTAAACGGTGCCTCGCTGAGACTGCAGCAGATGGCCTCCCCAACTGTAGTCTCCATCTTCTTCATAGCATGGATTATGTAGTGCTTCTCGTCTTTTAGTTCCGAGCACTTCTTTACAGGTAATATTGTTGACTTGGAGTGAGCATTGAACTGCTCGACCAAAGTCTGAAGGAACTGGTGAGATGCCATGGTCAGGTTACAGATCGTCTTCTTGCTCGGAGATGTTGTCGTCTCGGAATCTCGAGTAATACTCATGCCAGGTCCCTGTCTGCTCCCCACTTATATACTCTCCGTTACCCCCACCACTCCCCAATTCCCCACTTTGAAGGTAAGAGGCGAGTTTATAGGCATTTTTTAAAGCGCAATGTCTATCTTTATCATGTTCTGGGCTTTTTGTACAAATACATATGGTTTCCAGCATGTATTGATAATTCTTATCCAATTCCACATCATTAACCGGAACATGAGTAAATCCTTCGATCCATCTTTTCTTTTCCAGCCCCTTTGTGTAAATATTGGTAAACTTGTCTGAAAAGTGATGCATAATGTGATACAAGTCCGTGTAACTTGTAAAACCATCATACCAATCGATATGATGGAAGTGTTTTGAAATCCATCTGTTGGTAGTAGCGGCTTTACTAGTTAAAGACGAATAAGAACATGGTGGTTTAAATAAAAACGAATAAGGAACACTTGTATTCATGTCCAAAAACACAAGTTCTTTTATAATGAATCTATCATCATTACCACGAAACGCTTGAAACTCAATAATACCAGGCTTGGACTTTACTTGTTGTTCTTCTCCCTTGTCCATTTTGAAGGTCACACGTCTGCTCATTACGAAGTCAGGAGGTCAACTGATTTCCACACCACGGTAGGTACTACTTTTATACCAGGCCGTACAGTTGTTGGCGCGTTGGTGTATATTTAACGTGGGCACCGTCCCCAATAGGCCTAACCCCACAAAATGTTGGTTATTGTTTTAAAAACTAACCATTGTCATTTAAGTTTCCATCTTTATATTTTCCTTATTTTCATTTTCATCACTAACACTTGATTCTTCTCCTCCATCTTCCTCTTCTTCCTGTTTTACTGATTTCTTATGTAGTTGAGCGTACTTTTCCAATTGTCTCCACATTTGTACTTCATGAGGAACTCTATTAAATATAGAAGTATCCACAGGTCCGTATAATATAGGTGCGTCCGGTTGTTTGTCCAAAGTGTCTTCCAGATAATCTTTAATAATCGAACTTGAAAACACCAGTTGTCTCAAGTATCTTGTTATAGGTTCAGTAGCACAAGTTAAAATGAAAAACTCCTCTCGATTAAGTTGAATTTTGTTATCATGTCTTGTTGTGTCTCTAAACCGTAGCTGATGATCACCACGTTGTTTAATGATATCAATTTCCACATTTGAATCCAAAAGTCCTACTCTTGTCTTTCTTCCAAACATGTTACTACTTAAATAGCATTCTAGTAGATGCAAATGTTTCATAAACGATTCCCAAGCACTGTCCGTAAACAAAATCATTTTGGCTCCATGAGTTAAAATTACAGTAGGGGAATAATCTGTAGATTTCATAACACCGATTAAAACACTTTTATCCAAACTGGAAGAGATTGGGTAAAATATTCGCAAAAATACCTCACTCAATATGTTTGGAGAAATATTATCTTCAATATCCCTTTTTCTCTTTTGTATAGTCTTTCTTCTTTTACCTTTTTCTTCAACATTATTACTGGCGTGAAGTTGTCCGCAAACGTTTTGTTCACCTCCTTCCTGGTGACCTTGAGGATCTAAAAACTCAGATATCTCCTTCTCAATATCTACCACATTTTCAGGTGTACCACTAGGAGAAGCCATATTGAATACGATGCTACCCATACAACAGTAGGCAACAAACTGATGAGGAGCGGTCTGTACGCTCTGCTTTTATACTCGCGGAATGAAACAAAACCGGTTCTTACAATACATTTTTAACAATTCCAGTTAAAGGTGTGTATGTTACGATTTTATCATGTAGAATTAAACAGTATGCAGTTGTATTAGCCGGTATAGCATCGTTGAATTCCATTTCTATTTTTATATCCACACTTGAAGACTTTACTGATTCATTTTGTTTAGAACAATCGATTACAACTATTGGGTAGGCATCGAAATATTTGTCAGGTGGTAATAAAGGTGTATTTGTTTTACCGTAATATGAACTTTGGAATCTCGCGTACATATCGTACAATATACTGTATTTCTTCTTAGTGAATGACACATTTAAATTGTCGTATGGAAAGAATTGTGAATTTAAATAAACTTTAATATTTTTCAAGTCACAATGATCAAATTGTCCTGCATGTTTAGTAATGGAGTCTCTTCTACCTGTTTGTAAACCAAATATAATATACCTGGCTCGTTCTACATAATTCGATGTTTTAACAGTCCAAGTGTGTCGATCCGTAGTAGGTAAACTGGGATGCTCATGAAATTCCCAACTTCTAAATGGAATAACAATATCACGATCGGCTTTTAATTTTCTTAAAAGTAGCATTCTATGCTCGTCAGCCAATTTAACATGTGGAACTCTCCATACAATTTTGTCTAATTTTAATTTCCATTCTAAAGTCGCATCTGTAGTAGCATCTGCAGCTTTAATAATGTCTTTATCGTTAGAAGATCTCAACAAAACTAATTCTTGTTTAACGTTTAATATTATTTTCCTATAATCTTCAGCAAAACCAAGCAGCAAACGTAATGGAATATGAAAATCAAAATATCCATTTGGATTTGGAGTGATTGTGTCAATCGTAGGTAATACCCATCCGGCAGGTTTAAGTAAATTGGTTTCATTGGGTGTTATAGATGTTAATCCTTTTAAAGTTGTCGTAATACCTACTTTTTTAGTGGAATCAACTGTTACACCTGATATTTCATATCTAATTTCATCAAATAGGAAAGCCATAGGATTATTTATAAATGGAACTGTTGTACCAACAGTAGTACCGTCCTTTTTAGTAACTTGTCCTTCAATATACAAGTAACTTTCACATGGTAGTGTGTAAATGTCTTGATTTTGTATGGGAATACGAATTTCATCGTTATTGTTTAATTTCGATGAAGTGTAAGGGTTGTGGGTGTGATATTCTTTTTCCCATAGGGTTTCGTCGAATGTTGGACCCTGCGCTATATCCAGTATATCCATACTCGGTTAATTTTAATCCAATTCTCTCTAAGAAACGAATGTTCTCGCGTGTTAACTCCTCCACAGCTGAAGAGCTACTAATGCGGTTTCCCGTAGGTTGTTCGCTTTTAAATGTTAAACCCATGGTTTTGTATTAAAGTGTCGATTTTAAATGTAATCTAATCGTAATAGGCTCTTCTCTGAAGTCTACCAAGTTACCGTCTTGATCCAATACGCTCAACACGATGTCTGAAATGAAAGTGGTGTTCAACGGTAGATATACCAGGTTTTGTGGCTTTTCAACAATTTTAAATCCAGGTGGTACACTTGGGTAAAAAGTATGTATGATGTGGGTGTTAGCCCCATCCCTGTAAGCACCTTGTATAATGTTACAAGTTATGTCTATACTATTGACTTTTAATATTGTTACTGTTTTCTTACCGGAATGTGTTACATCTGGTTCTAAAACAGGCTCATCGTTGGAAAATCCTAATAAATCACCAATTGAGTTTGGTTGAGTGAAATCTATATAATATTTGGAAGTAATTTCAGCTTTCATCGTATTGTTATTACCTTTTAATGTTATATTGTCTTTTCCCATTTTAGTTTGCAAAAATTCATTTATATGATCAATTTCATAAGAACCTGTGGGTAACCTGCACTCTTGTAAGTCTGTAAATTTTCCACTGGCATCCTTTCCCTTATAATAATGCAATACGTTATTTTTACCTTCCGTAACATTGGGGATAGAGTTGTAAGTTGTAAAATCCAATAGTGCCGCCTCCCAAAACCTTCCTTTTTGCAAGCGTAACGCTGGAAAAAGGATACTTCGTAAAGTGGACGATTTTCCTGTTAATGATACCGTATAGGAAGACATCTCAATAGTGACTGATACTTTTAGCTAGAAATTCCAAACATAAATGGCCGCATATTGAAGTATTATCAGGTTGTTCTCTTTTATAGTTATAATATATGTTTTTAGCAGATTTAAAGTAATTTTGAAGTTCTTTTGGTGGTGGCAAATTACCGAAACTATCAAAATAATATACATTGTTATTTAGTTTCTTATAACAAACCCAATGGGTGCCAGGCCCTTCAGTATTATCCAAATTTACAATTCCAGTCTCATTTTGCCACATTTTCTTTGGTAAACTGTCTTTCATAAACACACCGCGGAAAAAATGGTATTTTTAAACAGGAAATATATTTAAATAATTCAATATTGGTTAATGCTTTATGTGGTATGACCAATTGATTTTTTTCATTTAATATGCACGATAAGGTCTTAGGTAAAGACCTGCCCCGTTTTTTACCATTGACCACACGGTGGGCTTCTTCCTGCCTTTTCTTGTAGATCGTCGTCTTCTTTTTATATTTCCTCCATGTTTTCTTGTGGTTGACCTCCTTTTTACTCTCCTTCTCCTCCTTCTTCCACCTCCTACTGCTGTTTTAGCCTTCATACCTGCTGTTACTGCTAAAGCTGCTGCTTTTTCTGCTATGCTAGCGTCACTTGATTTTACTCGTTGCCAAGCTATGTCCGCAAGCTTTTTGTCAGCTATTGATCTATTTTTTGAATCGGCAAACGTGGAATATGCGATATCGTGTTCTTTACAAGCCTGATCTAACTTATTTATGCCAGGATCGCCTCTTTCCAGTCGTTTTTTCAATTTAGTTCCTGGTCCGCAATACTGATAACCTCCCGGTATATGAAATTCGTATGGTAATGCGTCTATTGCTCTATTTACTATGGATCCTACTGGAATTCGTTTTAAAGCTTTACTTAACAGAGAAACCGCTGTGGACGTGATCCCACCTCCTCTCCTTACAGTGTCTCTATATGGACTGATGTACTGGAACGTCATTATTGTCCTTTTATAATCGCAATGTACAACTTATGTGTTACCTCTATGACAAGTTGGACATAAATGAAGTCGTTTATTGTGTTCTTTTATTAAATATCAAAATCACCCCAATCCGATGATCTAAACTTTTTTGTACGAGGGTTGATAAAATAGTTTTGAACAATTTCCCGTTTAATCCAAGTACCTCTCTCAGATTCCAACAAAGGAGTACGACCTGAACCAATACCAATATGGTTGTATACATCAAATAATGCATTTCCTAAAACTTTTACAAGAAAATTAACAGTGACAGCATTATCCACATGTTCAGGGTCTTTAAGGTCTGTTATACGTTTATTATTACAAGTATACACTTTGCTATCCATTTGTGATAATGTGATAGTCTGTCCTACAGTTGCAGCATCATTTGCTTCTCTTCCTTGCGCCATGTTTTTTAATTTTTTATTACTACATATAAAAAACGCATAGTAATTATTTGGATCTAGATGTACTGTTTGTCCTAAGGCAGCCGCGTCTCTATCAGCATGACCCCATGACACATTTGATAACCTTCCATGCCTGCAATCCCAATAAGCGTTTTTGTATGTCAATAAACGAAATTTTTCATTACCTTGAATAAAGTCATCCCCTTGCTTTGATAATACTTCATCTCGTTTTGCAAATCCAGTTGTTTCTTGTTTTAAAGTCTCTTTCATTTGACCCACTGTTGCACCATCAGATGGTGCTGAACCATCTTTTACATTCGCCAAACAATTGCCAAGACAATCGATAACTCCCACATCACGTATGACACAATGATCTTTTATATATTTGAGATTTACAGCATCATTTTCATTTTTTGGATAACCTATATCGTTAATAACAAATTTATAAAAAGAAAATCCATCTTTTGTCTTTTCAGGTATCAAAGAATGTAAATAGCGTCTATTTACGCTGTCTTTTGCATCTTTAGGGTCATCTACGTTGGATATACGTTTATTGTTGGCACTATACGTTTTCCCATTGAATTTTAACGTATTTTTTAATTCAGATGACAAATAACCTTTGTTTATCGCATCACCATTTTCATTTGGTTTACCAACGTTGATAATTCTATGATTTTCCGCGTCATATGTGTTATTTTGTAGTTTTAATGTTGGCGATATCTTTTCCTTTAATATTTTTAGATTTATTGCATCGTTTTCATCCGAAGGATCTTTTATGTTTTTTAACCTTTTATTACTCATATCATAATCTCCATCAGGTGTTTGTGGTAAACCAGCACTTCTTTTTAAACTATTGGCATAATATAGCCCATCCGAGGAGTAACGTCCGAACTTGTCGACACTCATAGTGCAACTGAATAGTATTCTAGGGAGTAACGCATTTTTATGAGATTACCCCACGGTTTCGGAGTTCATCCACTAAAGCCACCCATTCGTTTTCCAATCCAGTATGACCCGCTTCTTTAGCTTCATGTATTAGTTTCATTCTATCAACCAATTTATTGATATTATTGTAATAAATCACATTTGTGTTATACAGTTTCTTCATTAAACCTGTACCTGTAACAGACTTGTTTCTTTTTCTTGGTTCTGTAGCACTTATATCCAAAGTGGATGACACAAACCTTCGTTTTACAGGTTTTCTTGGTATTATTGGCATTGGTTGTCTTCTCGTTGTTGGTATTAACTTGGATACAAATTCTCTATATTTTAAAGACTTTGATCTAAAAACAGGTTGGTCAGCTGAATACTTCCTCCTGTATGCATTAGTTTGTTCCAAAATCTTTTTATATGCTTCCATGTCTTTTTCTTTAACTAACAATTCTAAAGGCTTATTTTCAAATAATAATTCAAATAATCCTCTTGTGCCCTTATATCTTTGATCACCAACAATAATATTATCATGTTCATCAATGTTTACCGGGCTATTACCAACCATTAAACCCTCTTCTGTTAATCTTACTCCATAACTATGGTAGTTTTTATTAGGGTTTGTTCCAGCTAACATTTTTATCATGTATTTCCTTCCTAAAGGTCCTTTGTTATGAATGTTTTCACCCAACAAGCTTATGTTTGACGGACCTTCCCTTGCTTCTTCTTTTTCCTCTTCACTAGCAGTTGATACAACTTCATGTCCTCTTTTGGCTTTTACTTCATATAATTCTCTTATTCCACTATAGTCTGGTGATTCTAGCTCTCTTTCGGGTTCTCCACCGGTAAAACCACTATATGTAGAGGATTCCGGGTCTTCATCGCTAAAATCTTCTGATTTTACATTTTCTCTTTCAAACTTTGTAATAGGTGCAATCGCATCTCCTTCCAATACAGGTTTAGCAAATTTTTTGTTTAATTGTTTCAAGGGTTCAGTAATAGGTTTAAAAGTAGATTCAAGGAATTTCTCCCTCTCGCTAATACCTAGTTTCAATGCTCTGTTTTTAGCCCGAATAGAATCACTAAGTGATTTTATTTCTTTTACTAATTTTTCTTGGTTAACCATGTTTGTAGCAAGACGTGTTGTACAACAATGAATGTGTTATACCACGTTTAATGTATTAATATAAATTTATCAAATCCTATCCTGTATCGACCATTGTTTAGCGGTTGTTCCTTCATAATTGTTAGGAACCCATACTTTTCAGCCCAAGCCTTTCCACACAACTCTTTAAATCGTTCAAATGTCATATCCGCATTTACATGATCAAAATATATATGTTTTAGGTTGGTTTCGTCCTGTTTAAATACAATTAACATGTTTGCATTGTCTCTAATGAGTTGTTTAGGTATTTTGCTGTAAGTTTGGCCAATATAAATGCTATCTATGTTGTTATGTCGACCCATAGCGAAGTAATTCCTTATTGTGTTTTGGTTTTCACAAGATACATCGTCGAATATAAACACGGAGAATGGTTTAGCTTCTTGTGGCTGCATGACACTCTCGCTTGCATTAAACTTTAAATATTTAACTTCAGGCACATTAGTCAGTATTTTTTCCAATAATTGATACTTTGGTTGTTGTAGTGATTTTGAAAATACATATAGATTGTTAAATCGTAATCCTTTAGGGTTTGTAATCAAATTGAATACTACATTAGTTTTTCCACAGTTGGAAGGTCCGGTAACCAGACAACGAACGGTGTTTGGTAACAAATTGCCATGCTTCCCACTATTGAATTCTGAATTATCCACTGTGAGTTCATCTATATTATTAATAGTAAAACTCTCTTTTTGTGGTACTATCTCCATCCTTTGTAATGGTTCAACCTAAAATGATTCTCTATCGTTATATCAAATCCTTTTTAGGTATCCAAGAATCTTCCGTCTTATTAAATCCTAACCATCGTACTTTGACCTTATCTTTTTTCCGTTGCAACACCTTTTCAACTAAATATACATCGCCTACTGTTGATTTTAACATTTCATGTCCATAAAACCCTCCTTCAAGCAATTGTCCTTTATTATCTTTTAAAATATATGTCTCAGGTACTGTAGGTTGTACTTTGAATACAGTAAAAACCTCATTGGTCCAATTTGGCAGGTACCTTTTACTGAATACACCTTTATATTTACTTATTCGCACTTTATCACCCACATTAAATTTTTTAGGCTTTAGTTTTTCAACTTTTGGTTTAGTATTCGTTTTTATACGTTTTAATACAAGGTTTTCATTTTTACTAGTTACTTGGTTTGGTTTCATCCCGATAGTCCTATGAAATTTGTTATTGTAATCGTTTATAAGTTTTGGTAACATATCAATCCATATGTGCGATCCTCTGTTGGAAAACATTTTATACATTGCACTTTTTAAAGTTCTATTGAATCTTTCTATTATTGAGGCTTTTACTTCTGAATTGGTTGAATAATGGTTTATATTGTGTTTTTTCATTAAATTTGCAAATTCCTTATTAAAATATTCTTTTCCATCATCTGTTTGTAAATGTTTAATAGTATGTTTGTCTCTTTGTATAGCTGTTTCCATTGCTTTTGTAACACTTTTGCCACTTTTATCTTTTAGTGGTAAAGCATCTGCCATTTTTGAAAAACAGTTAATAACAGTCAATATGTATTTATATCCTTTATTTTGTTTGCTATAAGGAATCATTTCGATTAAATCCGCTTGATATAAATCATTAATTCCTTTTATCACCGTATTTCTTCGTGGAAACTTTCTTCTTGCAGGTTTATGAAGTTCGTTGACAATTTGTTGCTTCAAGTCCTTCATATTGCAGGTTTCAATGTTTGTTGTATCACATGTATAATCACAATGAATGTTGTTTTAAATATTCACATAATTTATATGGGTCAAGGTCATCCAAACTTGTGTAAAAAAATGGGGAACACGGCGTTGGACTTGCCGTGTTCCCCATTTTTTTACGGAAGGAGAAAGGAATAAGGTCGTAGTTGTAGAAGGACGAAGAATAGGTTACTAGTTGATAGGGTTTAGAGAGTAGTGGCCAAAAGGAAGAGTGTGGATTTTGTCGGGCATAATGTATCTTTTATCATCCCGAGCTGACAGTGCTTTTTTAATTTCGGTGACACTGTAGACTTGATGCTTGAAGCTTCGGATATTGTTGAATGTTGCTGATATCGTAGTATCTTCAAACAAACAAGTCTTGTAGTGGTCAAATGTCACGTGTTTTTTCAAATAAGATGTCTTCACTCCTTTTGCTTTCTTCACTGTCGGTGTGTTGTTCTCGTGGTACATCTTAAATGAATACAATTTCGCCATCAGCGCCACTATTTCTTCTAAAGGCATTCCATTTGCTTCATCTTTGAATTTTCCAATTACTTTTTTATATTTTTCATTAAAATTTGGATGGTTTTTCGGATAGTCAGAAAAATCGAAATCTTCTTTGTATGGAAATGTCCTTAGGTCTTCATACATGTCCAAAGTCTTTATCCAGTAGATAAACGCGTCCGTATCCATGTATGCGACTCCAATGTTTTCCCTTCCGTAATGTTTAACCATTTTGTTATAATGGAAATCATACATCAGGGTTTTACTTATATCCAAAATCGACATACCTATGTATAACGGACGGTCCATGACTATTGTTGTTTTCTTCATACTGACAGCGACTAGATTTTCGTTTATAATCATGGATGTTCCGAAATTTGGTTTTTGAACTAATTTTTCCAATTTCCTAGGATCACTCACTAATTTTACATTTTTGTGTTTCCTTTTGTTCTCCAAGGTCTTCCCAAAGATGGCATTGTTCATTAATTTATAGAAGTCCTTTTCAAATGCTGTTGTCGCTGCAGCTCTTCTTGCAGTGTTGGAATCAATATATGGTTTCAACCAACAAGACTGGGTGAATTCAATTGCTCTATGAATTCTCACTATACGTAGACCCAATTCAAGAGCCTGTTGAACTACCCAGTAGTGAGCCACATAGCGATCCTTATTCTCCAAGGTCATCATCAATTTTGGCCATCTTCCTGTCGGTGAAACTTCAGTCTTGGCTAGGAGAGGCAAGTCGTAGTGATGGTCATGAAGGTGCTCCGGGTATTCAAAATCACAGTCCAAAATATAGCCTTTTGGACCATCCTTTGGAATCTGTGAGATGTCTCCGATGGTGGCCGGGTCGATCCACTTGAAGTCAGCGTAGGGAAGCGGATTTGACATTGCCCAACCATAAAGGTTGTTTGCATCAAAATAGCCTAGGTAGACCGATGGTTGTTGCTCGTCGAAGCCGGGGATGTACTTGTTGTTGGCTTTGACATGACGTGTTACAGCTTGTGTCAAACCGCCCCGTACACCAGATTCCATCATGAGCACCATATCAATATCCGTTAGAAGTTCCAGTCGACAGTTGGTTGACTTTAGCATAGCTTGCCATGCTAATCCTGGAGATGTGTACGAGTGTAGAGGGTCCAGTCCATAGGCGGAGAAGCAGGTGTTTCTGAATTCTTCCATCACATCGCACAGCAGAGTTACGTCCAATTTTATATAAAAGTCAGAATATTCCCCTAAGGTTTGAATGTTCAGTTGGTTCCAAACATTACATGCATGATTGTAGTCTTCAACGGAGATTTCACTTTCGTTTAATTTGCTGTTGAAGGCTTTAATCGGCGGTAGACTGGTTTCTTCAAATTTTTCTGTAGAAGTTATGTAATCGTAGGGGAACACTCCTTTCCGTAATACTAGGTCTAATTTATCTTCAGGTACAATTTTTCTGGTTTCTTTTAGGTCTTCTCTTCTTAGGTTTTCTGACAATTTGGCTAAACTAGATGCCATAAATCTGTAAGAGTCTACGAAGCGAAGTTTAATTTTACCTACTGTTTTTGAAAAGCTGATGTACTTTTCCAATGTTGTAGCAAGAACATCAATTTTACCATCATCTCTTCCTAACTCCGGGATAATAAAGTGGGAGTCGTAGCCGCTAAGATTGTGTAAAACGACAGGAATAAAGTTTGGCAGTTTGTAATTTATATTGCATGAATTACAAGCAGCTCCTCTGTATAACCCTGTCAGGTGATCGTGATCTCTTACTTTTGGGTTTTCTTCACTGAACATCTTCTTGCATAAATAGCATCTTGTCGCTAAGTTGTATTCTTCTTGTTGATTTTGGTTTAAAGGTTCCATAGGTACAATATTACCGAACAAGCGTTGAACCTTTCCAGCAATATCGTACAGTTGGTCTACAAAATACTTAGCGGCTTCTTCACCACGGTAGAGTATTGGAGTGGATGTTAAACCATAGTCTTGCAATTGGTTTTCAGACAAGGTTGATTTAACTAGTAAACAAAAACTGTTGGGCTGATGCAACTGATATTTTGTTCTTCTAGTCACTTCGCCGTCCGGCAGCTCCTGTGGTACTAACGTTGATTCAAAATCTGCATAGACCACTATTGGAATTCGGTATTGGTGAACTGTCTTGTTAAATTGTATTGAAGCTCGGGTAGGCGGTGGAAGACTTATCTTTACTTCATAGTTCTCGTTGCAAAGTCTTTTATGTTCCAATAACCAGTCCAATCCTCCACGTCTTGAATCTTTCCAAGAAAAGCAGAAACATCTCTTGCAAACTGTAATCCTATTTACTCTTTTGGTCAATTGTTTTACAACTAACGCTTCAAAGTCTTTTATCCATACATAATGGGAAATTTCACCCTTGGTTATCAATAGCAAATCCGTATGGTTTCTTTGCTCAACCTTTACTACCCGCAAAGGATAAACGTTGTTGGAATCATCCAGACCAAAAACATTGACTGAAACGCCAGGATTTTTCTTTTCAAATTTGTCAATATCTTTTAAAGTAACTGGGTAAGTAAGACCTTGAAAGTTGTAGCGGTGTTCATTTTCGTAATATTCTCTACCAACTCTTTCAGGATGATCTTTAACATACTTGGTTAACATTGCATACTTGAAACATTCATTACCCTCATTTTGAACATTTCTACACGAGTTAGTGTTTTGGATTTTCTTTGGTAGAGGGATAAAACTACTACCTCTTAAACCATATCCATGTTTATGAACCCTAACATCCATACCTTCCATTGATGACAAAGTCCATCCAGATCCTCTTCCTTCATGTTCTTGGAGTTTGGTTATAAGTTCCTCCAAGCATTCTTCAATAATATCATCAATGTCGGAGGTGAAGGTAAGGGTTCGGTTTTTGGTAATGAATGCTCTCAATGCTGTTTCACCATCAGTATTGTTAAACATAGCCTCTAACACCATTCCAAATTTAATAAAATTTAGCCTTTGTAATTCTTCCCTCAACGTTTGACCAACAAGTTCCTTAGCCTGGGTTATGAATGTTTCCAATTCCAATTGAACGTTATTAATTTTGAAATGTGTTACAACTCGTCCTGGCAAAGCTGTGGTGCGCAGTTGTCTTACATCTTCCAGTTCTTCTTCTTCCATATCCTCTTCTTCGGTGTCCTCTTCTTCGGTGTCCTCTTCTTCAATAGGTCTTGTAGCAGTAGATGGTCCAGCACCAGCAAATTGGATCACACTAGGTCTTCTTCTTTGCATTTGCTGTAGATAGCTGTCGTAGTAGTCCATCTGCTTCTGATGCTCTTCCAAAAACAGGTCAATTGAGTCTAAGTCTATTTCATCCATGGTAATATCTTCTTTTCTATCTTCGTCTTCATGTAATTCTCTGTGTATGATGAAAAGATCTTCGTCTTGAAAGATTTCCCCACAAATGTCGCAAAGAGCCATTTCAAACAGTTTGGCTTTGAATGCACACTCTGTGAATGTCCACGCAATAATGAGCAGCGCACTCCACCGGGACCCTTTATATCCGAGGCAGATAGGTGGGGAAAGTGACGTCATATGGAAACAGGTTATCACTCATGTGCTAAATTTAGCCTTTACACAACCGTTTGTAATACATTTATCAGTAGGCTTGATAAATTGATGATATTTGGCCTAGATTCAATAATTTGTACAAGTTTTTTCAAAGATGTCTGTTTGAGCAAGTTTATATAGGTCAAGGTCATTTGGAATTATTATTTTGAGCGGGGGATAGAGCACTAAGCAGCATCATTTACTACAAAGTGCTCTATCCCCCGCTCACATTCTTTTTTAACTTTTTGTTTAAACTTTTTACAAGGGTGAAACATCACCATCAGAGTCGGAATCATCCTCATCACGGAATAGGCAGCGATGACAATACATAATTCTTCTGGCAACTAACATCCTATCCATTGGACGATGGGGAGTGTCTTGTTCTTGTTCTTCTTCTTCCATTTCCAATTGGAATTCCATTTCCGACTCAGATGACGACTCTAATGTTTCGTAGGCGTGCAAGTCCACCTCATTGTCCGTTGAACCAGCTTCGTCAGAGTCCGTTTCAATATCCATTATCTCTTCCTCCTCCTCTTCTTGATCAACCGCAGGTAGTTGGTCCTCTACTTCTATAATTTCTAGAGGTATTACCTCCAGAATAGAGACAATCCTGTTGCGATGGAACACGGTGTTGTCAAGTGGAGCCATGGTATGGAAGTGTTGTATCCATCCAATTTGCTTACCCTTTTTATACCCCCACCAACTATACAATTTATGTGGGTCAAGGTCACGTAAAGATACCCTTTGAGCGGGGGATAGACCACTAAGCAGCATGCTAGTCCATTGCCGCAAAGTGATCTATCCCCCGCTCTATTCCGCAGACCACACTCAAGTCCAAGTCCACATCCAAGTCCACATCCATATGTTACACTTTATTATTACTGCCACCAAGTAATTGTCACTCGCACATTTACTTGGTTTTGATAAAGGTACTGCACAAACTCCATATTGGTTGTTTGTTCGTTATACAAATGCATCATGAAATATGCAATCTTATCGATTGCGGCATTGTCCAACGGTTCGCAATTCACAAGTTCCAATGTGCCCTGGCTGGTTTTATCCTCTATAAGTTCCACCACTTCGTTGATGTCTTCTTCCAAGAGGATGAACTCAACACTGAAGCTCTCCATTGTTGTTGTTGATAGTGTCTAGACAAATGCTTGACTAAATGCTTTATTCATCAGTCCTACATATATACGAATTTCCCCCTCCTATTACCCATTCCCCCTCTACCTTTATATAGGTCAAGGCCATCCAATAATACCCTTTGAGCGGGGGATAGACCACTAAGCAGCATGCTAGTCCATTGCCGCAAAGTGATCTATCCCCCGCTCTGTATTCCACACAAGTCCTAGTCTTTACACACACACACATAAGCCCCCAGTCTTTTTACACTTACTCATATACTCTGTCCTCCCTGCCAATTAAGAGTTCCCCATGTTTGCCACTATTTTCAATGAACCTTTCCAAGTCCCAAAACACAATGTCCAAATTAACCAAGTTCGCTCGTGCAATTTGAAACACACTATTCCCCCCAAAGTCACTTGATCTCACTTGTTGTCCCGTATACTGCTTCTTTTTCCACGCTACAATCACTACCCTACCTTCTTCAACAACCATTCTTTTAACATTATCATACACCTTCTTCAACATCCCTCTACAGTTTAAATAGTTTATGGTTACATACTCCCACTCCTTACCAATGATCAGTGATCCACTCATTTTTCTAGCGTTCCACTGGAAGGTTCAAAGCAGAATGAAGTCGGAATGTACAGACCCCCCTCTTTTATACCAGTTAACCGGTTATCCTTCGTTTAAAGTGGGTCAAGGTCATTCAAAAGTACCCTTTGAGCGGGGGATAGACCACTAAGCAGCATGCTAGTCCATTGCCGCAAAGTAGTCTATCCCCCGCTCTGTATTCTACACACACACACACACACACACACACACACACATGTCCCTGTCCAAGTCTTTCATTACATACCCAATATATATTCAGTTCCTTCATCATCACTATCACTCATCACTGCTTCCACAAACTCCACAGGATTAAAGTTAAATTGTTTCAATTGTTCTTTTAAGTTTTCAATTTGTTGGTCCTTTACTTCTAAAACACTGTGAAGGTGTGATATGTAGTCCGCTGCCTCGTTGATGCTTGCTACTCTCGGATCGCCTAACTTCAAGCTGGGAACTACACCCTGCAGCCTGAAGTACGCCATACGCCTTTCTTGCTCCTGCCGTTGACCAGGACTGAGCAAGCCTTGTCCGTCTTGGCTTACCTCCAGCAAGGTCCGTAGCATTGGAGCTTTGCAGGCGTTTGCCCGAGCAACAGTTATGCTGTGGAATGGTCGAGCAGGTCCACGAGTAGCAGGCAGGATGTTGGCAGCACGCCTTCTTGAAGAAGAAGAGGAAGCCTGAGAAGTTTTGCAGTTGGAAGCCATGTTGAAGTGAGGTATTCAGCTAAGCGACAGAAAGCAGAATAACCAAACTGCACATCAATACCCGTATATATACACTTATCAGTGGTGGGGGTACTAGCTAGCCTTGGTAAAGTGGGTCAAGGCCATCCAAAAACATTACCAGAACGGGGGATAGATCACTAAGTGGCATGTTAGTCCATTGCCACAGAGTGATCTATCCCCCGCTCTGTATTTCACATTCACGCACACATTCATACATACACACAAGTCCCAGTCCAAGTCTTTACCCACACACCTATCCACTCTCATCCTCACTATCATCACTGTCCAACAGGCTTTCACACTTCTTAATCAGTTTTTCCCATTTACTCCTGACATCAAGTAGCTCCCTGCGAGTATTCTCTAGCATTCTGTCCCTTTGCTCTATCACTTCGTCGTACCACTCAATGATGTTTGGTGGAGTCTGGGTTGATGCATCCGTCGTGGTTGGTTGAGACGCTCCGCTGCTCCGCAACTCCTTCCTCACAGGACCAAAGCCGGAGAATCGGACACGACTTCTTGACGAAGGCCCCGATCGGATTGGTCCAATGCTCGGGCTGGAGTTGGAGGCGACCGGGCCAGAGGTAGAGGCTGGGGCGTTCATAGCAGACATGGTGGTGTTCAGCTTAACGGTGTAAAGCAGAATGAGAGGACGGTTGATCACCACTCCTATATATACCCATTTTTAATGGTGGGGATAACACGGGGGGGGGGGGGGGGGGGGGGGGGGGGGGGTTAATCAAAATTTTGCTTAGTCTTCCCGGTCATCAGTTTTACATACCTTTAGCACACCCATTATTTTGGTTTCTTCAATAACTTTACACACCTCAAACACCCAAGCAAACAGCTCATCTATGTTGTTATAATTAATTTTTGTCCAGTGTTCATACTTATGAGTTTGGTTGTTTATAATACATAGATAAAATGTAGACCCGTCTTGTCTTATACAATACTCAACTTCCATTCTATGCTGGTTTAGCACTTCCCAAGCATTGTGTTGATCTATCAAGAAGTCACCACCTTTGTAATTGTACCATGACATGTTTACCATGGAGCACAGAAACAGACTGAAGCAAATGAACGGCTCATACAAGCTTAGTAAGAGCGTTAGAGTGGGGGTATCACGTGATACACAACATTAGTTGTAAGGTTAGCACTTTACTTTAAACAGTAATTTATATGGGTCAAGGTCATTCAAACTTTGAAAAATTTTTACCTCCAAACACTTGTAGCAAGCTACAAGTGTTTGGAGGTAAGTTTTTATTTGTTAATGATTTATTTGTAACTTAGTCTTCACCCTCAAGGACACGGTTTGAGATTGTCCCAGTGACTTTACATCACCGCCAGGTTAAAGTATTATACAAGTCAAGTATTTTTTTTTTTTTATTAGTTGACTTGTATAATACCCCTCTCCCTTACTTTAAGAGGGTTAAGACTAAATTTGGAAAAATAATTTGGAAAAAGACTTTTAAATATTGTCCAACACAACCTAACAATTTTGACTTTTTCTTTTTAGTGAGCCCATGTCCTAATCCATTTCCCAAACAGATCGGCATCCTTTTCTTCGAATTAAATAAGCACCGGGGACAAAAAATTCTCTTTGTACCATCGCAGGTGGTACTTTCATTCTATGAAGGCGGCCATCACCTTTTAGAATGATTTGCACATTTATGTTAAATGCTCCATAAGCTTGAACAATAAAATAATATTTTTTGTCCCTCTTGAGCCTATTAATTTTCAGCTTCTGCGGACTGTTGGGGTGTTTGAACTTGGACTTTTCAGGCATAATATTAAGGCTATAGGGCTTTGGTGTCGGAATTTTGATTTTCTTAGTCAAGTGTCGTTGGCAACGATCTTTTTCTGGAAGAGCAAAACTCGGACAACAAAGAACCACAGCCTCTCTGCTAAACCAAACGTAATCGCATTTGTCACGCTTGCCAGCAGGGCATTTAACACGATTACGTTTCTTTTGTGTTGGACTCTTAGTGTTTTGGAGCTTCTCCGAATTAAGCTGGCTAGAAGAAATAGGGGTGGAAGGGGGTGGAAGAGGCAAAGATTGGTCAAAAGGAATGGAGCAAGCAATTTTGGGTGGGGTAGGAGAGCGTGTTAAGTCTATGGAGGGAAGTTCAGGGGAAAAGATGGATTTACGGGGTGCTTTGGTTGGTGTGGATGGCATGGGGGATATGGGTGAGGGACATTGTGATTTGGTATAGGATAGGATTTTTCGGGTTCTGCTGTAGGGGGTTATCCTCGACCTGGACGTCTCTTCGAAGACTGCAGACTCCGATCCTGAGTCCGATAGCAGCGAGAGTGCTGGAGAGGCTACCGGGACTCGACCGCTGAGTTTTCCTGACGATGGTGGAGGTGCACCGGCCTCTTCCACTGTCGGCGGCAGTGGCGACAGGCTGGGCATGGAGGCGGGCTGTGGTGGCGGCGGCGGCGGTGGTGGCATCGTCAGGCAGCTCAAGATGTTTGCAGTCATCAGATATTCCAGGATCGAGGTGGAGGATGATGGAGGTTGAGTCTTGTCGGTTGAGGTTGAAGCTGGCGGGTAGTTTTTGAGTTTAAGGCCCATTTTACCCATTGTAATAAATGGACTTAATGAAAAGAATAGATGGGAATAAGAAAAGTGAAGTTATTATAAATGATCTCAAGAACAAGAGAGAACCTGTCCGTACGGGAGCTTGGACGGGAATGAGAAGTGCATGCAGCCGGGCCGCCTTATATCCCCACCGGGGCTGCCACGCCCAGGATATCAGGGGTGGGGGAGGGGGTGGGGGTGGGGGTGGGGGTGGGGGTGGGGGTGGGGGTGGGGGTGGGGGTGTTCGCACTATTTGTCGGGGGGGGGGGGGGGGGGGGGGGGTCGCACTTTTTGTCGGGGGGAGGGGGTGGGGGTGGGGGTGGGGGTGTTCGCACTTTTTGTCGGGGGAGGGGGGGGGGGGGGGGGGGGGGGGGTTACACACTTTTTCAAAAAAGAAGCCCCACTTGAGGCATTTATGTTGCCATCGCTGAAGCCTCCCAAGAGACCCAACTATAAACAATTCCAAACTTGTGTGTTACTAATACTTAACTGTTAACTTTTAAAAGACCTCTATATATATATAAACTGTGTTAATAAGACCTGACTGTTAAAGATTTTGAAAACTTTTATATTTAGGTCAAGGTCACGAAAAAACTTTAAAAAATTAAGCCCCACACCCCCCTATGGGGGTGTGGGGCACTTGGGTTGTCATCGCTGTAGCCTCCGAAGAGACCCAACTATGACAACAAGGCAACATCCAATGTCGTGTACCCTTCGCCACGCGAGACTTGTAAATGTTTACTGCATTTTCAACTAATAAATTTTCCAATAGCTAACGAAATGTCATTTACATAATTTTGAAAGAAACTGAGGACGCCCTAATGGCATACGTCCTCGGTCCGAGTGCAGAGGCCATCGGCTCATTACCCCCGTATAAGCGTACAAACGGACCACCTCCTATTTCTCAGCCGCATTGAAGCATGCATGAGAGGAGCCTAACAATTATAAAAATAAGTGGCTTTACACGGGGGGCCTACTCCCGTAACCCTATCTTTAATATTTTTAATTTAGCAATGCAGTAACTTTTTACAAGTCCTATGTGGGTCAAGGCCACACGGACATTAAAAAATTTCGGCCCCCGTACATCCATGGCGAACCACGAATGTTCGGGGGCCTTGGGGACAGAAAAAAACACAAATAGCTAACAAAGTTTCATTTACATAATTTTGAGTTTCCAGAAGGGAAACTAACTGAGGACACCCTAGTGGCTTACGTCCTCGGTCCGAGTGCAGAGGCCATCGGCTTATTACCCCCATATAGGCGTACAAACGGACGCTCCTATTTCTCAGCCGCATTAAAGCATGCATGAGAGGAGCCTAACAATTATACAAAAGTAACTTTACACGGGGGCCTACTCCCGTTCCCTGTCTTTACGATTTACTTTGAGCATTGCAAAAGCTCAAGGGGGGATTGCTAAAACAAGCGTATACACTTTAGAAAAATATAACACACTTACAACACACAATTGAGCTCAACGTAGTCAATGCTGGAACAAGCACATACATGTTAAACACATATAACAAACAAGACACAAAGGATAAAAGACACACAGGAGACATAAGGTACAAGTAAAACACTCTCATATAAAACAATTCGCAATACCCAAACGCAAGCGCAATATCTTACAACTAATACAAGTCTTAAAGTTAGAGTAGACTTCGCTAAACACTGAAGGCGCCATTCAATGTTTAGTGATGCCTATGGCGGTCCGTCCCGGTCGTTCACGTTCAACGCGCGGGAGCGGACTGCGAGCCGGCTCTGGCCGGACCCCCTTATATCCCCACCGGGGCTGCCACGCCCAGGATATCAGGGGTGGGGGTGGGGGTGGGGGTGGGGGTGGGGGTGGGGGTGGGGGGGGGGGGTGGGGGGTGGGGGGGGGGTGGGGGGGGGGCACTTTTTGTCCGGGGGGGGGGGGGGGCACTTTTTGTCGGGGGGGGGGGGGGGCACTTTTTGTCCGGGGGGGGGGGGGGGGGCACTTTTTGTCCGGGGGGGGGGGGGGGCACTTTTTGTCCGGGGGGGGGGGGGGGCACTTTTTGTCGGGGGGGGGGGGGGGGGGCACTTTTTGTCGGGGGGGGGGGGGGGGGGGGGGTCAGGTACGTTAGGTGGGTCAAGGTCACCCACAACGCTTGTACTCTAAGTGTTGGCTATACCCCCCACCACAACTGGGTCCCTAGGCTGCACAACACCGCTTCGCCAGTATGTCTCTGGCTTCCATGCGGTGCGTCTCGCTGTTCTCTAGCTCTCTATATGTAAGTAATTTTACAAGTTCTGAATGTAGGTCACTACACTTTAACTTTGGGACGATATCGACTTGTAGTGTTTCAGTGTTTTGACTCAAGGTCATCACACTTTAACTCTAGCACATCGGTTATCGTACCAGAGGTGCTCAATAACCTAACTTGTAATGTTTAGGGTGGCGTTTGCACGCCACGTGGTATCGCCATGAGTGTCCAGTCCAGGTTTTAAGTTAAATTAATTTTACTGTAATCTTTTCCATTTCCGCTTCGTTTTGCCAAAGTATAAGGTGTCGCTTAATAAAGTGGTATTTCTCTAAAGTTATAGGAGATTGCAATGATACAATTAGTTTATTTAGGAGACTCTTCATCTTGGAGTTTAACACAATTTCCACTTTGACTTTGCTTCCTCGGCTCTCACAGCCTAGGCTGTACAGAAATGTTTCTTCTAGTGCCAACTCGGGCCAAGAGAACAGTGTGTTGACTGTAGGACAGCTCATGGTGAAGTGATGCGATACTCCAGCGTACCACCTCACCTTCCCCCGCCACTGTGACCTTCCCCCACTCCTGCTGTTTCCCCCACCTCTTTTCCCTTGACTCATGCGCTACAAGCAGTCTCTCAGTATTGTGCGGACTTTTGTGAGGTGAAGCCATGTCGCAGGACACTTTAGGTAAGAAACTTAGCCGTGTTAAGACTTTATTAGTTGCTCACTGTCCACCACCCAAAGTTAAGAGAGTTTCAACTTTAGCTAAGTGGCGCAAACTGTTGCGCGGACACCCTAAGTTTTATACAAAACATACTAATGTCAGTTTTACTGATGAGGATTTGTTTAAAATATTGGATGAAATGACTTTTCCTTGCAAAATTCAGTTAGTTACTCCCATTCCTGACAGTTTAGAGTCTTAGTCTCTCAAGCCGATATACCTAGCATACACAGAGCCTGACAGTCAGTCACTCAATGGCTGTCGTGGGGTGCGCATCGGTGTCGGCGCTCCGTTGTTAGGTTTTCAAGGTCACAGTAATATCAAATTGTTGGTGTTGTGCTGGTTCAAGGTCACCTGAGGGATAACCGATTGCCCATTTAGGCAGGGTCATGTCAGAAACTCGAGTTTAACTTGGCACTTTTGCCGTTTCTCGTCGAAAATTCGCTCCAAGTGGTCAAGGTCACGGGGACTCTGACTGAAACTCGGAGCGTAGTGCGAGAAACGGCAAAAGTGCCAAAAAATTTTAAGTTTCGGCGTGACCTTGACCTCAGTGGCGTCGGTGACGTCATTTTGATGACGTAAGGGGTGATGACGTCATCAGCACGTCATTTCTGTGCCGTCATGGGTGTGACGTCATAGAAATGACGTCATTAGTGATGACGTCATCGATGACGCAATCGATGACGTCATCGATGACGTCATCGGTGAGGTCATTGACCTCGATGACGTCATCCCTCAGGTGACCTTGAACTGGGCCAGCACCAACAATTTGACACTACTCTTTACTGTCAGTTTATTTTTATTATTTTTAGTTGAGAACTTTTTATATCATAAAATTGCTGGATATTACCTTTTTTTTGTGGAAATAATTTTTTTGTAAAAACATTTATAGGCATGTTTTAACAGCCATATGTTATACAGTCAATAAGGGAAGCTACTTTTTCTGTGTTTTAAAAATAAACCGTTTTATTTATAACACATATCTTAGTAAAATTTACAATATCAAAACTCAACTAAAACTTCAATAAAAAATACGTCATATATATCAATGTATTTTTTATAATATCTAGTGTCTTATTAAGCAGTAATTACACAGTAATTATTTTGGATACAATCACCTTTTTTAAAATAATAATTAACAAAATAATAATAAAAACATAATTATTATAACTATCAAAGTTGTATACGTGCGACAAGAGCTCCGAGCGTCGGAGCTAATTAACTTTGAATAAGAATAAAACCAAAACGAAGCGTTCTACAAAAAAAATTGTAAATTACAAAGTTGCGATTTAAGTCTTTTCCAACAACTTTCCCGCTGACAAAATTCACCTGACCAATAAATAAAAAACTTCCTCGCTTACTAACTTTTTGATGTCATAAATTTCAAACAAAAGTGCTTTGCTATAGTTTTGTATTTTTTTCTTCGTCTTATCATTTTAATTTCGGCATAAAAACATTACCATAGGCACCGTTATATAGTAGTGTTCATCATACTAAAATATCAGAATTTTATCTTGACGATAACTATATTTTTTTACAGTGTTAATGAAACGCGGCAAATTAAAATTTGCGCCCGTCGCGAGCAGTAGACCCGCTAGTGGCATCTGTCGCTGAGGCATCTGCCCGAGTGCCCGGCTTCTGCTCGGAGTAATTCATTGCCACCTATAAAACCAGGTAGTTTATTAGCGCCACAAACATTCATTACCTCGCATTCGCGCTGAACACTTCTCATTAGTTATACGTTATGGCTGCTTCGTTACCAGGCTCAATTACGTCTAACCTATAACTTCGCTTACATTGGAATTTTGTCCGACTGTCAGAGTTTAGTTTATACTGTTGAATTTCAGTTTTAAACTAACTCTTAATTTTTGTTCAACTGTTACAGTTTCTTTAACATCTTCGAATTTCAGTTTTCAACTAACTTTTAATTTATGTGCACTTTTAGTTCAACCCTAGTTACTTTATTCGCAAATTCAGTTCAACCGACCGCCAACGCTATCGCCATCTCCACCCCAATATTTCAACATCTCTGCCCCCAACACCTGCCCGAACATCTGCCCGTAGGGGCAGCTGCCCGGACATCTGTTCGGTTTTAAAAATATAAAAGAAAGGTAAAGGAGTGGGGGTGGCGCATGCTCACCAATGCAAAACTAAGGTTTGAGGTTAGAATTATCCATGGCGGCCGCCATGTCTAGTTCAGTTTCACCACATAGAGTCGGCGACCGGTTATTGGTCTAAAGGAGTGGGGGAAAGGGTGGTGGGGGGAAGGTTGCCATTTTATAAGCCCTCTCCCTAGACGGCGCTTCTCATTCTATCGCCAACTTTCAAACGATAAACACCTCTCCCATGGCACGGATGAATTATCCCGCTATCACCAACTACTTCAACTTAAAACTATTTCTGGTGATAGTTGGATAGGATTTTTAAAAACTTACTCTGGATGACCTTGACATATTTTCCACATCTCAGTTATAAGTTTGAATTTCAATTTTGAACTAACTCTTAATTTTTCTTCAACTGTTGTAGTTTTGTTAACACCGACGAATTTCAATTTTCAACTAACTTTTAATTTATGCGTACTTTTAGTTCAACCCCACTTTATGCGCAAATTCACTTCACCCTAACGCCAACACTATCGCCATCTCCACCCCAACCTATATGGCATAAAATATAACTACAGCATCTCATATATACCCTCCATCCCCCACCGGAAGCTATGTGACATGGCAGCTGGCGCCAGCTGCCGCGGCACGTGGCTCGGTGGGCACGTGGTCGGTTTTAAAAGTGGCCAAAAACCACTACTATTATCCGGTGGCCGAACCATCCAAGGCCAGACTAGAGGGCTTCTACTGTATTCACAAACACATTGTAAGTTTTTTGTTGATGCGTTAAATGAATTATTGGTACTACTTACCTCAAAATAATAATACAGTAGAACCTCGATAGTTCGACTCTCGATAGTTCGACACTCCTGATAGTTCGACATGGTCCATGACAACTTAACATATTAATAATGACCGATAGTGTCCATGTTGGAGCCTGACAAAGGTGAAAATTAAAACAAAGTGGTGAATGATTTAAATGTTGTTTATGTTAAAGTTCAATTAAGTTATGGTTTCATTAAAATTTAGTGTTTTCTAAATTAAAATTATGATTTTTATACTCCCAGTGTTAAAATTTCCCATATACTCCCTATAGTTCGACACTCGCTAAGTCCACAAAGTGTCGAACTATCGAGGTTCTACTGTACTTTAAGACACAAAACTTTTAATCCCATTACACCTCGTAATGTAAAAATCTCTGTTTAAAAGTTTGAATTTCAATTTAAGTTTCTTATAAACATTTCCAGAATCTTATTTTTTTTTTAACTGACTTGTAGTAAAACATTACCTATTACATAACAGCTTGATATAGGTTGTAGCATTAATAACAAACAAATATTCACATTAGATTAAATAAAATAGTACATTTATATTTTTTTTGAGTTTACGAAAAATATAGATATAGTTTTTATGGAATTAGTTTAGAAATTTTAGGAAAGGAACAGGCTGATAACTATGGTGTGATTGTCGGCAGGTATCCTGGACCACCCACTGGAGGAGCGGAACGTGATCGAGATGCAGGCGGTGACGGCGCTGGCACATCTGCGCGCCGCCGTGCTGTACTTCGTCGACGTGTCGGAGCAGTGCGGCCACACGCTGGCCGAGCAGGTCTCCCTGTTCAACAGCATCAAGCCGCTGTTCGCCAACAAGGTCAGCCCGACACATGGACAAAACCAGCCCATGTCCAATTAAAGAAAATCTTTAATCTAATTGTACAAGACCACATTATGTATAGGTATTTGTTTCTCAAGGCATTCAGATAATTAAAATGATCAAATTAGTAAGAAAATTTTAATAAATACCATAAACAGTAAAAAGTTGTTGAAATTTCCAAAACATTCCATCAAATTGAGAAATACATTGCAAAACCATAAAATGAAGGTGGACTTTAACGAACCTTTATGTATTTATGCATGTCATTAAGATTATAGGGGCATTCGAACTACCGTGTGTTTATTTGAAATATCTGCATTGTCATAAAAGATTAATAAATTAAAATTAATGACAAGGCCGATGCTAATGTGTGTATTCAAACACTGTTAAAATTTCTGAAAGTTCCCCTATAGTTCTTCACTATGGTTTGACATTCCCATAGTTCAGCTCTCTCTAAGTCCAAAAAATGTCGAACTATTGAGGGTCTAATTTTTTGCCTTCGAGCTTTGTCTGTGAAAACCACTTATCGAGGAGTAAAGATCAACAATAAGCAAATGAAAACAAAAATATGTCTGTAATGTATTGCAATCAACAAAAAATTTCAATAATAGTCTGGATATTGCCACTTTAAAGTTTTTTGTGGTTTCCTGAGGTTTCAAACATGATTGTGTAATTTTCTATGGTACAATATTTTAAAAAGCCAACACCTAAAAATCTACTAAATATTTTAACTGTAACTGCTAAATGTCTTTTTCAGCCCCTGATAGTGGTTTGCAACAAAACAGATATTGTGAAAGTAGAAGAACTGCCTGAAGAGAAGAAAGAACTTTTTAAAGTTTTTGAGGAGAACAGCGTTCCAGTAATGCAGATGAGCACTTTAACGGAAGACGGAGTGGCTGAGGTCAAAGAACAGGTTAGGCATAATCGTTCAAACCACTCATTTCCATTTTGTTTGATTATGACAAACGCTACATAATTATATCATTAATTTTAAGAACTTTGAAGCATTCACCCTTTTGCCTGTAATATCTCTGTAATAATCTATAGCTGTAATAGCTTAGAAGACCATTTCTTTTTGTGATTAAGAAAATATTATTCTTGGTAAAGATGTTTAAAAGACTGATATTCCTTTACATTAAATATATGGTATGCACTCATCTGTTGTCTTTAAAAGGGCTTTATTAAGAGCCATCTTCACCCTTGTAAAAACACTGAAAATATGCCTCCATATTCCCCTATTTCAGACGATGTTTTTAGATATTTATTGGTAACGTTTTTATTTTATTGTAGATTAAGATAACTATTCAACTAAACACTTACCAAGTTCAAGAGAATCGGTTGAAAACGGCGTCTGAAACAGGGGAATAAAATACCATGTTATGCACAAAAGCTGTATGGTTAAAATAGCCGACTGTGCTACTAGTCCAAAGGTGAAGATGACTCTTAAATGTCAATTTTGTTTGCTCATTCTTTTCAGCATTACCAGAGTGCAGTTTACTTTGTCTCTCAAACCAACAAAGAACCTATTGCTATAAGGTGACAAGACAAATTGAGCAATAAATAAAGTACCAAATAAGAAGTTTGCTCCCCCCCCCCCCAACAAAACTAACAAATGTGTCCTTCTTTTGTCATTTTGTGCTGTTTTTGCACCTCTACTTTGATACAGCTATAATTATTATTTTATAATTATAGTCGAATGTCAAGTTTGGGCAGGCTAAGGCATTGGTGCAATTCAGTTTGAGAGGCCAATTTAATCAACCTGGAAGCAGTTTTATTCAGATCTCAATATAAATACAATTCCGAGTCAGATGTTGTCCACAAACAAAAACTAAACACAGGCTCAGCAGAAGGTTGAGTTTGAGGCAGAAGGTTGAGTGGAGGGTAATATTTATTTTTGTCTTTATTGTTTCTAACTTCCCAAATACAAATGTTTCTAAAGACCTACGATGTGCTAAAATTCTGTAATGTACTTTAAGGCCACACTGTATACTGTTTATTTAACACACCAGTGCTCAATATAGTAGAGTAATTCACACTATAGAATTACTTGCAAACTATTTCAAGAATTTTGTTAAAAGTTGTGGTTAATTGCTATTTTTATTTTGTTATTAGAAAATGTTTGCGCTACTTGTATCTAAATGAATTTCATTAGTTACACAGACCTATAATAATTGTTTCCTTTTGCTTTATTGCAGGCTTGTGAAACCCTGCTCGCATTTCGAGTGGAGAGCAAAGCTGTGGGCAAGAAACTGGATCCAGTCTTAAACAGACTCAGGGTTGCATTCCCTAAACAGCGAGATAACAAGGAGAGGCCACCCTGCATACCAGGTAAAAAGTGACTATTTTTCATTTCGCACAATTTTTTATTCAAATCAAGCAGTGTGTGATGTAAAACTTTTCAATGTTCATTTTAAGTAACCTTTTCTTGTCAAATTTCTTAATGGATTATTTCTATTATTTTTTCCCCTTTAAAAGGTGTAAAATATTAGTACCGATAATATATATATATATATATAAAGTAATATGGGGAATAATGTTAAGTTTGGCAACAAATATTCACAACAAATAAACTTGTTCAAAAATAAAAATTAATACATACATATTTTTGTGTGTCAACTTTAAGCATTTAACTTTACTGTCTGTTATAGCTTTTTTGTGGTTTTCAAATAATTTTTTGAAGGTTTCTTGTGGGTAAGGTAAGAATGATGGGATTTTCATGTTGAGTTGTTTATCAAATCAATTAGCCTAGACAAATGCTTAAATACTTGAAGTCTGCCCAGTGATTTTTTTGTACCGTAATCTTGTAGACTACACATTTTGATGGAACAGAAAATCCGTCACCTCCAGAGTTAAATATTTAACCTAGAATGTGTTAACAATTTTAAAATGTTGTGTGGATGGATGTAGAGATGACGGCTTATTTGATCCACAAGATTACCTAAGAATCACTCAGCAGACTGCAGGTATTTAACCTCTTCATTTGATAGCATTGCACACTAACTTCGTAGCACGATATCATAAACTTTAACCTGAAAGGACATATAGTTCATGACATGATAAGACCCATGGGGGGAATACAATAGGGGTAAATTTTATGTAATTCCCAAAATTTTAGCATTCCGATAAAGATTCAAGATTTAAATATTCAGTAGATAGTTTGTAGTGTCAACAGTTATAATTTAAAATAAACAATTTAATTTTTTGTAATTATGTATGTGTTTTTATTTATTTCATTAACTCAACTACAGTAATTGATTACCTGAACTGAAAATCGTTTCTCCGAGCAGTCAATTATCCGAATCTTGATTCAAATTAGAATGAAAAGGCAAACTACAGTAGAATAATTGATTACCTGAACTGAAAATCTTTTCTCCAAGCAGTCAATTATCCGAATCTTGATTCAAACTAGAATGAAAAGGCAAACTACAGTAGAATTGATTACCTGAACTGAAAATATTTCTCCGAGCAGTAAATTATCCGAATCTTGATTCAAACTAGAATGAAAAGGCAAACTGAGCGCAAGCGGCTACAAATACAAGGAAATATGTTCTTTCAGTGATTTACAGAATAGTATTTCTTGTGCTAATTAAAAAATATCAATAACCCATTAATATTTCTACTTATCCTCCTCAGACCCATACCCAAATTAAAAAAAATTTTTTGATGTAATGGTGGTTTTTGGGTTACAAAAAAATCAAAGAACACAAAAAAATTTTTTATAATTTTTTTTATTTGTAAGTATAAAAAAACGCATGTGTCAAATATGACACACTGGGACTAAGGGACTTAAAAACTTTCAAAATAAAAAATGTAAGAAAATGTTTAAAAACCCTAAAATTACACAAAAACACATTTAAAGTTCGTGGAAAAGCTTGTAGCAATTTCTGGATGTGGTTATGCAAAGATGTTCCGCAGAAAAAGCACACATTTGTTGATGAACATCCCGGGAAACGACATCGGTGCCTGGTTGTTTGGTCGCATTAAAGCAAAATATTTGTTAAATATTTTATAATATTTATTAATATTTATATTGCAAAATATAATATAATATTATATATAATATAATATTATAATATTTATATTGCAAAATATAAATTAAAGCAAAATTTGTTCGGTCGCAGAACTACTGAAAAAAAACAAAAAAATTGGCCTAAAACCTCAAAAAATGTAGACTGGCATTTAAACTTTAATGTAAATCCAAACCTTTTTTATCTTTGGAAATAAAAGAATCAGTTTTCAAAGGTAAAATCAAAATATTGTACTAAGAAAAAAAACAAAAAACAATGCAACTCCAAAGTCCCTTAGTCCCACTGTGTCACATTTGACACAGTGGTTTTCAAATAGCTGTAGATGGCAGAAAATATAAATACTACACAAAACCATTATTATCATTCAATAGCATAGCTATTCAAGAATGCTTCTATTTTTTTTCAACTCATTAGCCTAGATTTTCTTTAAAATACTAACTAACTACTTTGAGAGGTTCGAGGTAGCTATGGAAATGGGTTGTCAGCCATTTTTGATGTTGACAAATGAAGTGACAACAGTAGTCAAATCACCAACTGATATTTCTAGCATGTGGTGGTACCTTGTGGTGGATGCTAGAACTACTCCCAAGTCAAGGTTATACACAGCACAGCCAGGGGAAAATAATTTGCAGACGTGTCACATATGACACGCGGGATCCGAGGAGGATTTATATTAGTTTTCCTAAGAATTGATTTGTTGAACTGGTAAATATTTTCGTGTTTGACCATCCCAACAATTAGATAGTCTGAACCAACCGTGGTCCCAGTCAGTTTGAATAATCAACTCTCTGTATGAACAAATATTTTTCTAGCTTCATCACAGACTGTTCTGATGAATAGTCTTTGTTTAAACATAATTTTAATTTGGAACTTCATTTACAACCATCTGTGTGTTACCCTCATCTTTTGTTAGAATAAAACTAGTCCACCCCATCCCACCGAATAACAAACTCTTGAGCCAGGTTGATAAATTTTAAAAACAAAATTTGTTAAACTACTTGAATCTATTCATTTTTATTATTTCAGAAAACGTGATTATTAAAAAACAACAGCAGGCAGAACAAAGTAGAAAACGAAAATTGGAACGGGATATTGAAGTGGAGTTGGGTGATGATTATGTCCTTGATCTTAAAAAGAACTACGACATACCAGAAGACTACAAGTATGATATTATTCCAGAAATATGGGAAGGACACAACATTGCTGATTACATTGACCCAGATATTTTTAAGGTAAAGATAAGTGAACGCTTTTATTTCAGTGGGTCTACATTGTTAATAAAAGTTTTTCTTTACGAAACAGTGACCCAGATATTTTCAAGGTAAATATGGGTGAATGCTTTTACTTCAGTGGGTCTACAATGTTAATAAAAGTTTTAATTTACGATATTCATTGTTACTTCAGATGCTGGTGCCTCAACATGGGTGAGGCCATTATGAATGACTTGTAGTTTGGGGGCAGACTTCTTCATTGGCAAATTAGCTAATCGTTCTATCACTCACTTATATTAACTTTTATCTTAAGCCTACCCACCCTCAAAAGAAGTTTTAGGCAAAAGTGAGGTAATGCTCGACAATAAATTAACAACAATTACAACAACAGAAGGCTACACAAGTATAATAACCATATTCAATGACTGTCACTGAGAGTCATACAATAACTGAAGGCTGGATTACACCCCAGTCACTGGATTCACTGGTTTCCAGTCACTTGATGCCAGCGACTAGGGCCATGTGAAGTTGAATTTTTGTAATTTCTAGTCACAGGAGAGTCTCCTGTGACTGGCCACATCTGTTCACACGGCGCTAGTCGCTGGCATCCATTGACTGGAAACCTCCACTGGAACGCCGACTAACCAGCCTTAACTTTTTGAACTGTTTTCTCCATTGGTATAGGGTACTGCATCTACATAAACTTTATCCCTTAAAAATTAGGGGTTCTCCCTTTTTTGGGGTTCTTTTTTGGGTTTCACTTGCTCTGGTGACTTTATTGTACATTTACTGCTTTTACTCTGTTACGTCCATTTCTTAAAGAATTTACTCTTTTTATTTGGAAACCATTTTTTATATGTATTTCATACTGTTGATTGACAGATGTTCATTGGAAATATTCACTAAAATTTACATCATGGTTACAATACATCATAATATTTAGTTATTGTCATGTCCATAGATGATGACATACATACCTTGCAACTGTTTGAGTCGTAATCTTACACCTATAGAAGTTGTAATTTCTTAGATTTCTTGTGAATTAAGCTTTTTAGAAAAAATGACTCCAACTCCTTGAATTTAAATTATTTCAATGTTTTCAGAGTAAAACTGTCAAATAAGTTATTATTTGTATATTGTAAAAGTGTGGGCCACTGTATACCTACTTTCCTTCCTATAATGAGACAAAGCACATTTTAAATTTTAGTATGACAGATATTTTGTAATACTACAGAATCATTTGTTCTAACACAATTTATCAACACATGTTTGGGCTTTGTAAATATATTTGTATGAAATGAAACCTCACTTTTTAGAAACTAGCTGAGTTGGAACAAGAAGAAGCTTTACGAGAAGAGGCTGGAATGTACGCTACGCCAAAACTAGAAGTTGATGAGACGATGAGGGAAATCCGAGAACTCGCACAGAAGATCAGAGACAAGAAAGTGATTATGAAACAAGAAGCCAGGTTGGTGAAGAACTCTACGAAGCCCGTGATTCCAAGAACCTCAACGGCCAAGGTGCGGGAGAGAAGTGTCAGCAGACTGCGTCAGCAAATGTCAGATCTTGGTGTGGATGTTGAGAACAACGAGGAGGTAAGATATGTTGTTGACTTTTGGCTTTAAGACTTTATTGAAAACAAACTGTTAAGAAATATTAAAGGTAAACTTTTAAGTCTGAAGGATCTCAGATCAGATACATCCTCTTTTACAAAAATATAACCAGCTGTTTACCCACTCTTCGTACGGGGTGTGTGTGATTTGATTTGTTCAGTTCAGAATTGAATTTAAATGTTGAAATTGCTCCTAAATTATGAAAATAAAATTATTGATTGATTTATTCTCCCATGGTTTGGACCTCTATGGGATGGGAACTGTAGTTTTCTGATATTGAATCTGTATTTCAAAGGTGTTAATTTTGAGCTTTGGGTATTTTGTAGGCACACTTCAAAAGGACGAGAGGGCGGTCGAAGTCGTTGTCCCGTCCGCCCACCAAGAGGATGAGGGTGGAGTCAGAGCCAAGAGCCAGGAGCATGTCACGTCCTCCCAGGGACCAGTCGGGCGTCAAGGATCCTGCGGTGAGAATGCTTAATCAATAAATTACCTACAATGGTTACTTTTGACAATGAACCATTTGGTACTTTTGCCACTTATGACCTAGTAAGTTCCACAGAATTCAGATTCAATAGATTAGGGATGTGTCGGTACCACCTTTTCTTGGCAAAAGTACCGGTACCCAGAACTGATGTGAATATCTCAGTAGCGGTACCAACTAAGAGATTGCTAACGATGTCCGTAGTTTAAACTAGAAAGAAATGTCTACAGTTTCCTCAGAAAATAGCAATGTGACTGTAATTTGACAAGTATGTCCAAGTATTTGGATAGGTATGTCTTATCTTATCAGTATGGTAAGTTATTGTTCAGCCTCCATCCGTCTGGCCCAGGGAGGGGTGGGTTGGCTGGGGCCTACGCCACAACAATTGACTGATAAGATAAGAGTACAGTTACCTTATCTCTTATTTCCTGAATTAATTGTCCTACAAAATCTAATTATGGCTCTTTTTTTCGTCTAATTTTTACTAATTGATAGAAATATAATGAGAGTTGAAAAACTTTTGGATGAAAAAAATAGTTCATTATTTTGTTTCAATATTGAAGCTTTAAAATAAAGCCTTATTTTTTAGTATATCTTTCACATAATATCTTTACTTATTTAATAATACACTAAGGCTTTTTTTGCTAAGAGAACTCCTCTTAAAATTTTCAACCGATTTTAATGTTTTTTGTGTCGTTGGATAGGGCTTGGTCTCTAGTTGTTCCTGCCAAAAATTAGTGAAAATTGTTCTTAAAATAAAGATGCTATGCTTATCTTTAAATTAGATTTTTTCCAATGGAATAAAATTGGGATAGTGTTGAGCATTTAAAACATCTGTTACTGTACAGATGTAAATAAGTGTAGTTTTTGTGTACTGATAATCACAATATTGGATTGGATGGGAGTAATTGAGTTATTAATAAAAGTAACATTTTTAGCAGAGTCTAAATTAAACTGCTCGGCTTCGAGCAACAAGTGTACTAGTACTATTTTAATGCTAAATACTATTATTTTACTGCATTATGTGTGATTATTTTGTTTTTAATTATTGGTTTTTTTAATTATATATTCGTAACCGGTATCAAAAGTAAAATAAAAATGTTTCTTTGCATTATTAATTTTGAATTTCCTTCTTTCTTTTAAGTTTTTTCTGATAAAACTAAAAGCACTATGTTAATAGCTATTTATGAAGTTATTGTTTAATTTTAATTTGCGTCATGAAAAATGGATTGCGGCGTCTTTTTTAGGCAAAAAATCACTTTGAAATGTTGGGTCACAACCCTACTTTTACGTTTAAAAATTTTAAGTTCATTCCATTATGGCGGATTTGAGATGGCGGCCAAAAAAGAGAACCACATCAAAAAAAGTATAAACTAATCAATGATGTTTGGTGGAGGTTGGGAGTCAATATCTTTAGAAATGCAGAAAAAATTAGGGGGGGGGGGGGGGACATTAAAAACTCACCCTTCAGATAGATTTGAGTGTGTTTTAAATCTTTTCTAGATTGGTAACTAGTCATAAATATTATAACCATGATACATTTTTCGTCTTACCTTTGTAGACTTTCATCAATTACTACAAAGGATACAATAAGAAAAATATTTTTCTATTAGTTTTCTGTAAAAATACAATTACAGTTTTACCCACTGAAATGTTGTGGTTGCTTTGACCATAGGGCCAGTAACATAGGTTGATAAACATTTAACATTTATGTCAGCCTATTTTCCTGCAATACCCTATTGGTCTAGTTACAAATAAATAGGGTTCAGTCCAGTTTTAGATGGTAACATTGAGTTGTTCCATGGTTCTTAATTAAACCGAAAAACCAACAACCAATGAAAGTAAAAGATCAAATTAATAAATTGTGCAATCGATCGATTTCTAAAATATTAAGAAGTGTCTATAACTTATTTTCAGTTCCATTGTATCAGCTCAAAAATGGTTGTGGTGGTAGCAATGACTCATGTGGGACTTGACTTTATCAGTTTTTTCCTATATTTGAATTTGTCTATTACATAAACGAGATAAAGAACTACTTTTTTACAAATAAGTGTGGTTACTACAGTTAAAGACAAGGAAATTCAGAAAACATCTGCAAAACGTTTAGGCCTATTTCTTAATTTTATATAATTTTATAATACATGTTTTATATCAATAATGGTGTACCTTTGTTTACAGGTAAGGAAGAAGTTGAAGAAAGTTGCACACAAGGCCATTGCAAAGAAAGTGTCAAAACAAGGACTTAAGGGTGAAGCTGATAGATTTATTGGCAATAAAATGCCCAAACATCTCTTCTCTGGAAAGCGCAAGCTTGGAAAAACAGACAGAAGATAACGGGTGCCTGTATTTTATTTTACAGACCACATTACATTGTAAATATTTGTTAACTCTTCGTTTTATTTTGTTCCTAGCTCTACAATTTCAGTGATAAATATTAATAGAGAGCTTTTGCAACATACGGTAAATGAATACGGTAAACGCTATTTTTATATTTGTAAGTTTATAAATAATTCTCAGTTCTCGGTGGTGGAACCGGATAAATAATATATAAAATGTACCGCTGATCACTTTTCAATAAGTTTTTCATAGCTTCAAGCAGTATAAATATTCAAATCAATCATAAATGAATAGCGTTTAGCGTTTACCGTATTCATTTACCATTTGTGCAAAAAGTCTCTAATTATTGTTGGGAAGGAGCAAGCTACAACAGTTGGCAACAATAGAACAGGCGGTCCAAGAATGAGCAAAATAAATTAATTTAACATTTAGCTAAATGAGAAAAATCTGAGAATTTTTTTTCCCCAAAACATATTGCTTCTAGACTACAGTGGTTATTTATTACACAGGCGTAATTTTCAGTTAATAGCTGTTGTTTATATTGTTAACAGAGTGAATACGCCCTACATACAGAGCCAGAAATAATTTCGTAACATAATTTTTGTTTCCATAAAATGTTTACAATGTTTAAAGTTGATAGACAATTAATTTCATGCAGGAGGACCAATGAATACAGAGTCTTATAAGAAGAACAGGCCTTATGGCTTTTATTCTGTTTAACACGATAATTGGGCATCTCACCACCAGGCTGCGCGCGCTGTACTCCTGTGGTGTTCCATTATGTTAACTCCCCTTTTTAACCCAGCATCTACTGCGAAATCAGCGTTATTCCAAGGATAGTGCGTGCCACCGTTTACACGTCCCTGGACCTCACCAAAGTGGTTGAAATGCTATAAAACGTACATAATCGGTTTCTGTATAAAATGCCGAACCAAACAATATGAATATTTTTTATTTTGTAAAATTTATATAATTTTACAAGTGATAACTTTTTAGAATTAATTTAGTCTGTCATTAAAAAATTACTAAGCGAGGAAATTTGTTATTTTTGGGTCAGAAACAAACTTTTAGCGGGAAAGTTGTTGCCAATTAAATGTATTTCATCATAAAATTTAGTAATTTACGATAACATGTTTTGATTGTTGGTAATTGAATTAGTGATGTGAAGAAATTCACTTTGCGTCTCGCGCTCTTCTACTTAGTCGTTCAGTCTATGATTTCTTAAACAACACGGTGTATTGACTATCGAGGTTTTACTTTATATTTGTAAGTACATGGTGGGGAAAGTCTAAAATATTTACACTCTATTTAATTAAACATATCCATTATTTCGTAGAACCATAACATGGAATACGTCCAGCAATGTTGACGTATTGTATGTTTGTTTTATGTTCTAAAGAAGATGATGTCATTTTAAATCATGTTTAAATAAATACTGATGTGATTATAAATATTGTAAAATTGAACATTACTTTGTTGTTTAACCTATACTGTACTCATAAAATATATAGAATCATTAAATAAAACATCGTGTGAAACTTTCAATTCTAAACTACATTAGTGGCGCTAGGTCGCAGAGCGAGACGTCTACTTATTTTTTGTCGCAGACTTCTTTTGGGTCTTTGGCAAAAATTAATATCAAACTGTTAAAATACTAAATTGTAAGTATAATCAAGTTTGTAATTTACTTTGTCTTAAAAAAAAATTATGCATAAAATCAAATTGAATAAAAACTATGAAAACATTTGTTGTAGGTAAACAAGGGATATAATGCTTTTATTTTACAAGACTTGTTACCATGGAGGGGCTAAAGGGCTAATGCATTACATTTATTAGTGTCATTAAGCAACGTGGCATTAATAAAAGTCAATTTAACAATGCCTTTCATGGTAAATTTGGGTAATATAAACCCATCACAGCAGACTTGGATAGTCAATGAATACATAATAGAGATTGATCACCAATTAATTTACAAATAATAAAAAAAATACGAAGTGATCTGGTAAGAATATATATGTTTTGTTCAAAAGAAATTTTTAACCGCCAATGAGCTTTCATCAACAACCACAATCCCCAGTTTTATGAATGATTTATAGGCCTTCCTATGTATTTTGGCCATGTTCAGGGGTGGACTGAGCCGCCGGGACACCGGGAAAGTTCCCGGTGCGCCATCCCCATCAAGGCGTACCGGCGCCCATCAGAAGAAACAATTTATTATTATAAGGAATTTTAAAATATTATTTGAAAGGACTACATTTGTGAATTTTTATTTTTATTTTTCCTCAAACAATTAACGTTCTTGTACTTCATGACTTGAACATCCTACGTTTATCTTCATATAAATTGAAAGTTTAAATTTGATAAGTTGCTCCAACTGAGAACTCTTTCGTGGTAGCAATGACTTGACATAGTTGGCTAACCTGTGTGGCGAAACAGCTGTCAGCCTGGGCGCAATTTAAAAGGTGCTAGGTTGAAGTTTGCCGATGTCTTCGAAGCTGCAGAAGTCTACGTCTCTGACATGACGAACAAAATCGAAAACTTGTAGGATACAGTTCGAAATCGGGAAGAACTCATCATAGAAACAAAACTGCCTGAGGTGAGGAGCAGGAAGAAGAAGAAAATCCCCGGGAAACTTCATCAGAAAACGTAATTGAGAACAGTACTCGTCGATTTGAAGTAGGCCAAACCGTTTTTAACTGTGTTATAGATCTAGTTGTAAATCGTATGGAGGAAAGGATATCAGCAAATTAAAGTCTAAACTTATATTTAGAATATTTTGATCCCAACCAATTTAACAGCACTGACATCAACTCTTCTAGCTTCCAAAGGATAATTGAATTAGTTCCCGATTGTGGCGAGGGGAACTGAAGGAAGATTAGCCTACTATCCCCAATATCTTTTTTATCAGAGTGACACCAGTTGTCGAAGCCGGTAAACATAACAGAACCAACCGATGATTTTGAAGGTGAGCTCTAGGAGGAATAATTGATTTCCAACTTGAATGATGATGAAGAAAGAGACCCAAACGAATTACCGTATATTCAGTGTAAAAGTGGTAAAAATGCGATAGGCCTACTTGCTTCAAGTTTTCATTCGACGTCTTACATGAATACAATATATATTCAAGGGTGTATAAAAGAACATTTTTAAAGTTTTAATTACCTCTTGACATTACCAGTTACCCAAGTGTTGTGTTAACGGTCCTTTTCAAAATAAAAATATATCAAAACAAGGCTCCGCTCACGACTCACTGATGAGGCCTTCTTTCGAACACAGAGAGAGGTATTCTTGATGTCAAGATCAGTAATGGTAAGATAATCGACAAGCTGAGCGAGAAGAGCGAACAATTACGAAGTCTTCCTCACATATTAACTGTTGGTACCTATGTAGAATTAATTTGTATGGGCAGCAATAGTAATGTAGATACATATTTTTCTTATAAAGATAAAGAAATACGTATTTCAAGTTTAATATTTGTCTACAAAACCTTTAAATGCTTATTGTAAAGATCCTTTTAACCTACATTACTTTCATTTGTTTGATTAGGCCTATTTGTATAAGTTTATCATGTTTATTGAAAATTCAGAAGTTACTGTTTCGACACTTGTTTGATTTATTGTACAAAAATTATACATCTCTATGTTATTTGTAAAGTGTTTAACTTTTAAGGGTTTCTGTAATTATAATTATTATGAAATAAAGAACAAAGTACCCTTATAAATTTAAACGTGTTTAAACTATTTTTTTTCAAGCAATTAAAATATAACCTTTTTAATAAGGTTACAATTTTAATTGCTAGAAAATGACATGATGGTCAAAACATGTATAAAAGTGTTATTTTTCTTTATTATTTAAAAAATATATTTAAAAAAAGTTTGATCAAGCCTATATATTAGTAGGCAAACATGTTCCTTTTCCTCCTTTTTTCCCAGCTTGATCGCATCGTAGGAGAAATCCGCGCATACGGTTAGAGAGGTAGTCTCTTGTAGATGAGCAGAATCCTATTGCAATTCACATCAAGCCCCAGGGCTACACCCTACTGGCTTTCAAAGTTTCAATGTTAAGCTTATGGAATGCAATTGATTGATTCATTTAATACAGCTGTCGTAATAACAAATGCTAGCAAATCAGGAAGAACAGGTGTTTCGTTATATATATTTTTCAGTAATAATTGAGTTCAGAGCAACTGACATTTTGGTTGAATTTCTATCAAGAGGCGATCTCTAGTATACATAATAATGTGAACGCCAAATATACATATATGTTGGAATAGGTACCGGAGGGGAGCCATATATATGTTATATATGGCGCCCCTCCGGTACCTGTTCCACCGCCCTTTTCATAGTGTCAGTCCACCCCTGGCCATCTTAGTTCAATAGTTCATGATATTAAAGTAATTGAAAATCCAAACAATTAATAGAATGAGTCATTACATTCCAGTACAAAATTTAATACTGTTGTGGCAACATTAATGAGGAAAATTGATATATATAAGTATAAACAAAGACATTAATGTACCTATATAATATTTTGCCATGAGACGTTTTAGTTATAGTTCTTGTAATTTTAGGTTTACCTCGTTGATAACATACACGAATATTAACAATCTACTAATTACAAAACTTTTAACAAATTACTAATGTACAATAAAATCGACACACCATATTGAGAATTGAGGCCGTTATTTCGCGTCGGCATGGTCCACGGCCGGTCAAAAATTAATTAAACTTTTTTTACCTTTGAATTAGCATAACAAGAGTCCTATGGGTTTTAAATATTAATTTTAAAGTAACTGTGAAAATTAAGTATTTATTAACAAACTGACGAAATTTACCACACCAATAAATAAAATATAACTTTCTCGCAGACCAACATTTTCATGTCATGAGTTTAGAAAAGAAAATTACTTTGCAATATTTTTCATAATGACTTGCAGTAGTTCTAACAGTAAATCACCACCGTAGTAATTTTCATTCAGTCGTAGCCCAATTATCGCTGTAGAAAATTACAACTTTTCAATCTGAGCGATTATTTTTTTGCAATGAAAAGCTGCGAATTAAAATTGGTGCTTTAGCGGTGGTGGTTGGAGTGGGGGGGGGGGAGTGGAGCTGTAACAGCCAGCTGTGTGTAGTCCGCACGTTGGAACAGCCAGCGCTTGATGCAATCTGGTGGTTGCCTAATTACAAGAATGAGGGGCGTGTAGAGCAGTTGGAACAGCCAACAATCGAAAAAACGGCAGAATATTTAACATGGGTTCTGTTCTTCTTATAAGACTCTGTATTCATTGGTGGGACAGATGGAAGAGACAAACCGCAAACAGGTCAGAGTTCGACAACCTTGGGTACAATAAGCATGACAGCTGAGCAGAAGTGTCAGCTGATCAGTCAACATGTTCTTCTATTGGCTCCTCCCTCTTCACTTGCATGCAGGGCCGCCCCTAGGGCGGGGCGACCGGAGCAGCTGCCCCGTGCGCCACGGCCAAGGGGGCGCCACCAGCGACCACAGAATTAAATTCTGTGGTCGCTGGGCGCCACGGCCGAGGCGAAATCCTTGTTTTATAAAGGCTCAAACACTTCACAAAATTTGTAAAAACTGCATCAATAAATATTTTAGAAACAAAATGGTTCAATAATATTTGTTTAGTTTAAATTAAGTTTAAAACAATTAAGCTATCTGAAATGAGTAGTGACTAATTTATTTTAACTATAAACCTTTTTTTACAATGCAAGTGGAAAAGTAGAAGTGAATCATGATAGCGTAGCATTTGGCTGCATGTAAGCCTACTGGTCAGCTGATCTTATGAACTGAAAAAAATGGCTCGAGCGCTCGCTCGGGGCCTACAAAACAACGGGCCTGAATACTTTCCCCCACTACCTAATTGAGGATTAGAATTATTATAGAATTATTAGAGGATTAGTTGAAATTCGGCCGCATCTGGTCACTTGATAAAAAAAATGTATGCAGGCCCGTTAGTTTTCGTAGGCCCTGCCCAGACCCAAATCATGTTGTCAACAAAACCTTATAGTACAATCAGAATTCGTTTAATTAGTTTATTCAAACTAACAGACAACAGTATTGAAAATTTAGCCATGCACCTAATTTAATGCTTCTTACTGTAATTTAACATTACACACATTAATTACAGTTACATTAATTACATTAGTTACATTAATTACAGTTCACAGATAGGCCATCAATTAATTTAGGGGGCGCGGATCAAAATTTCACCCCGGGAGCCTATTACCCTCAGGGCGGCCCTGCTTGCACGTCCCGCGGAAGTTTTAGCGTATACGCATCATATCACTATAGTCTTTTTTGCTTATTTTCTTTCATGAATGGAAACAAATTAATGAACTATCGGTTCGCAAATCTAACATTAATGTAGATATAAACTCCCTGGAAATGTATGAAAGGGAAAGGACAGAATCAAATAATCGATTATAACAGATTCTATATTGGGGTTAGGAAGCAATTAACTTAATTGAATTAAGGAGTACCCGTTGACTTGAACACAATCAGTTTGCGAATTGATTATACGTCTGACACGTATTGTAGGTAGGGGGAGGACAAGTATCCTATAACCGATTCCATCGTGTAGAAATAGCACGTAGAAACAACTGAATCAAACGAACGAAATGATTGAACAAATAAATTAAAGTTAGACACCATTGGCTGTTGGGCTTTGAATTAACTAATTCTCCTGTCTAAGGAGAATGTCGGCCTTAGTCACTAAGTCAGTAACAAGACTACAAGATCGCACCACAATCATCCTACACTCATCTCTCATTCATTCTTGGCTTTAAACCACCTATTGAGTTAGGTCGCAATTTCAGTAAAAGGCGTGCAGTGAAGGTGTACAGATAATTGGTTCAATTTTTGATTCTTTGAAATGGAGTGATTCAAACGAATCGATTCTCCAAGAAGAGACGTTTTGCCCATTGCTAATAATGCTTTATTCTTCTTATTTTTTGCTTTGAACAAGGTGGACCTGCTTAAATCAGCATAGGTCAGTTCTACTGGATTTTGTTTTTCCTTCTTTTTGGTTATATGACAGTTTAAGGAATTTAACATAGATAGAAAGTTCGGTATTAGGTTAAAACATAGTACCAGGGGGACCGAGCTTAAGCTCGGTAAAATTATTACTTTCGTTTCTCACACAAAGCTCGTTCGCTCCGCTCACTCGCCAGGCGGAAGGTTTGCTGCACATTGGTATGATTTTCCTAAAACCACAGGTTAAAGATGTAACACATTGGTTTATTTTATCTACAGTTATCAGCTGATTTTTGTTCAGTTAAAAAATTTCCATAAGGATAACATGGGATCTTTGAAGGGCTCTAGCGCGAAAACCGGATTTTTCCCAGCTATGGGACCAGCTCCAATCGATTTCTGGTGGCCAAAACCCCCATATTCCAAAATTTGAAGGAAATCGTCGGAGCCGTTTTTGAGATAATTGTGCAAGCAAGCAAACAAGCAAACATTGCTCGTATAAGAGTATAGGATATGTTCAAATTACATAATTATAGGCTATATGCCGGGAGTCCCAGACCACTCGTGCACTAAAATAATGATACGGCAATGGATGCGAAACTTTAGCCCCATGTTATTCTTAAGGGCAAAAACTAAACTTCCACCGTCATTATCTCCTAAACCGTTAAGATTACGGGCACACATTACGTTGAAAAGTAGTCTTAAAATTATTTTTAGAATCCAAAAATACCATAAAATGTTTGGGTTCGTATTTAAAATTAATGAATTTTGGTCTAGATTGGTTACTTCTGGTACACCCTGTACGTCATCAATGGATAGACCGCAACCGGTTTACCTATAATAACACAATTTGGGTGGTCTGGGACACCCGGTAGTTAGTTAGTATGTAATCAGTTCGTCACTCTTAAGATTTAGGACACCTATTATTGGGATGTGGGAAATTGGCAAATTTAGGCCTTAGGGATCGGGTAAGTTACACTAGGTTTAGAGATTTTCACGCCAGAGGTCCTTCAGGCGGCAACCCCCAAAAATGCTCTGCAACGCCTTTCATCCGAAAAGTGCGAAGCAACGAAATATCGTGCCTTGCCTTTCATCCGGAAAGTGCGAAGCAAGATATAACTTATCGTCGTGTTCCCGATATCGCTACGGGAAACTTAAACGATAATAATTTTGCTTGACTCTATTGTTATTTCGAAACCCCGATAATTTCATTCGATTCACTATACGATAGAGATACGAAATATCCAGTTATTTTTTAGTGAAATCAATTAACAAAAAATAATAATTATTTGTTCACTTTCAAACGCTTTGACCATTGACTATGCGGATACTTAGTACAGTAATATACCATTAGCTTTCCATACTTATTAGTATTTAAATAATTGACTATGGAAAGTCAATTATTTAACTACAATTTATAACTTTTATTGACTATGGATATTACAGTATTTACAGTCAATACTTTGACTATCCTTGTTCCAGAGATTGTTATTTCTGCTATTTTCAAATAAAGTAGATGGAAATGTATTTTAGGATCAACAAAAAACAATGCATTTTAATTATTACGGTATTCTCAATTACTTTAACAATATACTTTCCATTTTTCAATCACGGCAATCGCCGACTCCTATACCATAGTATATGGAGAAAGTATTGTTTTCGTCAAAATTTTCTAATTTGAGTTGTTTGTGGATTTATCCATTTTGGTGCCCCCTGAGTCAAAAAAAGTGGTTTTCAGAGTGATGTCTGTGTGTGTGTCCGTGTGTCTGGATGTAAACAGAGCTATAGAGAATGCCCCCATGGTCAAATTTTTGTGAAATTTGGTATGTAGGTCCAAACTCACAATAATTCCAGGCTTTTTTTCATTTTTTTGAATTTTTTATTTTTAAGGGTGGTTTATCCCCAAAAACCCTCAAAAATCGTCAAAAATCAAAATTTCTCAAAAACGGCTCTAACAATTTTGATTAAAATTTTATGGTTTATTAAGCTTAAAATGGTGAATAAAATGACACAACCCTCATCTCCGAGAAAATGCGCGTTCAAAAGTTATGGAGTAAAAAGTGTTTCAAAAATCAATTTTTTGGATTTTCAAAATAGCTGTTGTCTCGAAATAAATTTTACTTATCGCCATTAAATCAAGTTCAAAAAACTAAATAATCCAGTATTTTAAATTATTGCTCTACGTAAAGTGGTTGAGGAGAAAATTCAATTTTTCGTTTAGCAGTAAACGCAGTACGTTGTTAAAAGTCACAGACGCGCGTAGGGTCAAACGAGCGCTGCTCAGATGGTAGCTATCCGACTGAGTCATCAAGACATTAATATTTGAAGCTTTTAACACCCTTTTTATATTGTTGGGAGAAAGTATGTGTCAGTTAACTGATACCGTTTATCTAACATGGCCATCATATGGCCCGCCGACTTTCATATTCAAACACGGTGATAGCCAACTTTCGGCGGGGTATCATAGTAACTACGCACGTAGCAACTACAAAGTGAAATTAAACGTAGCAACTAAAACTGAATGTTCTCATAGCAGCTACGAAAAGGCGGGAAAAATGAAAATTTAAATATTCGATTAGCGCCTACACAATTATTAAAATTTCTCGTTAGTGCCTACGATATCGCAGTCGCTAAAGTGTAGTTGCTAGTAGACTATTTCGTTTTTACGTAGTTGTTGTTAGATTTCTTAAATTCTCGATAGCACCGAACATCTCAATTTCTCGATAGCGCCTACAATAATGAGCGGTAGGTAAAAGAACGAATCTTTATAATGGTTCGTTCATTATCTTTACATTCCTTCTAGAGAGCAACAGCTCACTCAGTGTTGCCAGTTGTGGAGGATTTCTACCAAATAATAGGGAATGTTTCTGGGTGTTGGAGATTTTAATCTGAAGGTAATCAAATCAGATCATAAATCCTTTCGCACACGTGCTATATTTAGACCTTTAAGAAGATGACACCTCAATCTTAAAAATCGGTTAAGGTCGTCGAGAGAAAAAGGGATGTATTTAATTTACCCGAAATACCCTATTTCAATGTATCCCTACATTAAAATCCCGTTAACCTCCTAATAATCCTTGCTTATCCCAGCAAGCCCCATAAAATCCCCAAACGTGTTGAACACTTGGCAGCACTGGTGGCTATAGATGGTCTTGGCCGGGACGTCGTTCAAAAGAGTTGTTCTTTAAAAGAGCTGTTCACTCCGAACGACTCTGTAGGCGCTATGTTACAAATTCGATATTAGTGGCTATTTGAATATAGCAGCTATGTAGAATAGTTGCTAATCAAGAAATACAGCAATTTGTCGGAGTTAAAAGTCATTTTTTTACTTTTAGATGCTACAAGAGAAATATATTTTGGCAACATAACAGTCAAAATCAATGTTCTAAAAAGTATAGGTCATATTCTCGTTAACGCCTACACAAATTTGAAATGTTCTACCAGCGCCTACAAGTGTAGGCGCTAATTCACACTGCCATTTTAGGTGCTACGTTAACATTCAAATTGTAGTTGCTATGAGCGTAGCTACTATGAGACCCCACGCCAACTTTCAACCATGGTGGTGATGTAATAACTAATAAATTTATGCTTACTCTTACCATTGACTATTGATACTCAGTTGACTATTGATTGACTTGATTATGGAGTATCAATAGTCAATGCTCTTAGTCTTTGGACGGCATCCGTCTTTGCGTCTATAGCTCCCGGCCTAATTTCCAAGAAAAAATGTAACTAAAAAGAGTTCACACGAATACGGTACGGTAGTTCCATGTTCCATGAAAATGTACTTAAAGCCAACCTACTCCGAAACAAGAAAAAAATACGAAGTAAAAGACAAAAGTAAACAAAACGAAAACAATGAAAACAATCAAAAAGACGAAGTGAAATCAAGAAGCATGAATTGAAGCAGTGAATCCCTATCATAAACAAAATAAGCTTAGAGTTTATTTTATAGTTCATTTTCAAGATTCCAGTTTCGTTTATTAGCTTTCTTTAATTTTGTGATGGTAGTTATGACGCATACTTTACCTAGCATACTTAGTTAAATTATTTTCTGGAATGAATCCTTTAACGTAAGTTGAGCAGAATAATTTATTTGTATTTATCATTGATAGGCCTAACTTAAATTAATCTTTAGAGTGAAAAAACTTTTGAAAAGTGCTGGGGAATAATTATATTCATATAACTTCCAAAAAGTGCTACGGCCAAGGGGGCGGACGCAAGCGCATGAGATATAAATTTAACTAAAAAAATACGACCCAAAAAAGCTAACTTATACAACGATATTTTGCATCTCGATTGTATGTCAAATCAAATGAAATTTTTGGTGTTTCGAAATAACTAACGAGTCAACCAATAAGTTTATTCCCGTTTAAGTCCGCCGTATTGATATTGGCAACACGATGATATATTGCTTCGCACTTTCCGGATGAAAGGATATATCGTTGCGTAGTGTTTGTGGGGAGTAAGATGACCAACGATATATCATTCCATAGCACTCAAAGGGTTAAAATGTCTAGCCTTAATTTAATTACCTCCCTCCCCTTACAAAGTCCTTAATTTAGGGTTGACCGGGGTAATTGTGAATTGGGGCAATTGTGAACGCCGCTTATAACTTAGAAACTAACATTAATATTATTAAACACCAACTTAAAACATGTTTTTTGGTCTTTTCTTAATACACTATTAAAAGTTGTTATTAATTTTAAAAAAATTAGTCTTTTTTCCATTAGCATGAAAAAACCCTTACATTTTTTTTTGGTGTATCACTTCCGCCACTCAACAAAAATGATTAATTAAAAAAATAATTTTATTATTTATTTTCATAGAAATTTTTTGAAGCACTTCTAGAGAAGTGCTCTAAAGCCTGAGAGGTTTCTTTATCAACTGCAATAAAAATTCTAGGATTTATTGCCAATTCACAATTACCCCATAATTTTTAAATTGTGGGGTAATTGTGAATTACAAAAAGGGGTAATTGTGAATACGGTTCACAATTGCCCCAATTCAATACAAAATACAAACAGTACACTTTTTTGCAGGAACTGAGTTAAATTTTGTTAATTGTAGAGAGTTAACTGACTCTGATGATGGTGACATAACAGTGCAAGGTTTCCGTTGTGCCAATAACGCAAAAACTGAATTTGTGTGTATGGCAAACAATTTGTTTACTGTTACTATTTTTGACATTGTTGCTGTACTCCCCTATCCCATAACAACTTACAAAAACCGCAAAATTACTTATGTATTCAATGGAGCTGTGGGAGTCAATGAGCAGTAATACTGTTTCACTTCGCTTTAGGTTAGGCTAGGTTTCATTTCGTTAATTTACAAAGTTCTCTCTTAAATTTTTTTAGTGAAAATAAACTAAATTTTGACACTTTTCATATTTTTCATAAGTTGTTATGGCAATATATCGTTTTTATGTTGTATTAAACTAATTAATACAGTTTTGGTTACAGTAATGTTTTTTTACCTTGCATTTTTTTGCAATTTTAAGAAATCTCGAACCTGCTTGGAACTAGGGGGAATTGTGAATGCTTTTGTGTGACTATAATTTTGAAAGTGGGGTAAATGTGAAGAGAATTAGTTGGGCTTTATTTTGATTTGCCCCATTTCACTTTTGGTGTGTTCTAAATAATTTTTCTGATGGCATTCACATTTACCCCAGAATTGATAAGATTTGCAATACCGTGCCGGGGAATTGTGAATGGCTTGTAATAATTTTGTTTATCAGAGGAATTTCCTGAAAATTTGTATAATGTATCCTGAATAATGTAGAATTAAAAATATATGTACTATAATATGATATTTGTAATAAAAAGTACTTAAAAAAAGGGTTTTTTGTCAAAACACGAAAACCCGTTCACAATTACCCCGGTCAACCCTAACTTAAAAAGCATACCACAAAAATAAAAAAATCAAGTTAACCTAACCATATACCTATCTAGTCTTTAGGCCCCTGTTGAAAGGCATTTTAGTAGTTGTTCTTGTTGTAGGACCGTAACTTATAAGTATTAAACATGGTCTTGGTATTAAGTTATACAAAATAATACTTTACATTAGCCTATTTAACTTACCGTACTCTTTAATAAATCTTAACCCATTTATGCCGAAATTGTTTCTTGTTAATTGGGTGCAATGGCTTAGTGCTCATCTCTTGTAGCGAACTGGCATACCAACGGCCTACAATCTTTCCCGCTAGGGGCGCGCACCATTCAAAACCTAAATTCTCATGTCTAGGCTGCCGGTTGTGATAGCTCAGATGGCTAAGGCGTAGGCATCCTTGGTCAGGATGTCTGTGTCGGCGCGGGTTCGAATCCGCCCACGATCAAACCCTGACCTGGTGGTGCAACTCTTAAAGGGTTAGCCGATCTGTGGCAAAGTTGGTGGGAGGGCCCACGTTAAATAAACAGTGGCAGGCTTGCGTAGCAGTTGACGGGATCGGTTGATTCTTTGAGAGTTGCACCTCGGTCAACACTGATTTTGCTACTTTTTACTTCTGTTTACTGTGTGTGTGCCACTACGGCCTTGAAATATGAAAGATAATTATATTTTCACTTTAAAATGCAAATTTTAATCATGAAAAACCTAAAATTAAATGGACTTTCATAAATTAACCCTCTGAGCGTTATTCGTCGATTTTTCGGCCCAGCTTTTCGACCTCCGAGCGTTTGAGTCAATTTTTCGACTCTTCGAAAACGCAACGTAACTTTATAGTGAATGACAAAAACGGACTTGTGTACGCTACCGCCATTACCGGGAGGTTCTAAGCTATCCAAAAACACCCATTTCAAATGATTGGTTGTTTGGAAATGTGATCAATTGTATATAAACTATCAATTAAACAGATATTTGATGGCATTACCAAATCTGAATTCCAAAAAATATTATTGATGGCCTAACTTAAATGCTGAATGAAAAATAATTATTCAAAAACAATATTTCTACTCAGGATAAACGTAGGCCTACTGACTTATTTTAAATTTGACTTAATTTACAAAACTCATGGAACTGTACTAAAATGGCCCGGTACAGTTCCATATAGGTAGCGCCTACACTACAATCATAAATGAAAGGTCCGTTAAAGTGGCCAATCTTTCGGGGTGATTAAATGATCCCTATTAAGTAGCAGTGCTCTGAGCACTGGTTAATCCGCCCGGGGTTAGAGCAGGTCTACTGTAGTCTGAACTCACTTGAGCGCCTTAGCCTATATGATGTAGGTAGTTTTAACAAAGAAGAAATGGGCTATATAACAGTGATTTCATTGAAACATGAGAACAATAATAACTATAAATGGAACTACAACAGAAATAATAATAATAATAATAACAAGAACAATCCTAGTAGGCCTATGAAATATATTTGCCTAATATTTGTGGTCGGCGAAACTTCGTTATCCGTCTCCACCGTTATTATCGATGTGGAAATTTCGATATTGCGATAATATTGCTACCTATTATATCGATGATACAATTACACGATACGATTACGATTTTATCTCCTGATTTAGTTTCTCGTTCTAATATAATGAAATAAACCCTTTGACAATAAAACAAAAATACTGTATATATTCAAACAAGTGACTGAAAATAACAACAACAGAAAAAGTAAAAATTGTAGCTACCGTAATGTAACCTGTAACAAAGAACAACACAAAATAAACTACAGTAACCAAGTTTGTTGTGTAGCTGTAGGCCTATATAAATTCAAATTGTGAGAAGAATCAGACTTCGTTAGATCTAAAATGGCGTCACACAAATGCTGCCTAATACAATTTAAAAAGTTTTTTTTTTGCTATTGTATTGAGGGAATATGCATTTTAAATGTTTCCAAACACCATTGATTTTGTTGTTATAAACATCGCTGTCAATTAAAGTGCCGGAGGTTTACGGTTACACTGTTAGGTTAGATTATTATTATGATACATATCTTTTCTCAGTATCGTTGTTGATTCGATTGTTTTCATCGCTCAATTTCAATCACAATATCAAAATTTCCACATCGATAATAACGGTGGAGACGGATAACGAAGTTTCGCCTTGTGGTCGTACACTATCACTTTTTAAGCTTCAACCATGTAAGCAATATTTCATTTAACTTAGGCCTATATAGTTTATTTATATATAAACTATATACTATTAAATACCATTAACTTATAGTGCCTATATGCATACCTACATTAAATACATACAAAATACTATTAAAATAAACAATTTGAACATACTTAATATAAATTATACTATCCATAAAACGACAACACCAATTCAAAAAAGTAACTTAAATAGCAAAAACAATCACTATGTAACTAATTTCTCATATTTTTTTATTCATCAATTTAAGTTAGGTAATAATAAATTATCAAGCTTCGTACTTCTTAACAAACTTATGTATGACTAAACAAAACCAGCTTGTTAAGCTTTTTGTCTTAAACCTAAAGAAGCCTTGTTTCCCTCCAATGATCGATACCGAGCCAATCCGTGACATCTTATTTAAAAAAAACTTAAAACAGATAATTTTTATGAGCTGCAGTTCATGCCTATTTTCATTTTCTAAATTAATTGGGTGATTTAAAAATATTTTGTCACTGAAACGGTGTGTTGCAGCATTAATAAATCGGGGAATATTTAGTCTCCTTTGTGGTGTTTTAGTGTTTTATGACAGAACCTGAAAAACACCGGGGACTAGGGTGTTTTAACTTTAATTCTTTTTTATATTCGTATCTTTTAATAAGTAAATATTTGTTAATTAAATAAATTACAGTAAATTTAAAATTTAACACTGTGAAAAGAAATACCGCTCCCTCTTAAATTACCATTAGTGCAGTTGAATGCTGAACACGACACCGCCATAATGTAATAACTATACAACTAAATGTATTAAACATTTAAAACTCACATCGTAAAATTAAATCTGATGAAACGTCCACTTGTTATGAAGGTTATGAGAGAAACAAGGTAAAAAAAATATTCCATAAATGTAAAAACAATTGGACTACTAGATAATTTTGCTATCACGCTCAGACGCTTTTCTCTGAAATCTACAGCGTTGCGGCACTTTTATCTTTACACCTGTTTTCCGAGAAAACCGTTTACTTTGTAAAAAAGTGTTTGATATAAAAGATTTATCTACAACTTTGTCACTTGAAGTTTTTTCCTGACCTATAAATAACAAGTTTTTTATGCTTATTGATTGACATTTGTTTTTATATCATACAGTAGCGTTTTCTAATTAAACATAATGGCCAAGACATTTACATCTTTATAACCAGTAACTCTTTTTATTAAAAACAGTACTGTATGTGTTTCAATGAATCCAGATGGTTAGTGACCAGCAAAGAAGCGTTTAAGTGAGGGCGCACAAAACCTTTGGCTGCTCATTTTGTGCTCTTGCCTGCCATTCAGAACATGGGTTGCGGGTTTTGGTTCGAGTTTTGCCTTGTGTGAGCGTTCCAGGTGTATACGATATATAGAGTTCTATGTGTACGGTTCATATTTAATGTTAAATCTATTTTTATTGCTCCCAGCACAATAATAGTGCAATGAATGTTCTTTTTTCCACAAAATAGACTGATATATTTTAATACTGGGGGAAATTATTGGCTTAATGCTGATTTGATACTGCCCAAAAGTTTTATCAGTATTATCAATATTTATTAAATAAATTCAAGCTTATAAATTCACAGTACAGCTTAAGAAATAATGCAGTAATTGTGCAAGAAGGTGATGAATTGAAACTTACTTTTGGAGATAATATCACCAGTTTGATTTTTTGAGGCCTTTGCTCCTACAGACCTACAAGCCCCTAAGTTTAGTATATTTTAATATTGTTACTATTATTTACTTTGAGGTATTTTAAATTATTATGATTTTTATATCATACATTTTTTAACATGACCAATGCAATGTTGTATTGTTACTAGTGCATTTGATATTGTTACTGAGGATTTGATTTGATTTTATTGAATTGTCCATATTGTGTTTTAAAAGTAGGCCATAACTGAAGAAAATTGGTTGTGTTTCAGGAATGTAAAAAATATCAAGAAGTTGAGTGAGCAGGAGTTGAAGTCTGGAAATACTACATCCTCTTGGCATAACCAATATAAAGATAGTGCATGGATTTTCATTGGTGGTTTACCTTATGACCTGACAGAGGGAGATGTTCTTGCCATATTTTCTGAGTAAGTTGGATATTAATGATTTTATTATGCCTTTTGTGTTGCTGTCATAAAATGTATAGGCCTAGTGAAAAGTGTTTTGTACCAATGACAAAACTATATAATTTATGTTTCTTTTACATTAATTCCTGATTCAGTTAAATAATAATGACCTGAAAAATGTGATGGTGATGTAATTAGTGCCTATGCATTACATGAGTATGCACCTCATACAATGCATTTGTTTTAAACTAAAATTTGGACATTTATGATAGGTTATGGATGCCTTTTAACAGTACGGTAGCCTAATTCTTCTATACTGTAGTTGCCCATTCCCTTTATTAGTCCAAAATTTGTTACCCAAAAAAAGTGGAATTTTCAGTACCATACACATCTTAATATCATACATATCTATGATTTATGTGGACAAGGCAAAGTAAGACTAAAAAGCCTTGCTAACTCCTAAAAATAAATATAATCTTGAGGAACTTTATTTATAAAAAAATCTCTAGGGCTACCCTAATAATAATACAAATTATAATAAAAATAATAAATAAATAAATGCACCGCAGTAAAAAATATTATTATTAGGCCTATTACCTATATTAAATTTTGCCAACATTAACCTGACCTGGGTGATTCTCCAAAAAGTGTACAGTTTGATATATCTGCCTAGTAAATCTACAAATACCAACGATAAAAATATTCCAATTTTATCTATACTTATTTAATATGCTAAGGGTTTTTTTTTTTTTTTTTTTTTTTGAGAACTCCTCCTACAATTCTCAACCGATTTTCAAGTTTTTGGTGTCATTGGATAGGGCTTGGTTGGTAGTTGTTTCCGCCAAAAATTGATGAGAATCTTATTCTTATTATACTCTAAAACAAGCTCTGCTTGTACGGGTAAAGTTTTTTTTCGCTCCAAGGATTTTTTATTTTTTGGTTGAATATGGGGGTTTTGGCCCCCAGAAATCGATTGGAACTGGTCCCATGTCTGGGAAAAATCCGGTTTCCGCCCTAGAGCCCTTCAAATTTTCCATGTTAAATCCTTATGGAGATTTGATTAATTGAACAAAAATTAGTTGATAACTGTAGATATAAACCAATGTGTGTTACATCTTTAACCTGTAGTTAAAGAAATTTGTACCGTACCAAAGTGCACCACCCTTCGGCTTGGCGAGTGAGTGAAGCGAACGAGCTCGTCTTTAAAATGGAAGAGGGCGAGTGATAGTCCAGTCACTTTGTACTTTTAAAGTGCATTAAATCTGGTATCTCTGATTTTTGGCTCAGTTGTTTAGGATGTTGGCCTGATGTTAAAACCAATTTTTCGCACACGGGTGACGAACGCATCATAGGCAAAATTAGGAAAAACCTTCAAAAATTGGCACTTTTTTTACTTTTTCACAATTTTCATCATGAAGGACTGGTTTCGCGAACAAAGGTGTGGAGAGCATTTTTGTACAGCATTACATTCCCTACAATTTGAGACCAAAATCATCCTGATAGAACGTATAGTTCTTTATTTATGTAAATTCAAAGTTAGGTAATTTTTTTTGTTTTTGGTAAAAACGCGATTTTAGCGATTTTCTGTTAAGGAATACATGCTATTACGATAGAAGCCGTGGTCCGAAATAGTCCCGGGACAGTGACAAACTTTCATGTTGAGGTCTCCAGATGCCAAAAACGCTGTGTATCTCATCTGGTTTATCTTCATATACATATATACAGTATATATATATATATGAACATTTACATATTCATTTATACAGTGTGAAAAAATCCCATAATGGCTTAATAAGTTAAAACTAATTTAGTTATAGTAATTAAACTTTGTACATGTATATTAGGCATTCAAATCTACTCTTTCCGGCATTTATTGGATTTTTAACCCTCCAGGGGGACGTCCCATAGGGAGTAATAAGAAAATCTTTAATGTAAGTATATGTCAATATGTACATCAAATTAAAGGTCTCTTTAAATAGAGAACAGTGCCACAAACCCGGCATTGAAAGGATGATCGAGTCGAAAATGGTAGGCAATCAAACTTTCCATCAAAATAATATTGACTAAAACAAAAATATACAAATTTTGGCAAAACACAGCGTTTTTGGCATCTGGAGATCTCAACATGAATGTTTGTCATGGTCCCGGGACTATTTCGGACCTCGGCTCCTATCGTAATAGCATGTATTCCTTCACTTAAAATCGCTAAAATCGCTTTTTTACCAAAAACAAAAGAATTTACCTAACTTTGAATTTACATAAATAAAGAACTATACGTTCTATCAGGATGATTTTGGTCTCAAATTGTAGAGAATTTAATGTTGTACAAAAATGCTCTCTACACCTTTGTTCGCGAAACCAGTCCTTCATGTTGAAAATTGTGAAAAAGTAAAAAAAGTGCCAATTTTTGAAGGTTTTTTCAAATTTTGCCTATGATGCGTTCGTCACCCGTGTGCGAAAAATTGGTTTTAACATCAGGCCAACATCCTAAACAACTGAGCCAAAAATCAGAGATACCAGATTTAATGCATCAAACATTCCTTTTGAACGACAAGGTGACTGGACTATGAGCAGAGCGAACGAGCTTTGTGTGAGAACGAAAGTAATAATTTTACCGAGCTTAAGCTCAGTCTCCCTGGTACTTGGACTTAAAATAAGGGTGCTATCCACAAATTAAATTTGAAATTTTCCCTTTAGAATAACATTGAGAAGGGTTTGAACATTTTAAACATCTGTTTACGTACAGCTATAGTTTTTGGTGATCACTGATATTCACAACATTGGATTGGTCGGATGTCGTTGATTTAGAACTAAATGTAACTTTTGTATTGTTTCAAAATAAATTGCTTGATGTCGAGCAACAAATGCACTAGTAAACTAAATTAATAAAATATAACAAGAACTGATTAAAGGATGAAAAAGTAATTTTATGTATTAATATTTTAATATTAACATTTTTTGACCTGTCCACACTATGTGTCAAGTCACAGGTGTGGACAGTCACCCAGGGGTGCAGAAAATGTATTGACTCCTAAAACTTCCCCCAATCGTACTGATCAATGATTTCCCCTAAAATACGATACGCTACATATATATGACATATATATGACTTTACTTTCAAACTCAACAGCTTACAATGGGTCAGTTGATAATGATTTTAAAAATTTTAGTTTATAATATTAAAACCCAAGTAATTCAAATCAAAAAGTTACCTTCCAGTACTTCTTAATACCTCATAACTAAAATAAAATCTTGATTAGATGCTCAGTTTTTACTTCAATTATTAAGAAAAGGAAAGTCTAAAAAATACCCCCGTCGCAGCAGACCTGCGTACTTAGTGAATTTCCAATAACTGTTATTGTTTAATTAATAAAATATTTGTTTTTATCAGTGAGTAATGTATTAAAGTTATATAAAAATACTTTAAATTATTACTTAAATTGTTAATCCATACAAAGTATAGTATTTCATAGTATAATATAATATGTATTCACATTAATTGCACATAATCATATTAATTACAGATATAATTAGTTTTAAGAACAGTAAAAAATTTGCAAAGCAATAGGTATAATGCACAAAGAATAATCTGTTTATAAACCCCAAAATGTAAACATTAATATGACAAATTCAGAAAGTCAGATAGTCAGCCATTTTAATCAGACAGTTGAGACACCTCTTTCTATTCTTTCTCCCATTATACAATTATTTTCAATTAACAGTGTTGGGGAAGCTACTTTTTAAAAGTAGCTTAGCTACAGCTACATTTTCAAAAAAGTAGCTAGCTACAGCTACAATTAAAAAGTAGCTCGCTACAATTTAAGCTACTTTGCTACTTTCGCAATCTGGTCCTGTTTTTCTCTTGTGATGTATAACCACCCAATTTTCCCACTTAAAAATAGAATAAACTTTTTTTTAAATATAGGCCTATACCTTTTTTTGGTATTGTGTTTAGACATATTTTCATTTGAATATAATAATTTGTGACTCTTATGGAGTCTAGATAATGTAAACAGAATAGTGGTATGACAAATATAAATTTTTGAATAAAAAGACTTACATCAAATACATAAACAACAATATTTATTAAATTTTCTTCACGAGTTTATAACATTTTTCTTAGACCGGCTACGGTAGGGTTAATGCTAGCGTATGCACACAAGAAGGACTAGCTTCTTCAGTTTTGTCGCTAATCTCGCTTTTAGGCCTACTGATTGCCATGATGTCGATTGTTAGATTAGATACTACAGAAACAGAATGTAAGTATGAAGTACTCTGTAAAGTATTAAGTACAAATTTAAAAAGTTCGGGAAGTATGGTAAACGTTCACATCAACTTCTAACATCAGTCAAGGTGGTTGAGGTTAAGTTGTTGAGTCGTTATGTCAGTAGTCTTACAGTAAAAATTTATTTGAATTTATTTGAACTAGAGATTGCCAACTGGTCGAAATTCTACCAAAAATTCACTTGATCTTGAGCCAATTAGTTTTAGAACGTTTTATAACCAAAACATCTGTTCTTCACGATTTGCTAGCATTTGTCATTACAACAGCTGTCGAAATGATACTATCAATAATTACCCTTCTCCCTTAAGATTAACATTGAAACTTTGAAAGCCTGTAGGGCGTAATGCTTGGGATGGATGTGAATTATAATGTGATTCTGCTCATCTACACCACAATATCTTTCTAACGGTATATTCAGATTCTCCCTACGATGCACACGAGCTGAGTAAAAAGGAGGAAACGAAACTTGCTTGTCAATTAATATAGACTCGAGATCGCCTCCTGATCGAAATTCAATCAAAATATCAGTTGATGTAAATCCAAGAAGTTGAAACATTTCATAACTGAAACATCTGTTCTTCCTGTTTTTCTGGTAATTATTTTTACAACAGCTGTCTTGTGAGTAAATCAATTATTCTTACTCTATAAGATTAACATTGACATTTTGAAAGCCTGTGGGGGCATAGCCCTAGAGTCCAATTTGAATTACAATGGGATTCTGCTCATCTACTGGACTATACCTTTCTAATGGTATTCGCAGATTTCTCCTACGATGCACACGAGCTGAGAAAAAAGGGGGAAACGAAACATGCTTGCCTATTAATATATAGATTGGTTGACGTCGCGTCGTTTTCTCATTATCTTAATTCTAATATTCCTTATAAACAGCTGATATATACGTGGAATTAAAGAAATGTCAAAATATTGCATTAAAATTGTAGTCTGCAAGTCGTTTTTTGTTTACATTGGCCTTATTTGTTTTGGATTAGTATGGTTTTTGCTTAAGATAATAACAACTTTTGAGGTTAGCGCACGGAAAATATTAACAGATGTTTTTTCGGTGCACTTTTAAAGGCTACAGAAAACGCCGACTTTGTGGACTAAATAAAGGGCAGAAAACGGCTGTTCTACGTGCAGTATGATGAAAACCAATATTTCTGCATCCTAACCTCGATGTTCTAGTTGCTAGGCACTGATGAGTTTAAAATTATCACTTTTGTGGACATCACCGGTGTGGACCAAAAGTAACCACTATATTGATTAAATGTATTTTAATTCTGTATTACTTAGTCTTGTTTCTCTTACAACAATTATTTTAGTATTTAAGCCATTTTTTGCACTAAGCTAATTCAGGTAATTTTTTAAATATTTATTTTAAAAAAGAAAGAAATCAGTATGGGTCACTGATGTGGACGTCAGTGAAACTTGAATGGACCAGGTCAAATTTATTTTCATTTTTTCCTTGGTAAAATTTTTTGACAACAGTTTTTACTGTTATATATAGACACAAAGGTGTACTGTGATACAATTTTATTAAAAATAATATTAACTTACATTATTACAAAACATTTACATTTTCTGAAGAACGGCCCACCTGTGAATTTTGATTTGCGAACTAAGTTCTTTTGAGAAATATTAACAAACAAATACCATCACTAATTAATTGTATTCAAATAGATATGGAGAAATAGTCAACATCAATTTGGTCCGGGATAAAGGGACTGGAAAACAAAAAGGTTTTTGCTTCCTCTGTTATGAAGATCAAAGGAGTACAATATTAGCTGTTGACAATTTGAATGGAATAAAGGTGAGTGTGTTTTTCATTCAGAACCCTATATTTTCATAAAATATGGTCTCTGTTGTCTATGGTGATCTAAAATTATTACAGTTCTAAAGTTTCTTTAATTTAACTTTAGTTGTAGTGAGAAATAACTTTAATGCCATAAAACAAGTTAAGTAGGTAGCTATATTCCAAACCATATTTTATATAGTAGAACCTCAATAAGACGATTCTCAAGGTGTCATACAAAACAGACGTCTTAACAAAGAGCTCGTCTCATTGAGTGTCATTCTATCAAGATCATTTGACTTATATTTTGTCTTATCGAGGTGATGGTTTTTTTTTTTAACTTTGTATCAAGTACAATTGAATAAAACCTCACAATATAGCAAGAGTTATTAGAAAATTAACCTAATTAACCATTGACTAAAACACTCATATAAAACATAATGTTTTATTGTTCTTAATTTCAACCATTAACGGCGGAAAGAGGTAATGTTTTTCAGACAACTTTCTTTGATCCTTATTCAACACCACTTCTACAGCAATGATATGTAGACTTAACAAAGCACTTAAAACTGTAGCATTGAAGCTTTCCCTAACGCGACTTAACAAAATCGATAGCCTATCATTAGTTTTGACAGGAGACACGCAACTAATTGATAAAAAATTTGACTCCAGAGCAAAGTGTACGTTGTATTGACAGGGTTTCCTAGAACTAAGCATAAAGTCATTGTTGACTTTAAGATATTTGTCCAAACTATAAAAAATTTGCATGAGAAAGGTGATTTGTGTTTAAAGGTCCTGTAACTAGCATGGGCGGATTTATCGGGGTGCCGGGGAGTGCCTGGCACCCCCTGATTTTTGATGATTTTTAAAATTTCTATCATATTTTCGTATTTGATCAAAAAAGTTTTTTTTAGATAGTAAACATTTTTAACAAGTAAGACGTAAGCATTCAAGTTTTTAATCAAAACAGACAGTAAATTTTTAACTATAAACTTAAAAGACAATTAAACTATATTTTGAACATAATGCAGTCGCGTGTGTGTGCGATTCTACGATGTTTCTAGTCAACTACAGTGCACGGTTTCTGGCAAAGGCGAGTACTGACTACTCTGACGCACTCTCTCTCTCTCTGTTTTTTTTTTTTTTTTTTTGGACTCTACAGAACATTTGTAGCATCATTGCTCAGTGGCCAGTATATGGTGCATTTCAATATAACCCATATTACATTCATGATGAATTAAACTATTGTAATATAAGTAATTTATTTAGTGTATTTTACTTTCACATGGTACTAGCTGTTTACCCGTTCTTCGTAGTGTATAGTTTGATCATATGAATTATTAACTGTGAATTCATGCACGAATACAATGTAATAGCTTCAGTTGTTTTTTCACGGTTATATTGATCGTCTTTATGATTATGTCAATAATATTAGTATTTTACAGTATATCATTTTCACCACTGCCGTATGATTAAATTTTACCAGTTTATTCAGAAGGCAAGCAAATATTGTATGAATAACCTGGTCAAATTTGATCAAATTATTGTAATACATAATGTACTAGGGTGGAATGAAGTTAGTGTTTAATATTTTAAGAGAACAAAATGGACACAAAATGTGATCAAACTGTGTATTTAAAAAGTTTTTATTCAAACAATTGGGGCCAATAGAGGTATTTACCTATATTTTTCAAAATTCGGTACTTTTATTTGAAAATATTTATTTTCTCAGAAAACAGGACTTTGTGTTGAGAATCTAATAACATTTTTGGATTCTGCATAAAATTTTCAATAAGAATAACAAGATAAATCGTGAGTTTAACTCAGTTATTTATTTGTAATTTTCGTTGGAAAATAACAAGATATTTTTTTATAAAATTCTCAATCTTCTAAAACATTCATTAAACTGTATTGGTTTTGTTATAGGAGGTGTCAAATATTGTTAAAAACTTCGGCATTTCATAGGATTGAAAATGATGTATCACACATTAAGGTTTGATCAAAATGTAGGTGAAACAATCAAACTTATACTCGTTAAAACAGGCTTAATCCAAATTCTGAGTAGTTTGTTACCTTTATTAATAAACCACAACTTTATCAACAATGAGTATTTACTTTTAATATTGTAAGTACATTTTTATATTTTCCATAAAATTTCTATAAATAAATTAACAAAGATCAAGCTTAGAACCCAGCACTTAGAGGTAAGGAGAAGAATTCCCATGATTCGGAACTTGAAGTCCCGTTTTTTAGCGAATTTCGCTATAGGGAATACGCTATTACGGTAGTAGTCACGGTAAGACCTAAGCCCGGGACCATGATACTTTTTTGTTTTGAGGTCCCTAGAAGCCAAAAACACCGTTCGTTCACATTGATATATATATATATATATATATGTGTCCGTGAACCCGATAACTTTTGAACGGAACCTCCGATTTTGATGAAATTTGGTACAGGGGTGTAAGCCAGCGCCTACTAGGTTGAGTTCACCAACCAGAATGATCCAACCATGGGAACGGGGTTTTATGGGGTTTCAAAGGGGTCAAAAATGGGTTTTTGGAATTTTTGGACCTTAATTTTTAAAATTCATCAATTTTAGCTGAAACCATTGCGAGTCCCATGCCTCCGGTACATATTGTTAGACTTGGGGCGTACTGAGAGGTACAAATGAGAAGCACAAGACTGCTCAAAATAACGTGTATTGAAAGGCATAAAATAAAAGAAAGCAAAATACAAAACCAACAAGACAATAATTAATTTAGTAAAATAGTTAAGAATTAAGTTTGCCCTTTTCTAAACAAAACAACAAGAATAAAATGAGTAATATGTTAAACGAATTGACTCAAGAATTTGGAATACTAAATGGATGTTAAATGGCTTGAAACTTTAGTTATCTTTTACTTATGTTAATTATAAACCAAAACTCTTACTTAAAATATGGTTATCCTTTTTTCACCGAAACACAACACAACACTCACTACACGCACACACTCCACTTAACTTCCCTACCCCTAATTTCCTAATGATCTTCTCTCCTCGCTGTCCCGTCGCTCGTCCCTCCTTTTCCGTCTCCCACCATGGATGATTGATGGCTCCTCATTGGTTGATCACCGATAGGGTGTGTGGCTTAAAGGTTGTTCGCACAGTTCTTGGAAGCATACCCTACCGGGACTGTCTTTGCTCTCGTCAGCTGGGAAAGGACAGATGAAAGACGATCTAACGGAAAGCTTGACTTCGTTCACACCAACGGAATGACATAGTGTAATGTGAACGAAAGAATTAAGTTATCCGAGATCGGTGGGATAGAAAGACGGACGCAGGCAGAGCCAAAGAATAATCTTGTCCGACTTTTGTCACTTAGTTACATCCCCCTGGTTTAGTCGTCAACCTACCACCGGTTGACAAGTAATAGGACAAATGCTGCCATAAGGAGTACTCGCGATCCTCAGGATGCGCGGACATCTTCATCTACTAGTGTACGGAGATCTTGATGTTCGCTCCGACTCTTCTTCACCCCTTCCAGCGTCACGTCCCGATCTTGAGGTACGGCGCTGCCTTCCTTCCCGCGACCCTTCCAGCGGAACGCGGTAGAGTTCAGTAATTTTGTCTGAACTATAATATCGATCACGTCTTCTTTCGCCCTGTCGATACTCCTTATGTGCTATTTTAAATTTTTTATCTAAAACAAATCTTATAGTATTGTCTTTGTTTGCTTTATTTTTTTTTATATTACAGTTAGATTATATGTGAATGGGTCATCTAGGTTCGTTAATTTTATTTAGTAGTCTCTTAGAGGAGTGTTATGGTCTCTAGTTAAGAGTGAAAGTTTTATGTTAAGTACATGTATGAAGTAACAGGATGTTAAAAGTAAAATGGTTAAAATGGAAGTCCAAGTTAACAAAATGTACATCATTATTCTTCTATCGTCTAATATGTCAGTCCAAGAGTTCTTTACATTGATATGATTAAACAACTTGACAGGTTCTAAGTGTTTGACAACAAACGTGGGAGTAGATATATTCCAATCGTTTAGTATAAATTTCGTGATGTTGTAAAATTCTGTTCTATCGATTTTATCAAGGGGATCAATTCTTAAATTATTCAAATTTGTCCAAGTGAGTGGTATTAAATGAAAAATGAGAGGTGATTGATGATCTCTAGAGTCGCATGGTATTATCGTATTAATGATGATTGTTGAACCTTGTAAAACATAACAGTCACAGGGCAATTTCAACTCTACTGTTCCGATATTCAGTTTTGGAATAGTTTGCTTTGTAATTTATTTTTGCACATTATTTTTAAATCTTCATTAATATTGGTTAAGAGGAAAGAATTGACAGACTTTTCTTGAATAATTACATGGTCAGGGTTATTATAACAATGGAATTCACAGTGATCCTACAAATTAGAAATATTTGTCCCATTCAATAAATACTTGGCACATTCAGAAGATTTCGAAAATTTTGAAGTATATCTTGGAATTAAGCAAAGATTGGATTGGTGTACATTGCAGTTATTGTTATTTTCAGTTTCGATTATGTAAGTAGAGAAATTTGTTTTTATTATTACCATGTCTTTGTTAGTTAATTGACATATTTTGTCATGCCACTTAAGAGGCATTGGGTTATAGTTGAATGCACGGTACTGTAAATTGCTTTTCTTTAAAGGAATTTTCACTTGTAACACTATATTTTCATTTTCATAATGACATTTGCAAATAGGCAGTGAATAATATTTATTAATATTTGAAACAGAGATAGCAAGGGTCATATTTTGAATACTAATTTTACTATCTAGGCGGAGCTTGTTGAAGAGTTTTAATAGGCAAAAGTGTTTCAGGGATCTTATTGTTCTGGCAATCTTGCTCAATTTTATAAAGTTGGTCGTAATAAAGAGATAAGTAGATATATAGCCAAGTTTCTTGGGTATATTGTAGTAATTTGGATTCAAAGTGATTTGATGTTTCATTGATATTGAATTGGAAATCAGTGCCATAGTTCTGGAGTGTTTCATGAAGGTTCTTTAGTACATTATTTATATTGATGGAAAAATTATTTAATTTTGTTTCAGCTATGGTAAATTCAGTGTGTTCTTCTTTGACAAAGTCTAATAAGGAGTTTAGTTTATCATCAACTTGCACTTCGTTTTCTGCTAAGTCATGAAGATTAGTCATTGTGGCTACATTGCAGCACCACTCTAAACCTCTGCCAATAAATTCAATAGATTGTTTAGTTCTGGGTTGAGTTTGATTTTGATTTATTTTGGTTTGAGGGTCAAAATTAGTTTTGTCTACCAGGAGCATGTCATGTATGTAGTTTTGAATTTCAGACAACTGTAATTTCTGTTTACAATTTCGAGCTTCTGTCTGAACTAGACTGTTGCATTCATGGGGACGCGGAATTTGGGCTGATTTTGGTATAGATTGAGTAATTTTGGTTTTATAATTGATTTGATAAAATAATGGCGCGACCGAATGGTACGGTATTACGACCGAAGAAACGTCATTGAAGGTAACCCCCGACACGATGTGAATCGGAATTTCGTCACCAGCTGACGGAGAAAGCAACCACATGAGGAGGATGGTGAAGAAGAATGCAGGCTCAGCAAAGCGGCGGCGGCGGCGGTGACGAGGGCTCCGTGATGATGTCATCTCAGCGTAGGCGTCGAGTTGCTGCTGCCTGTGAAGACGTTCCGTTGAGGCTGGAAACTACTGCTGCAAATGACTTATTTCTTAGTATGAGTTTTTGGTTTATTTTCTTGTTGTTTTGTTTCACAGATTTTGTTATATTTTATTTGGGCTTTCATCAGTAACATGCGATATTTAGGATGACTCATATACTTTTAATGCACAAGTTTTAGCCTAATGTTAAGCAATAAGTAATATTTTGAGATTGGAAAATCTATGAACATAAGAATTTATACACCTTGTTTCTATTAAGTTGCAATACTATATTTACAATATTCGATTCCTCTATAATGAGAGTCCTGATGTCTTTCATATCCTGTAGTCACAGTTCAACATTTATTCATTACACTCTAAAGGAAAGAAAATAAAACAGTCAAAGGTGACTTTTTGCTTCGTACTGCAAATCAGTTAAAATGTCTGTTGTAATAATAACACATAAAGTTGTAGCAGTTAAATTCATTTCGGCCCGCGGTTGCCTTATGAATCCACATACTAGTTATTTGTTTGTTGTGTTATTTCACTTTACATTGTTACACTGTTCGCGCACTGCTAAATAGCGTCCATTACACTATGTTAAGGTCGTCACCTCATAATTGTTTGAAATATTATTTATTCATTGATTGAATTTAAGTTAAATCTGGTGCTTGGCCAAGCAATTGTCTTTGTGTTTAGTTAGAAATCGTACGTACTTGTGAAACAGTTGAAAAGTAATATGCCTAACTTAATAGTTTTGTAGCGCGCTACATTTATATACAATATTTACAGGTGTGTGCGTGTTTCGGTGAAATATTTCTTAATGTTAAATGTTATAGGGACCTCTTTGGTCAATTCTTACATCTTTACCATACTATATGCATCTTTACCAAGTATATGAGTCATGATACGTTATTCTACGTCAATCAAAATACATATTTTATGAGGATCACAGATAAAAAAATTAATGCAGTTAAATGTTCACAAATAATACAAATGAAGTTTAATGAAGTTATATTTATATTATATCGCATGTTACCGAGTGTTCCTACTTATGACATATTTAATTATTCTATTTTACAATTCTGCTTTGGAATACCTTCATCCTAGAGACATGAATAACTTCTTTGACCAGTTTACCATTTTTTAATATTTCTACTAAATACGACACTGGGGTCACCTTTTTAAGTACAGTGTAGGGACCTTTATAACGAAAAGCAAATTTAGTTTGATTATCTCTTAAATTCTTTGGGTACCATATTAACACCTGGTCTCCAGGATTTAACTTTAAATCCCTCCTATTCCTATCATAATACATTTTCTGCTTTTTTTGTTCTTTTGCAATAATGTCTGGTATTGTATCCCTAATCTCATTGACAATTTTTATCTTTTCTAACAGGTCTTTATCAGTGTTCGGATTTACAAACAAGGTGTCACTAGGAAAGTTAGGTTCGAAACCTAAGAAAAGATATGCTGGTTTATATTTAGTTGTGTGGTGTACACTATTGTTGTATGCAAATAGTACATAGTCAATATATTGTGACCAAGTGTTTGGTTTTTCTGATACATAGTGGGAAATCATATTAATTAAAGTGTTGTTGAAATTTTCTACTTGACCATTTACTTGAGGAGTAAAGGCACTACTTAAAATGTGACATGAGCCAATAGCTGTGGTTAAATAACGAATCAAGTTATTGTTAAACTCAGTTCCTCTATCTGATTGTATAATACTTGGTGTACCGTAGGTACAAATTAACCTTAAGAGACATTTAACAATTGATTTTCCATCTGCAGTTATAAGTGGGAATGCAAAAGCGAATCTACTACAAGAATCTGTTACAGTTAAAATGTACTTATATTTGTTACTAGGATTTAATGGACCTATGATAACGAGCTGAATTCTTTCAAAAATTTTGTTTGTGGGAGGGATAGGATTAAGGAAGCCAAACTTTTTCTTTGGGGCATTTTTTCTCTTCTGGCATGTTTCACAGGTTTTGACGAAGTTTTCCACATCTGTCGACATTCCAATCCAGTGGTATCGCTCCTTGATTTTTCCGAGAGTTTTAAAAGAATTTAGATGTCCTCCGGAGATAGGGGAGTTGTGATATTCTTCGAGGATATCATTTACTAGTTTTCGGGGAATGGCCAAAACATACCTATGAGGCTCACCATCCTTATAGCTTCTATAAAGGAATCCATTCTCAACTTTGTAATGTGCGGCCATTTTCCTGTACTTTTGGTCCACAAGGTCAGGGTTTTCCAGAGCAAGTAAGACGCGTTTTAAATCATCATCCTGAGCTTGCAATTGTTTCAAGTCCACGAGATGTAGAGCGCTTACTGAAGTAAGGTTGAAGGTGAAATCCTCTTCGATTGTCTTATCCACCGGATTTCTACTCAAGAAATCGGGCAAGACTAAGGATTTACCTGCCTTGTGAGTTATTTCCAGGTCATAGTCGCAGATTAGATTTGAGAGTCTGGTGAGTCTTGAGGATGCGCCTTTGAAGGTTTTGTAATATTGAAGTGCCGAATGGTCGGTGAAAACTTTGATTTTTCTACCAAACAAAAACTCACGCCATTTAGTTAACGCATATACCAAAGCTAAAAACTCCTTCTCCGAAACACTGTAATTTACTTCATTAGGTTTTAATTTCCTGCTTAGGTATTGTATGGGGTGTTCTGTATTAGTTTTTCTGTCAATTTGAGTCATTACTGCGCCAATTGCAAAATTTGAAGCATCAGTGTAAACACGAGTTTCTCTGTTGTCATCAAAGTGGCTGAGAAGAGGAGGAGACGTGAGGATCGACTTTAGTTCTTGGAATGCTTGCTCGCATTCGTTTGTCCAGTGAAACTTCTTGGTGGAATTAAATTGTTTTATGAGGTTAGTTAAAGGCATGGCTATTTTTGCAAAATTATTTACAAATCTTCTAAAATAATTTGCCGCTCCTAGGAATGATCTTACTTGTTTTATTGTTGTAGGTGTTTTAAATTTGGTTATTGATTCGATATTTGATTTCAGAGACAAGCAGCCTTTAGCACTAACTTCATGACCAAGTACCTTTATTTTATCGTACATAAACTGACACTTTTTCGAATTCAGTTTTAGGTTTACATTATTTAATTCTTGGAGAATGATTTCAATATTTTATAATTGATCATCAAATGTTTTACCTAGAACTGTGATGTCGTCAATAAATGGAATACATCTGCTGTACAAGTGTTTAGACAATATTTTAGTGATAGCTCTTTGGAAAGCTACGGTTGCTATGGATAGATCTTGCGGCATTCTTTTAAACTGATATTTTCCTGTTTGTGTTATGACAGTTAAGTATTTTCTATCTTCCGGGGCGATTTCCAATTGGAAGAATGCGTTCTTTAGGTCTAGATGCGTGAAATAGGACATGTCAGATAGACACGACAAAACTAGGTCAACTGAAACTATTGGGAAATTTTGTTGTTCTAGACATTTGTTAACTGACCTCAAATCAGATATAACTCGCGTAGAGTTATCAGAATTAGTTATGACAAACATGGGACAAGCCGATTCAGTATAATTAGGTGATTCTTCTAGAATTCCAGCTTTTTTAAGCTTAAAAATTTCATCTTGCAATATTTGTCGTTCTTTTAAACTTTGCCTATAAGGTGGATGGTAAACAAGCTTAGCATCAGGTTTTAATTTTAATTTCACTGGTGGAATTTTAGCAGGATCTAAGTCTTCCGTTTTGTTAGTGAACATATTGCTGTATTTAGAAAGCATGTTTGCTAACCGATTATGTTGTTGTACTGTTAGTTTAGGGTTGATATCAAGAGGGTTTCCGTTTCTATCTAAAGCTATTATTTTATTAGGATGTGTGTGTTGAACTTGTGAAGACTTTGTTTGTTTACTACAAGTGGTACCTGTGGTTGGCTTTAAGTAACCTAAAATAGAGTTTTGTTTGAGCCATTTAGGGAGTTTACTAGCATTATAAATGTGGATAAACTTTCTTTTTCCATCTCTATCAGTTGATATGTAGGCATGGAGTTTCTTTTTCTCTCTTAAATTTAAGTCTACGTCAATTTCATAGTCAAAATGTTCGGGTGAAATTTCCATTAGTTTATAATGTTGGTGAGGGGCTATAGCTGTATCTTTGTCTACTTTGATTTCTACTAACTTTTCTTGTACTGTGTTAGTGTTTAATAAAATTGGTTTGAAGTTCAGTAGCCAAGTTTTATCCATTGGAAATGTGTGAACTTTATTTCTGTTAGTTATTCTAATTTGTTGTTTCTTAAAATCCAATTCCATACAGTTTTGAAATAAGAACCAGTTTCCTAAAATTATGTCAATAGCTAAATCTTCAATGACATAAAACTCTGTGGGGTACTCAATCCCGTTAATTATAATGGGTAGCGATAATTTTCCTACTACCTTGACTGGTTTATCATTAGCAGCTAATATTATTGGAAGATTGTCCTTTCGTAGAGGTAAGTCTTGTACAATTGATGATTTAATTAGACAAAAATTACAACCCGTATCCAAAGTTGCGGAATATACATTTCCGATTTCATTAACTTGAATATTCATGATTAGGGTAGGGAATTTCTTAGTTTTGTTTGCATTGAAAATTAGGTCATATATATCCGATAATGTACATTTGGTTTGTCTTTTATCTGATTTGATCAAATTACGTAGGTTTAAGTGTGTGGTAGTGTAAGGGTCTAAATTGAAGCGAGCGTTTGGGCGATTTAAATTTGCGCGCGAATGAGGATCAGCTGACGTAGGCCGCCCGGTTGGAATCAGCTGTTCCTAGATTTGCTTTGGGACCGTGCTGCGCATGCGCAGCGGTGGTGGGGAGGAGGCCCGCGGTCCCGACTCCATGGACTGCGCCAGTCAGTCCTCCGTCAGGCGAGTAGCCGACAAGGTCCACCAGTCGATGGCCTGGCCTGGCGAACAGCCCGCCGCACCGTCTTACTCTCCTCAGCGTGGAGCGAGAGCGAAGCGAGAATAATTAAACGAACGTCGGGCGTCCGACAAAGCGTTATTGCTCAGGTACGGTCCTAGTAATAGTACAAGTCAGCGTAGTTTACATTATAATTCAGCCTTGTTAATTTAATGTTTCTTTTATTTAATTTAATTAAATAATTCATACAGGGACTGAATGTTTTACGAGAATTTCGTACTCTTGAAGAGTTCTTTGTTAGCCGGTAGACCGCGTGGTGGACCGGAGCGAGTTTAATATTTTATTTTATTCCGAATCTATTCACACCAATCACTTGTAGGCCCAGGGTGAACTAACCCTGGGAATAAAATAATTTGTATTTTAAATTAATTAAATAAAAACTTGTCTTTTATCAGCGTTAGGCCCGGGGCGAAACAGCTCCCGGAAAAACCTTTGGACTTTTACTAATTAAATTGAATATTATATTTGTAATTTAAATTAATTCAATAGAAACCGGATTTTATTAATTGGCGATAACTTGATGGTGAAATCCTGATACTCGCGTTTTAGCTGAAAATTAATTGTTTCTTTTTTGCCGCGTGGCTTATTTTAGTTTTTATTATTTTATTCAGAATTTCACCGGGGAATCTAAATTTACTTTTTCCAAATTCAAGGGCTATGATGATCTAAGGATTGACTTTGAGAACTAGATGTTCATTTTACCGTGCGTCTGAGCCCTCTAATACATTACATTAATTTGTAAAATCAATTTAGAACCTCGGACATTTAACCCGATTGAGCGATTCCGTGGCTGTAGCGTGCAATTTTAACACCACCGCGAATTGCACCGTTGCAAATGGCGCTGCCGAACAGGGACTAAATAAATTGTGTAGGGCTCAGGGACTTGTAAAATTTCAAGAAGAAATTATCGTTAAAAGCGTTGACTGTTGATTACTATCTGGAATAAGGTAGTGTGCTATCTGAAATAAGATAGTTTAATATTATCTCTCTTTATTTTCTGCCATTGTGGCTGGCGCCCGATAACTGGGATTTTAATTGCAATTAATTGTTGTTCGAAATGGGACTCTTTAGATTATTTCTTAGACTGTGGTTCCGGCTCTTGTGTAGCACATTTTACGTTGCTTCTCCGGTGCGAAACAAAGGAGAGAAAGGAACAAAAGCAGATGAAAATAGCGTTACAACTGGTGAAACAACTAGTTCAAGTATGACTACCAGCGTTGGTACGATTCCGAAAACGACGGTTTCTTGGTCAAAACCAGAGACGACGGATAGTAGTCCAGTTACAACGATTCCCTGTCATGAGCATGCCGAAACTCAGGGTTTAGGGAAACTTATTCAATTGTTAGGCATGCCACCCAATGTATCAGTTGAGGAAGTTTGTCGAAAAGTAGCCAATTTTGCGATCAAAGCCAGTGCAAACGAAAATATTGTGCACTCAGATAGGCGTGAAAATATTTTTTCGAGTTTTTCTCCTCTCGGCGAGGGAGTTGTGTATAGTAAGCTGCATAAGCCTATCACAACCGAGGTTCAATCAGGAAATAATCATGAATCAACGGGCCTAAAACACAATGACTCAGCATCATTGTGTACACTAGTAAGGAAATGGAATGTTAAGTTCGACGGCAATAAAGACCCGATTTCTTTCTTAGAACGTATTGAGGAATTAAAAGAAGCGTATTCCCTTGATAACGAGCGTATTCTTAAAGTTTTGCCTGAATTGTTGCACGGTGCGGCATTACTATGGTACCGCAACAATAAGGATTTTTGGCGTTCTTACGATGATTTTCGTCACAGTTTTGACTTGTATTATTTACCTCCGGGCTATAACAGGAACCTTGGTGAGGAAATTAGGCGTAGGACCCAAGGCGAAAATGAGCCATTTCGTAATTTTGTTGTCGCTATCACCACTTTAATGCGGAGGCGTGGAGGCTACTCAATGAAAGAGAAACTCGACGTTATTTATAACAACATGAGGCCAGATTATAAATTAACCATGAGTCGAGACGAAATAGTCTCGCTGGACGAGATGCTGAAAAAAGCAGAGCACGTTGAGAGTTACTGGCGTGAAAAGGCGTTGTACCGACCTCCCCCTCACCCCTCCGAGGCATTGGTAGCGGAAACAGCCTACCAAGGAAAGCGGAAGTCAGACAATAACCCGTATGGGCACCGTGGTGTCAATACCTTAGGAAACAATGAGAGCTTCACTGATAAAAATGTTGTAAATGACAAACACATGGGTTATAAAAATAATAATCCAATTAAAAACGGCAAATACAAAGGGGACTATTGCCAGCGGTGGAATAACCGCGCGGTGGCTTATCAAGCGAGAGATAAGCAATCTAGGTATGCGCCGGCCGACAACAAAGATGGTCAGATGAAACAATCTGTTCGCTCCTCGGTGACGTGTTACAATTGCAATAAATCCGGACACGTTTATCGGGATTGTAGGTTGCCGAAAACAATTAAATGATTTAACTGTAAAACTACAGGCGTGAGAACCGATGATTGTAAATGCCGCTCGAGAAACGCGTCGCGTAACCGGAGGACTGTCGAGTCCAAAATAAAGTCTGAATCCTCCGACTGGCAACAATGTTTTGAGCCAACAAAATTAGTTCCTGAAGGTTTTGGAGCTTTAACTGACGTGCAGGATAATAGACCGTATGTAAATATCAAAATTTATGAGAAGGAGTTCTTAGCACTGTTAGATAGTGGCGCGGCTATTACGTTAATTAGCTCAACGGTCGCACAGCATCTGGAAACCCAGAGAATTTGTGCTAATAAAGTTTCAACGGTTGTTCAGCTCGCGGATGGTACGTGCACTAGACAAAATTATGTGTACGAATTTGAAGGAATTTTAGGCGGACAGATAAATCAATTTAGAGCAGTATGTTTGCCCACGTTGACTTGTGACGTGATTTTGGGAATGGATACCCTTGAGCGATTGAAACTAATTACTTTCAATCTTGAAATTGGTCATTTGGAACAAAATGATCAAGACAGTAGTACAGATCATTTGGAACAAAATGATCCAGGGAATATTGGATGTAAACCTCAATTGGTAGACGCGTTTTTATCCAAGGAGAAGGACGACCGCGACACCGTGTTATGCCCGACTGGAGCAGAGAACTCGAGCCCTACTGACGGTTCGGTCGAAATAGACCAACCTCCGCCGGACAGGTGGTACCAGCGTGTAGTGGACCAAGTTAGGAAAAATCCTAGGTCCAATCAAAATTTTGTAGTCCGGGATGACAAATTATACAAATTTGATCGGAAAAGATCAAAATACGGGGATCCAAAGGAAAACTGTAAACTTTGCGTTCCTCGGGAAGAGCGATCCATTGTTTTGCGGGAAAACCACGATTCTCCCACCGCGGGGCATTTTGGTTTCCGAAAGACGGCCAACCGAGTTGGCAATAATTACTTTGGCCGAGGTGAGCAAGTTGTGAAAACGCCACCTCTGTCTCCACCTACACGCCCAGACAACGGCATGGGCAGACGTGGCCCACGAACAAACAGATATCATACCCTCCGAAGGTGGAACGAGGATGGGACCTTCTTCCGCGTCAAAGTTCGGAAACCCCAACCGCAAGCTAAGCTTACCTAGAGTAAGGGTGGACGCAGGAACATTTTTTTTCTTTTCGGTTCTTTTTTTTCACCCCGAACTAAGTAGGGGGTGTAAGGGTCTAAATTGAAGCGAGCGTTTGGGCGATTTAAATTTGCGCGCGAATGAGAATCAGCTGACGTAGGCCGCCCGGTTGGAATCAGCTGTTCCGAGATTTGCTTGGGGACCGTGCTGCGCATGCGCGGCGGTGGTGGGGAGGAGGCCCGCGGTCCCGACTCCATGGACTGCGCCAGTCAGTCCTCCGTCAGGCGAGTAGCCGACAAGGTCCACCAGTCGATGGCCTGGCCTGGCGAACAGCCCGCCGCACCGTCTTACTCTCCTCAGCGTGGAGCGAGAGCGAAGCGAGAATAATTAAACGAACGTCGGGCGTCCGACAAAGCGTTATTGCTCAGGTACGGTCCTAGTAATAGTACAAGTCAGCGTAGTTTACATTATAATTCAGCCTTGTTAATTTAATGTCTCTTTTATTTAATTTAATTAAATAATTCATACAGGGACTGAATGTTTTACGAGAATTTCGTACTCTTGAAGAGTTCTTTGTTAGCCGGTAGACCGCGTGGTGGACCGGAGCGAGTTTAATATTTTATTTTATTCTGAATCTATTCACACCAATCACTTGTAGGCCCAGGGTGAACTAACCCTGGGAATAAAATAATTTGTATTTTAAATTAATTAAATAAAAACTTGTCTTTTATCAGCGTTAGGCCCGGGGCTAAACAGCTCCCGGAAAAACCTTTGGACTTTTACTAATTAAATTGAATATTATATTTGTAATTTAAATTAATTCAATAGAAACCGGATTTTATTAATTGGCGATAACTTGATGGTGAAATCCTGATACTCGCGTTTTAGCTGAAAATTAATTGTTTCTTTTTTGCCGCGTGGCTTATTTTAGTTTTTATTATTTTATTCAGAATTTCACCGGGGAATCTAAATTTACTTTTTCCAAATTCAAGGGCTATGATGATCTAAGGATTGACTTTGAGAACTAGATGTTCATTTTACCGTGCGTCTGAGCCCTCTAATACATTACATTAATTTGTAAAATCAATTTAGAACCTCGGACATTTAACCCGATTGAGCGATTCCGTGGCTGTAGCGTGCAATTTTAACACCACCGCGAATTGCACCGTTACAGTAGATTGTTTAAGAACGTCCCTATCAATTTCTTCGACCAAATTTGAGGCTTGATTTGGTGCTAGGAATACTCCTTCTGTGGAATCGACAGGATTGTCCGACGAAGACTGTTGTTGGGGTGAAGTCGTTGACTCGGCAGTTACATTGTTGTCCTCGGGCACGTGCGGGTGACGGTTGGTAGTCTGGGCTCCAGCGGTGGCTGTTGGATCAGCTGACTGCAGCGGTGCTGGTGACGTAGTCGAGCTTGGAGTCAGCGTCCCGGGGCAACACGTCACGAGGTGTGACGGAGGTCTCTGCTGTCGTCTGGCGTCTTCGGCATCAGCTGACCGGGTCAACGCTCTCGCTTGTACACAAGCATCGGGTTTTACATGGAAAGGGTTGATTGTTTCCGGTGTGATATTATTATTTTTAACTTCTTTAGGGATAAATTTTCGTTTACGGTTATTCTGTTTTAAAGATTCTTGTATTGTTGGGAAATTTTTTTCATACTGAGAGTTGAAAATTGTATTTTTGTCACATTCTACATTTTTAGTTTGTGATTTAGCACGTGGGGTGTGATTGGGTGTCAGTCTACTTCTGTTCCAAAAATACCTTGTATAAATAGGTTTGTTTACGCGGGAAGCCAATCGATTATGATTATTGTTAACGTGACTTCCCTGATTAATTAGTTTTTTTGAACACGTCCATTTTGTTTTGGACGCCTGAAACACTGATCTATGGTGTGATTGCTTCGTTTGCAATAGTTGCAAAATTTAGTTGATTTGTTAGGGGTGGCATAGTTAGTTTTGGCCCTATCGTTCCTTTTGTTGTACCAGCACGTTTCGGTACTATGATTGCTCATCCTGCAGATGTGACAGAATTTTGAATTCTTAAATGAGGATTGTGATTGATTCGGTGATTTGGGTGGGTATCTTTGTTTTGCGTTTGAATCCCTACGGTCAGGTTGGTACTTATAATGAGGCGAAGGCTTTCTCGAAGAACGGTTTGATTCTCGGGATGTACTTCTACGCCTATTGGTTTCCCTACTGCTTGAAGATCTTGATCTTGAGTTACCTCTATTGTGACCTAATTCTTTTCGGGATAATTCTAAGGTTTCTAATTTCTCTTTGATAAGTTTAACATCTGATTTTAGGCTTGATAAATCTGAATCATCATAAGTCACTGATTTACTTTGGGGTTTTAGTACATTTACAGCCTCGGTTTTCTTTTGGTGTCTTTTTTGATTTTTTGTTTTCAATAAAAACTGGGTTTCGATTTTGTAAAGATAGTCTTTTAAAGCTGCTAGAGATTTATTTTCCATCTTTATGACTTCATTGCAAATTTCCGGTTTAATTCCCTGAATTACGTACTCAACGATTTTTTTATCTGGCATTTCTGGATCAATTCTACGGCAAAGGTGGACGATTTCAAAAAGAAACTGCAATGGAGATTCGTTTTCTCCTTGCGTTCGATTTTCTAAGACCGTCTGTAGGTCTTCAATTAATGCTACAGGGCTAAATGCTTTAATGAATTCAGTCTCTAAATGATTCCAATCGATTGTTTCGTTTTCCATTTTGTATAAACTGAACCATTTGTAAGGTGTACTAGTTAGATGAGTTGGGAAAAGTTCTATTTTAGTTTTTTCTGACCAATGGTTGCATACGCTGGCGGTTTTAAATTTGTGCATAAATTCGTGGACATCCTCGGAAGGTAGTCCAGAGAATGTACCTGCTTTAATTAGAGGCAAGTTTTCTTTAGTTTCTTCCGTCATTTTAGTGGATTTGTTTTCAGTTCTGGTCAAAGTTTTAGTTTCTTGAATGGGTTGGGTAACGCTTAGAGTAACAGGGTTTAACTTTAGATCGTTTTGATGCTTTAGATGTTGCTCATGTTGTAAAATTAATTTGTTTTGGTATGTGCTGAGTTCATTTGAATTAGGGTTATCAATTGTTGCATAAATTGGTTGTTCTAAGGGTTGTGTTTGCTGATTAGATGAGTGAGGATGGTTTTGGAAAATGTCTGATTGCAAATGTCTAGGTGTTAGATATTCAATACTACTCTGATTTTCGACCTCAGAAGGAACAGTTTCATAAACAGGTTCTAATATTCTTTGAAAAGAAACTAAGTCCCTGAAGTTGTCCTTGTCTTTTTCCTCTAATACGTTGTTGAAAAATAGATTTTTTAAAGCTGTGTATAAACCTGGATGTCTTGATGCTGTTTTAAAAACATCTTTGGTGAGGGCTAATTTTTTTCTCAAATTGGCTAGGGATTCGTTTTCAGGAATAGGTGGGAGTTTGATTTTATACTGGCAAGCTATTTGTAATGCTTCAGTTTTGTTAAGATCGTAAATATTTATGTCTACTATTTCAAAATTCAGCTCCATAAATTAATTTATTTTAACTATATTTTCATTTTTATGCCCTAATCTCTCATGTAAAATAGCTTAATTTATTTCTTTTAGTTTGATAAGTAACCTAATTGAATTTAGTTTTCAATTAGTTTGGTTTAAATGAAAAATATTCTAATTTTCTAATTGTGTAGGCAAGGCCTACACATATTACCTAATTAATTAGGTAATAGGTAATTAGGTAATTAGGTAGGTATTCTAATTGTGAAAGGCCCTGGGTTCGATACCCGGCGCCTCCACCATGCGAGTCCCGTGCCTCCGGTACATATTTTTAGACTTGGGGCGTACTGAGAGGTACAAATGAGAAGCACAAGACTGCTCAAAATAACGTGTATTGAAAGGCATAAAATATAAGAAAGCAAAATACAAAACCAACAAGACAATAATTAATTTAGTAAAACAGTTAAGAATTAAGTTTTGCCCTTTTCTAAACAAAACAACAAGAATAAAATGAGTAGCCTAATATGTTAAACGAATTGACTCAAGAATTTGGAATACTAAATGGATGTTAAATGGCTTGAAACTTTAGTTATCTTTTACTTATGTTAATTATAAACCAAAACTCTTACTTAAAATATGGTTATCCTTTTTTCACCGAAACACAACACAACACTCACTACACGCACACACTCCACTTAACTTCGCTACCCCTAATTTCCTAATGATCTTCTCTCCTCGCTGTCCCGTCGCTCGTCCCTCCTTTTCCGTCTCCCACCATGGATGATTGATGGCTCCTCATTGGTTGATCACCGATAGGGTGTGTGGCTTAAAGGTTGTTCGCACAGTTCTTGGAAGCATACCCTACCGGGACTGTCTTTGCTCTCGTCAGCTGGGAAAGGACAGATGAAAGACGATCTAACGGAAAGCTTGACTTCGTTCACACCAACGGAATGACATAGTGTAATGTGAACGAAAGAATTAAGTTATCCGAGATCGGTGGGATAGAAAGACGGACGCAGGCAGAGCCAAAGAATAATCTTGTCCGACTTTTGTCACTTAGTTACATCCCCCTGGTTTAGTCGTCAACCTACCACCGGTTGACAAGTAATAGGACAAATGCTGCCATAAGGAGTACTCGCGATCCTCAGGATGCGCGGACATCTTCATCTACTAGCGTACGGAGATCTTGATGTTCGCTCCGACTCTTCTTCCCCCCTTCCAGCGTCACGTCCCGATCTTGAGGTACGGCGCTGCCTTCCTTCCCGCGACCCTTACAGCGGAACGCGGTAGAGTTCAGTAATTTTGTCTGAACTATAATATCGATCACGTCTTCTTTCGCCCTGTCGATACTCCTTATGTGCTATTTTAAATTTTTTATCTAAAACAAATCTTATAGTATTGTCTTTGTTTGCTTTATTTTTTTTTTATATTACAGTTAGATTATATGTGAATGGGTCATCTAGGTTCGTTAATTTTATTTAGTAGTCTCTTAGAGGAGTATTATGGTCTCTAGTTAAGAGTGAAAGTTTTATGTTAAGTACATGTATGAAGTAACAGGATGTTAAAAGTAAAATGGTTAAAATGGAAGTCCAAGTTAACAAAATGTACATCATTATTCTTCTATCGTCTAATATGTCAGTCCAAGAGTTCTTTACATTGATATGATTAAACAACTTGACAGGTTCTAAGTGTTTGACAACAAACGTGGGAGTAGATATATTCCAATCGTTTAGTATAAATTTCGTAATGTTGTAAAATTCTGTTCTATCGATTTTATCAAGGGGATCAATTCTTAAATTATTCAAATTTGTCCAAGTGAGTGGTATTAAATGAAAAATGAGAGGTGATTGATGATCTCTAGAGTCGCATGGTATTATCGTATTAATGATGATTGTTGAACCTTGTAAAACATAACAGTCACAGGGCAATTTCAACTCTACTGTTCCGATATTCAGTTTTGGAATAGTTTGCTTTGTAATTTATTTTTGCACATTATTTTTAAATCTTCATTAATATTGGTTAAGAGGAAAGAATTGACAGACTTTTCTTGAATAATTACATGGTCAGGGTTATTATAACAATGGAATTCACAGTGATCCTACAAATTAGAAATATTTGTCCCGTTCAATAAATACTTGGCACATTCAGAAGATTTCGAAAATTTTGAAGTATATCTTGGAATTAAGCAAAGATTGGATTGGTGTACATTGCAATTATCGTTATTTTCAGTTTCGATTATGTAAGTAGAGAAATTTGTTTTTATTATTACCATGTCTTTGTTAGTTAATTGACATATTTTGTCATGCCACTTAAGAGGCATTGGGTTATAGTTGAATACACGGTACTGTAAATTGCTTTTCTTTAAAGGAATTTTCACTTGTAACACTATATTTTCATTTTCATAATGACATTTGCAAATAGGCAGTGAATAATATTTATTAATATTTGAAACAGAGATAGCAAGGGTCATATTTTGAATACTAATTTTACTATCTAGGCGGAGCAAGTCTTGTTGAAGAGTTTTAATAGGCAAAAGTGTTTCAGGGATCTTATTGTTCTGGCAATCTTGCTCAATTTTATAAAGTTGGTCGTAATAAAGAGATAAGTAGATATATAGCCAAGTTTCTTGGGTATATTGTAGTAATTTGGATTCAAAGTGATTTGATGTTTCATTGATATTGAATTGGAAATCAGTGCCATAGTTCTGGAGTGTTTCATGAAGGTTCTTTAGTACATTATTTATATTGATGGAAAAATTATTTAATTTTGTTTCAGCTATGGTAAATTCAGTGTGTTCTTCTTTGACAAAGTCTAATAAGGAGTTTAGTTTATCATCAACTTGCACTTCGTTTTCTGCTAAGTCATGAAGATTAGTCATTGTGGCTACATTGCAGCACCACTCTAAACCTCTGCCAATAAATTCAATAGATCGTTTAGTTCTGGATTGAGTTTGATTTTGATTTATTTTGGTTTGAGGGTCAAAATTAGTTTTGTCTACCAGGAGCATGTCATGTATGTAGTTTTGAATTTCAGACAACTGTAATTTCTGTTTACAATTTCGAGCTTCTGTCTGAACTAGACTGTTGCATTCATGGGGACGCGGAATTTGGGCTGATTTTGGTATAGATTGAGTAATTTTGGTTTTATAATTGATTTGATAAAATAATGGCGCGACCGAATGGTACGGTATTACGACCGAAGAAACGTCATTGAAGGTAACCCCCGACACGATGTGAATCGGAATTTCGTCACCAGCTGACGGAGAAAGCAACCACATGAGGAGGATGGTGAAGAAGAATGCAGGCTCAGCAAAGCGGCGGCGGCGGCGGTGACGAGGGCTCCGTGATGATGTCATCTCAGCGTAGGCGTCGAGTTGCTGCTGCCTGTGAAGACGTTCCGTTGAGGCTGGAAACTACTGCTGCAAATGACTTATTTCTTAGTATGAGTTTTTGGTTTATTTTCTTGTTGTTTTGTTTCACAGATTTTGTTATATTTTATTTGGGCTTTCATCAGTAACATGCGATATTTAGGATGACTCATATACTTTTAATGCACAAGTTTTAGCCTAATGTTAAGCAATAAGTAATATTTTGAGATTGGAAAATCTATGAACATAAGAATTTATACACCTTGTTTCTATTAAGTTGCAATACTATATTTACAATATTCGATTCCTCTATAATGAGAGTCCTGATGTCTTTCATATCCTGTAGTCACAGTTCAACATTTATTCATTACACTCTAAAGGAAAGAAAATAAAACAGTCAAAGGTGACTTTTTGCTTCGTACTGCAAATCAGTTAAAATGTCTGTTGTAATAATAACACATAAAGTTGTAGCAGTTAAATTCATTTCGGCCCGCGGTTGCCTTATGAATCCACATACTAGTTATTTGTTTGTTGTGTTATTTCACTTTACATTGTTACACTGTTCGCGCACTGCTAAATAGCGTCCATTACACTATGTTAAGGTCGTCACCTCATAATTGTTTGAAATATTATTTATTCATTGAATGAATTTAAGTTAAATCTGGTGCTTGGCCAAGCAATTGTCTTTGTGTTTAGTTAGAAATCGTACGTACTTGTGAAACAGTTGAAAAGTAATATGCCTAACTTAATAGTTTTGTAGCGCGCTACATTTATATACAATATTTACAGGTGTGTGCGTGTTTCGGTGAAATATTTCTTAATGTTAAATGTTATAGGGACCTCTTTGGTCAATTCTTACATCTTTACCATACTATATGCATCTTTACCAAGTATATGAGTCATGATACGTTATTCTACGTCAATCAAAATACATATTTTATGAGGATCACAGATAAAAAAATTAATGTAGTTAAATGTTCACAAATAATACAAATGAAGTTTAATGAAGTTATATATATATTATATCGCATGTTACCGAGTGTTCCTACTTATGACATATTTAATTATTCTATTTTACAATTCTGCTTTGGAATACCTTCATCCTAGAGACATGAATAACTTCTTTGACCAGTTTAGCATTTTTTAATATTTCTACTAAATACGACACTGGGGTCACCTTTTTAAGTACAGTGTAGGGACCTTTATAACGAAAAGCAAATTTAGTTTGATTATCTCTTAAATTCTTTGGGTACCATATTAACACCTGGTCTCCAGGATTTAACTTTAAATCTCTCCTATTCCTATCGTAATACATTTTCTGCTTTTTTTGTTCTTTTGCAATAATGTCTGGTATTGTATCCCTAATCTCATTGACAATTTTTATCTTTTCTAACAGGTCTTTATCAGTGTTCGGATTTACAAACAAGGTGTCACTAGGAAAGTTAGGTTCGAAACCTAAGAAAAGATATGCTGGTTTATATTTAGTTGTGTGGTGTACACTAATGTTGTATGCAAATAGTACATAGTCAATATATTGTGACCAAGTGTTTGGTTTTTCTGATACATAGTGGGAAATCATATTAATTAAAGTGTTGTTGAAATTTTCTACTTGACCATTTACTTGAGGAGTAAAGGCACTACTTAAAATGTGACATGAGCCAATAGCTGTGGTTAAATCACGAATCAAGTTATTGTTAAACTCAGTTCCTCTATCCGATTGTATAATACTTGGTGTACCGTAGGTACAATTTAACCTTAAGAGACATTTAACAATTGATTTTCCATCTGCAGTTATAAGTGGGAATGCAAAAGCGAATCTACTACAAGAATCTGTTACAGTTAAAATGTACTTATATTTGTTACTAGGATTTAATGGACCTATGATATCGAGCTGAATTCTTTCAAAAATTTTGTTTGTGGGAGGGATAGGATTAAGGAAGCCAAACTTTTTCTTTGGGGCATTTTTTCTCTTCTGGCATGTTTCACAGGTTTTGACGAAGTTTTCCACATCTGTCGACATTCCAATCCAGTGGTATCGCTCCTTGATTTTTCCGAGAGTTTTAAAATAATTTAGATGTCCTCCGGAGATAGGGGAGTTGTGATATTCTTCGAGGATATCATTTACTAGTTTTCGGGGAATGGCCAAAACATACCTATGAGGCTCACCATCCTTATAGCTTCTATAAAGGAATCCATTCTCAACTTTGTAATGTGCGGCCATTTTCCTGTACTTTTGGTCCACAAGGTCAGGGTTTTCCAGAGCAAGTAAGACGCGTTTTAAATCATCATCCTGAGCTTGCAATTGCTTCAAGTCCACGAGATGTAGAGCGCTTACTGAAGTAAGGTTGAAGGTGAAATCCTCTTCGATTGTCTTATCCACCGGATTTCTACTCAAGAAATCGGGCAAGACTAAGGATTTACCTGCCTTGTGAGTTATTTCCAGGTCATAGTCGCAGATTAGATTTGAGAGTCTGGTGAGTCTTGAGGATGCGCCTTTGAAGGTTTTGTAATATTGAAGTGCCGAATGGTCGGTGAAAACTTTGATTTTTCTACCAAACAAAAACTCACGCCATTTAGTTAACGCATATACCAAAGCTAAAAACTCCTTCTCCGAAACACTGTAATTTACTTCATTAGGTTTTAATTTCCTGCTTAGGTATTGTATGGGGTGTTCTGTATTAGTTTTTCTGTCAATTTGAGTCATTACTGCGCCAATTGCAAAATTTGAAGCATCAGTGTAAACACGAGTTTCTCTGTTGTCATCAAAGTGGCTGAGAAGAGGAGGAGACGTGAGGATCGACTTTAGTTCCTGGAATGCTTGCTCGCATTCGTTTGTCCAGTGAAACTTCTTGGTGGAATTAAATTGTTTTATGAGGTTAGTTAAAGGCATGGCTATTTTTGCAAAATTATTTACAAATCTTCTAAAATAATTTGCCGCTCCTAGGAATGATCTTACTTGTTTTATTGTTGTAGGTGTTTTAAATTTGGTTATTGATTCGATATTTGATTTCAGAGACAAGCAGCCTTTAGCACTAACTTAATGACCAAGTACCTTTATTTTATCGTACATAAACTGACACTTTTTTGAATTCAGTTTTAGGTTTACATTATTTAATTCTTGGAGAATGATTTCAATATTTTCTAATTGATCATCAAATGTTTTACCTAGCACTGTGATGTCGTCAATAAATGGAATACATCTGCTGTACAAGTGTTTAGACAATATTTTAGTGATAGCTCTTTGGAAAGCTACGGTTGCTATGGATAGACCTTGCGGCATTCTTTTAAACTGATATTTTCCTGTTTGTGTTATGACAGTTAAGTATTCTCTATCTTCCGGGGCGATTTCCAATTGGAAGAATGCGTTCTTTAGGTCTAGATGCGTGAAATAGGACATGTCAGATAGACACGACAAAACTAGGTCAACTGAAACTATTGGGAAATTTTGTTGTTCTAGACATTTGTTAACTGACCTCAAATCAGATATAACTCGCGTAGAGTTATCAGAATTAGTTATGACAAACATGGGACAAGCCGATTCAGTATAATCAGGTGATTCTTCTAGAATTCCAGCTTTTTTAAGCTTAAAAATTTCATCTTGCAATATTTGTCGTTCTTTTAAACTTTGCCTATAAGGTGGATGGTAAACAAGCTTAGCATCAGGTTTTAATTTTAATTTCACTGGTGGAATTTTAGCAGAATCTAAGTCTTCCGTTTTGTTAGTGAACATATTGCTGTATTTAGAAAGCATGTTTGCTAACCGATTATGTTGTTGTTTGTAAGTTTAGGGTTGATATCAAGAGGGTTTCCGTTTCTATCTAAAGCTATTATTTTATTAGGATGTGTGTGTTGAACTTGTGAAGACTTTGTTTGTTTACTACAAGTGGTACCTGTGGTTGGCTTTAAGTAACCTAAAATAGAGTTTTGTTTGAGCCATTTAGGGAGTTTACTAGCATTATAAATGTGGATAAACTTTCTTTTTCCATCTCTATCAGTTGATATGTAGGCATGGAGTTTCTTTTTCTCTCTTAAATTTAAGTCTACGTCAATTTCATAGTCAAAATGTTCGGGTGAAATTTCCATTAGTTTATAATGTTGGTGAGGGGCTATAGCTGTATCTTTGTCTACTTTGATTTCTACTAACTTTTCTTGTACTGTGTTAGTGTTTAATAAAATTGGTTTGAAGTTCAGTAGCCAAGTTTTATCCATTGGAAATGTGTGAACTTTATTTCTGTTAGTTATTCTAATTTGTTGTTTCTTAAAATCCAATTCCATACAGTTTTGAAATAAGAACCAGTTTCCTAAAATTATGTCAATAGCTAAATCTTCAATGACATAAAACTCTGTGGGGTACTCAATCCCGTTAATTATAATGGGTAGCGATAATTTTCCTACTACCTTGACTGGTTTATCATTAGCAGCTAATATTATTGGAAGATTGTCCTTTCGTAGAGGTAAGTCTTGTACAATTGATGATTTAATTAGACAAAAATTACAACCCGTATCCAAAGTTGCGGAATATACATTTCCGATTTCATTAACTTGAATATTCATGGTTAGGGTAGGGAATTTCTTAGTTTTGTTTGCATTGAAAATTAGGTCATATATATCCGATAATGTACATTTGGTTTGTCTTTTATCTGATTTGATCAAATTACGTAGGTTTAAGTGTGTGGTAGTGTAAGGGTCTAAATTGAAGCGAGCGTTTGGGCGATTTAAATTTGCGCGCGAATGAGGATCAGCTGACGTAGGCCGCCCGGTTGGAATCAGCTGTTCCTAGATTTGCTTTGGGACCGTGCTGCGCATGCGCGGCGGTGGTGGGGAGGAGGCCCGCGGTCCCGACTCCATGGACTGCGCCAGTCAGTCCTCCGTCAGGCGAGTAGCCGACAAGGTCCACCAGTCGATGGCCTGGCCTGGCGAACAGCCCGCCGCACCGTCTTACTCTCCTCAGCGTGGAGCGAGAGCGAAGCGAGAATAATTAAACGAACGTCGGGCGTCCGACAAAGCGTTATTGCTCAGGTACGGTCCTAGTAATAGTACAAGTCAGCGTAGTTTACATTATAATTCAGCCTTGATAATTTAATGTTTCTTTTATTTAATTTAATTAAATAATTCATACAGGGACTGAATGTTTTACGAGAATTTCGTACTCTTGAAGAGTTCTTTGTTAGCCGGTAGACCGCGTGGTGGACCGGAGCGAGTTTAATATTTTATTTTATTCCGAATCTATTCACACCAATCACTTGTAGGCCCAGGGTGAACTAACCCTGGGAATAAAATAATTTGTATTTTAAATTAATTAAATAAAAACTTGTCTTTTATCAGCGTTAGGCCCGGGGCGAAACAGCTCCCGGAAAAACCTTTGGACTTTTTTGGAGATTGTTTAAGAACGTCCCTATCAATTTCTTCGACCAAATTTGAGGCTTGATTTGGTGCTAGGAATACTCCTTCTGTGGAATCGACAGGATTGTCCGACGAAGACTGTTGTTGGGGTGAAGTCGTTGACTCGGCAGTTACATTGTTGTCCTCGGGCACGTGCGGGTGACGGTTGGTAGTCTGGGCTCCAGCGGTGGCTGTTGGATCAGCTGACTGCAGCGGTGCTGGTGACGTAGTCGAGCTTGGAGTCAGCGTCCCGGGGCAACACGTCACGAGGTGTGACGTAGGTCTCTGCTGTCGTCTGGCGTCTTCGGCATCAGCTGACCGGGTCAACGCTCTCGCTTGTACACAAGCATCGGGTTTTACATGGAAAGGGTTGATTGTTTCCGGTGTGATATTATTATTTTAACTTCTTTAGGGATAAATTTTCGTTTACGGTTATTCTGTTTTAAAGATTCTTGTATTGTTGGGAAATTTTTTTCATACTGAGAGTTGAAAATTGTATTTTTGTCACATTCTACATTTTTAGTTTGTGATTTAGCACTTGGGGTGTGATTGGGGTGTCAGTCTACTTCTGTTCCAAAAATACCTTGTATAAATAGGTTTGTTTTCGCGGGAAGCCAATCGATTATGATTATTGTTAACGTGACTTCCCTGATTAATTAGTTTTTTTGAACACGTCCATTTTGTTTTGGACGCCTGAAACACTGATCTATGGTGTGATTGCTTCGTTTGCAATAGTTGCAAAATTTAGTTGATTTGTTAGGGGTGGCATAGTTAGTTTTGGCCCTATCGTTCCTTTTGTTGTACCAGCACGTTTCGGTACTATGATTGCTCATCCTGCAGATGTGACAGAATTTTGAATTCTTAAATGAGGATTGTGATTGATTCGGTGATTTGGATGGGTATCTTTGTTTTGCGTTTGAATCCCTACGGTCAGGTTGGTACTTATAATGAGGCGAAGGCTTTCTCGAAGAACAGTTTGATTCTCGGGATGTACTTCTACGCCTATTGGTTTCCCTACTGCTTGAAGATCTTGATCTTGAGTTACCTCTATTGTGACCTAATTCTTTTCGGGATAATTCTAAGGTTTCTAATTTCTCTTTGATAAGTTTAACATCTGATTTTAGGCTTGATAAATCTGAATCATCATAAGTCACTGATTTACTTTGGGGTTTTAGTACATTTAGAGCCTCGGTTTTCTTTTGGTGTCTTTTTTGATTTTTTGTTTTCAATAAAAACTGGGTTTCGATTTTGTAAAGATAGTCTTTTAAAGCTGCTAGAGATTTATTTTCCATCTTTATGACTTCATTGCAAATTTCCGGTTTAATTCCCTGAATTACGTACTCAACGATTTTTTTATCTGGCATTTCTGGATCAATTCTACGGCAAAGGTGGACGATTTCAAAAAGAAACTGCAATGGAGGTTCGTTTTCTCCTTGCGTTCGATTTTCTAAGACCGTCTGTAGGTCTTCAATTAATGCTACAGGGCTAAATGCTTTAATGAATTCAGTCTCTAAATGATTCCAATCGATTGTTTCGTTTTCCTTTTTGTATAAACTGAACCATTTGTAAGGTGTACTAGTTAGATGAGTTGGGAAAAGTTCTATTTTAGTTTTTTCTGACCAATGGTTGCATACGCTGGCGGTTTTAAATTTGTGCATAAATTCATGGACATCCTCGGAAGGTAGTCCAGAGAATGTACCTGCTTTAATTAGAGGCAAGTTTTCTTTAGTTTCTTCCGTCATTTTAGTGGATTTGTTTTCAGTTCTGGTCAAAGTTTTAGTTTCTTGAATGGGTTGTGTAACGCTTAGAGTAACAGGGTTTAACTTTAGATCGTTTTGATGCTTTAGATGTTGCTCATGTTGTAAAATTAATTTGTTTTGGTATGTGCTGAGTTCATTTGAATTAGGGTTATCAATTGTTGCATAAATTGGTTGTTCTAAGGGTTGTGTTTGCTGATTAGATGAGTGAGGATGGTTTTGGAAAATGTCTGATTGATAATGTCTAGGTGTTAGATATTCAATACTACTCTGATTTTCGACCTCAGAAGGAAC